>OX336376.1:55483786-56008786 GCA_946902895.1 Fragum fragum | reverse complement strand
AAACCCTAACCCTAACCCTAAACCCTAACCTAAACCCTAACCCTAAGGGTTCAGGGTTAACACTTTTTACCAACTGGATTATCGAAGTGGGTAATGGTGAGTAAAGGGTTCTGGGTTAACACTTCTTACCAACTGGATTATCGAAGAGGGTTATGGTGAGTAAAGGGTTCAGGGTTAACACTTCTTACCAACTGGATTATCGACGTGGGTTATGGTGAGTTAGGGGTTCAGGGTTAACACCTCTTACCAACTGGATTATCGAAGAGGGTTATGGTGAGTAAAGGGTTCAGGGTTAACACTTCTTACCAACTGGATTATCGACGAGGGTTATGGTGAGTTAGGGGTTCAGGGTTAACACTTCTTACCAACTGGATTATCGAAGAGGGTTATGGTGAGTAAAGGGTTCAGGGTTAACACTTCTTACCAACTGGATTATCGAAGAGGGTTAGGGTGAGTAAAGGGTTCAGGGTTAACACTTCTTATCAACTGGATTATCGACGTGGGTTAGGGTGAGTAAAGGGTTCAGGGTTAACACTTTTTACCAACTGGATTATCGAAGTGGGTTATGGTGAGTAAAGGGTTCAGGGTTAACACTTCTTACCAACTGGATTATCGACGTGGGTTATGGTGAGTTAGGGGTTCAGGGTTAACACTTCTTACCAACTGGATTATCGAAGAGGGTTATGGTGAGTAAAGGGTTCAGGGTTAACACTTCTTACCAACTGGATTATCGAAGAGGGTTATGGTGAGTAAAGGGTTCAGGGTTAACACTTCTTATCAACTGGATTATCGACGTGGGTTATGGTGAGTTAGGGGTTCAGGGTTAACACTTTTTACCAACTGGATTATCGAAGTGGGTTATGGTGAGTAAAGGGTTCAGGGTTAACCCTTTTTACCAACTGGATTATCGAAGTGGGTAATGGTGAGTAAAGGGTTCAGGGTTAACCCATTTTTGGTCAGGGTACACGAACCCAATTCTATTTTTAGTATCATTGGTTACTCACCTTAACCCCTTTCTTGCTACAGACTATTTAAGATTAATTTTAAGTGCCGGTAGGGTTAACACTCCTACCAGCTGGATTATCGAAGTGGGTTAGGGTGAGTTAGGGGTTCAGGGTTAACCCTTTTTGGTCAGGGTAAACGAACTCAATTCTATTTTTAGTATCATTGGTTACTCAACTTAACCCCTTTTTAATTGCTTTGGTCATATTGCAGCGACTGGAACACTTAACCATGAATTCCCGGCTTTTTCCACCGGTTTTACTACTATAATTGTCTGAAATACTTCAGGGAAAAGGGATGGCGATTGTGCCTAGCCCTAATCGTAAACATTGGCTCCATCATTGGATTAGGTAGAAGCATGTAATGATCATTGACTTAAACTATTTAATTACCAGAAAATTCACTCATCTCGATTTTGTAATATCCAATAATTTCCTAAAAAATATCCATATAAAACAATAAGAAACTGATCAACTAAACTGATTCAACTCGAAGCGCAGGAAACCACTGTCACCTGGCTAAATAATGTGGACCATGATCAGAGTGTCTTTAGTAAGCCTGATCTGGATCTATGTCGTCATCATTTGCCGTACGGGAAATAGATAGGTCAAATGCTCAAACGGGTCAAATTTGGAACATGAAGAAAAAACATGTACACAATATTTAAATCAACGTACTTTATTTCCAATGATAAAAAATAATTCAAACTTTGAATTTAATTCACAAGATTCAAATTAAAATGAAAAAAAAATCAATATAAAAAACACCCGAGTTTAAGTCTATTCCTTCAAAACACATTAGTTGAAATGATTCACAATGGTCTCTATTAATAGACAGCCTCCATGGTCACGTGGTCAAAGAAGCAATGGTCACCTGGTCGGTCACCTGGTCGGTCACCTGACATATCATGTGATCTGAAAGGCTCATCTGCGTCAATGAGCCCCTACCCTAACCCTAACCCTAACCCTAACCCTAACCCTAACCCTAACCCTAACCCTAACCCTAACCCTAACCCTAAACCCTAACCCTAACCCTAACCCTAAACCCTAACCCTAACCCTAACCCAAACCCTAACCCTAACCCTAACCCTAACCCTAACCCTAGATGAGGTCTTCTAACCGGGTAAGGCCTCAACTTTCGTAAAGACTCTATACCCTAACCCTAACCCTAACCCTAACCCTGACCCTAACCCAATAACCCCCTAACCCAAAACTCCTAACCCTAACCCCCTAACCCCCAAATCCCAACCCACTTACCCACTGACCCTTACCCACGTACCCTAATCCTGAATTGTCAGGTTAGAGAAAATAACTTAATGTGTTCATAATCGAAAATTCAAAATATTATCTAACTCTGATTTTTGGTGTTGTATTCCATCAAAGTTTTAATTGATGCCATTTTTCAAAGTTCAAGATTTCATTTAGATAATCGGTAAAAATATCGATAATTTCTGATTGGAATCACGAAAACCCATGACAATGATCAATAAGTGGGTTATCCTAACTCTACCCACGAAGATATGTGTTTTCGATAATTTTTCGGGGATTATCTGAATATCTGTCGATAGTCAATGTACACATAAAAAATTATGAGTCTACATAGCCAGGTTGAAAAACTACCTATTTTTTTCAAAAGTTGAAATTTCCAAATTTTATCATAATCTGATTTATGGTACTGAATTCAATCAAAGTTTTAATTGGTGCCATTTTTCAAGGTTCGAGATTCTATTTAGATAATCGGTAAAAACATCAAAAGTTTTTCCTTTGGTACACGAAAACCCATAACAATGATCTAAAAGTGGGTTAGCCTAACTCTACCTACGAAGATGTGAGTGTTTTCTTACTTTTTCGGGGATTATTTAAACATCTGTCGATAGTAAATGCACACATAAAATATCATGGGTCTGCATAGTCAGGTTGAAGAACTAACTATTTTTTCAAAACTCGGAATTTCCAAATATTAGCATAATCTGTTTTTTGGTATTTTGTTCTATCAAAGTTTTAATTAGACTGTAATATTTGCGTTTATAATCTTTAAGAATGTCATATTGCACTTGAAAAATGCATCCAAGCTAACCAAATAATAATCACTTATTCTCCATTATTCTGTACATAAATATATATTTATGAAATAAAGAATAAAAAATAGGAAACTCAAATAGAAAATTAACAAACACATCAAATTACAATTATTGATAACTGAGCTATATTCTTCGGGGAAAAATAACAGCCGAAATATATGGAAGTATAAATTTGAAAAGTGGGTCAGAGATGAGGTCTTCTGACCGGGTAAGGCCTGAACTATCGCAAAGACTCCATACCCTAACCCTAACCCTAACCCTAACCCTAGGATGAGGTCTTCTAACCGGGTAAGGCCTCAACTTTCGTAAAGACTCTATACCCTAACCCTAACCCTAACCCTAACCCTAACCATTCTCCATTATTCTGTACATAAATATATATTTATGAAATAAAGAATAAAAAATAGGAAACTCAAATAGAAAATTAACAAACACATCAAATTACAATTATTGATTACTGAGCTATATTCTTCGGGGAAAAATAACAGCCGAAATATATGGAAGTATAAATTTGAAAAGTGGGTCAGAGATGAGGTCTTCTGACCGGGTAAGGCCTGAACTATCGCAAAGATTCCATACCCTAGAGATGAGGTCTTCTAACCGGGTAAGGCCTCAACTTTCGTAAATACTCTATACCCTAACCCTAACCCTAACCCTAACCCTAACCCTAACCCTAACCCTAACCCTAACCCTAACCCTAACCCTAACCCTAACCCTAACCCTAACCCTAACCCTAACCCTAACCCTAACCCTAACCCTAACCCTAACCCTAACCCTAACCCTAACCCTAACCCTAACCCTAACCCTAACCCTAACCCTAACCTAAACCCTAACCCTAACCCTAACCCTAAACCCTAACCCTAACCCTAACCCTAACCCTAACCCTAACCTAACCCTAACCCTAACCCTAACCCTAACCCTAACCCTAACCCTAACCCTAACCCTAAACCCTAACCCAAACCCTAACCCTAACCCTAAACCCTAACCTAAACCCTAACCCTAAGGGTTCAGGGTTAACACTTTTTACCAACTGGATTATCGAAGTGGGTAATGGTGAGTAAAGGGTTCTGGGTTAACACTTCTTACCAACTGGATTATCGAAGAGGGTTATGGTGAGTAAAGGGTTCAGGGTTAACACTTCTTACCAACTGGATTATCGACGTGGGTTATGGTGAGTTAGGGGTTCAGGGTTAACACCTCTTACCAACTGGATTATCGAAGAGGGTTATGGTGAGTAAAGGGTTCAGGGTTAACACTTCTTACCAACTGGATTATCGACGAGGGTTATGGTGAGTTAGGGGTTCAGGGTTAACACTTCTTACCAACTGGATTATCGAAGAGGGTTATGGTGAGTAAAGGGTTCAGGGTTAACACTTCTTACCAACTGGATTATCGAAGAGGGTTAGGGTGAGTAAAGGGTTCAGGGTTAACACTTCTTATCAACTGGATTATCGACGTGGGTTAGGGTGAGTAAAGGGTTCAGGGTTAACACTTTTTACCAACTGGATTATCGAAGTGGGTTATGGTGAGTAAAGGGTTCAGGGTTAACACTTCTTACCAACTGGATTATCGACGTGGGTTATGGTGAGTTAGGGGTTCAGGGTTAACACTTCTTACCAACTGGATTATCGAAGAGGGTTATGGTGAGTAAAGGGTTCAGGGTTAACACTTCTTACCAACTGGATTATCGAAGAGGGTTATGGTGAGTAAAGGGTTCAGGGTTAACACTTCTTATCAACTGGATTATCGACGTGGGTTATGGTGAGTTAGGGGTTCAGGGTTAACACTTTTTACCAACTGGATTATCGAAGTGGGTTATGGTGAGTAAAGGGTTCAGGGTTAACCCTTTTTACCAACTGGATTATCGAAGTGGGTAATGGTGAGTAAAGGGTTCAGGGTTAACCCATTTTTGGTCAGGGTACACGAACCCAATTCTATTTTTAGTATCATTGGTTACTCACCTTAACCCCTTTCTTGCTACAGACTATTTAAGATTAATTTTAAGTGCCGGTAGGGTTAACACTCCTACCAGCTGGATTATCGAAGTGGGTTAGGGTGAGTTAGGGGTTCAGGGTTAACCCTTTTTGGTCAGGGTAAACGAACTCAATTCTATTTTTAGTATCATTGGTTACTCAACTTAACCCCTTTTTAATTGCTTTGGTCATATTGCAGCGACTGGAACACTTAACCATGAATTCCCGGCTTTTTCCACCGGTTTTACTACTATAATTGTCTGAAATACTTCAGGGAAAAGGGATGGCGATTGTGCCTAGCCCTAATCGTAAACATTGGCTCCATCATTGGATTAGGTAGAAGCATGTAATGATCATTGACTTAAACTATTTAATTACCAGAAAATTCACTCATCTCGATTTTGTAATATCCAATAATTTCCTAAAAAATATCCATATAAAACAATAAGAAACTGATCAACTAAACTGATTCAACTCGAAGCGCAGGAAACCACTGTCACCTGGCTAAATAATGTGGACCATGATCAGAGTGTCTTTAGTAAGCCTGATCTGGATCTATGTCGTCATCATTTGCCGTACGGGAAATAGATAGGTCAAATGCTCAAACGGGTCAAATTTGGAACATGAAGAAAAAACATGTACACAATATTTAAATCAACGTACTTTATTTCCAATGATAAAAAATAATTCAAACTTTGAATTTAATTCACAAGATTCAAATTAAAATGAAAAAAAAATCAATATAAAAAACACCCGAGTTTAAGTCTATTCCTTCAAAACACATTAGTTGAAATGATTCACAATGGTCTCTATTAATAGACAGCCTCCATGGTCACGTGGTCAAAGAAGCAATGGTCACCTGGTCGGTCACCTGGTCGGTCACCTGACATATCATGTGATCTGAAAGGCTCATCTGCGTCAATGAGCCCCTACCCTAACCCTAACCCTAACCCTAACCCTAACCCTAACCCTAACCCTAACCCTAACCCTAACCCTAACCCTAAACCCTAACCCTAACCCTAACCCTAAACCCTAACCCTAACCCTAACCCAAACCCTAACCCTAACCCTAACCCTAACCCTAACCCTAGATGAGGTCTTCTAACCGGGTAAGGCCTCAACTTTCGTAAAGACTCTATACCCTAACCCTAACCCTAACCCTAACCCTGACCCTAACCCAATAACCCCCTAACCCAAAACTCCTAACCCTAACCCCCTAACCCCCAAATCCCAACCCACTTACCCACTGACCCTTACCCACGTACCCTAATCCTGAATTGTCAGGTTAGAGAAAATAACTTAATGTGTTCATAATCGAAAATTCAAAATATTATCTAACTCTGATTTTTGGTGTTGTATTCCATCAAAGTTTTAATTGATGCCATTTTTCAAAGTTCAAGATTTCATTTAGATAATCGGTAAAAATATCGATAATTTCTGATTGGAATCACGAAAACCCATGACAATGATCAATAAGTGGGTTATCCTAACTCTACCCACGAAGATATGTGTTTTCGATAATTTTTCGGGGATTATCTGAATATCTGTCGATAGTCAATGTACACATAAAAAATTATGAGTCTACATAGCCAGGTTGAAAAACTACCTATTTTTTTCAAAAGTTGAAATTTCCAAATTTTATCATAATCTGATTTATGGTACTGAATTCAATCAAAGTTTTAATTGGTGCCATTTTTCAAGGTTCGAGATTCTATTTAGATAATCGGTAAAAACATCAAAAGTTTTTCCTTTGGTACACGAAAACCCATAACAATGATCTAAAAGTGGGTTAGCCTAACTCTACCTACGAAGATGTGAGTGTTTTCTTACTTTTTCGGGGATTATTTAAACATCTGTCGATAGTAAATGCACACATAAAATATCATGGGTCTGCATAGTCAGGTTGAAGAACTAACTATTTTTTCAAAACTCGGAATTTCCAAATATTAGCATAATCTGTTTTTTGGTATTTTGTTCTATCAAAGTTTTAATTAGACTGTAATATTTGCGTTTATAATCTTTAAGAATGTCATATTGCACTTGAAAAATGCATCCAAGCTAACCAAATAATAATCACTTATTCTCCATTATTCTGTACATAAATATATATTTATGAAATAAAGAATAAAAAATAGGAAACTCAAATAGAAAATTAACAAACACATCAAATTACAATTATTGATAACTGAGCTATATTCTTCGGGGAAAAATAACAGCCGAAATATATGGAAGTATAAATTTGAAAAGTGGGTCAGAGATGAGGTCTTCTGACCGGGTAAGGCCTGAACTATCGCAAAGACTCCATACCCTAACCCTAACCCTAACCCTAACCCTAGGATGAGGTCTTCTAACCGGGTAAGGCCTCAACTTTCGTAAAGACTCTATACCCTAACCCTAACCCTAACCCTAACCCTAACCATTCTCCATTATTCTGTACATAAATATATATTTATGAAATAAAGAATAAAAAATAGGAAACTCAAATAGAAAATTAACAAACACATCAAATTACAATTATTGATTACTGAGCTATATTCTTCGGGGAAAAATAACAGCCGAAATATATGGAAGTATAAATTTGAAAAGTGGGTCAGAGATGAGGTCTTCTGACCGGGTAAGGCCTGAACTATCGCAAAGATTCCATACCCTAGAGATGAGGTCTTCTAACCGGGTAAGGCCTCAACTTTCGTAAATACTCTATACCCTTATTCTTTATCCTAACCCTAACCCTAACCCAATAACCCCCTAACCCCAAACTCCTAACCCTACCCCCCTAACCCCCAAATCCCAACCCACTTACCCACTGACCCTTACCCACGCACCCTAATCCTGAATTGTCAGGTTAGAGAAAATAACTTAATGTGTTCATAATCGAAAATTCAAAATATTATCTAACTCTGATTTTTGGTGTTGTATTCCATCAAAGTTTTAATTGATGTCATTTTTCAAAGTTCAAGATTTCATTTAGATAATCGGTAAAAATATCGATAATTTCTGATTGGAATCACGAAAACCCATGACAATGATCAATAAGTGGGTTATCCTAACTCTACCCACGAAGATATGTGTTTTCGATAATTTTTCGGGGATTATCTGAATATCTGTCGATAGTCAATGTACACATAAAAAATTATGAGTCTACATAGCCAGGTTGAAAAACTACCTATTTTTTTCAAAAGTTGAAATTTCCAAATTTTATCATAATCTGATTTATGGTACTGAATTCAATCAAAGTTTTAATTGGTGCCATTTTTCAAGGTTCGAGATTCTATTTAGATAATCGGTAAAAACATCAAAATTTTTTCCTTTGGTACACGAAAACCCATAACAATGATCTAAAAGTGGGTTAGCCTAACTCTACCTACGAAGATGTGAGTGTTTTCTTACTTTTTCGGGGATTATTTAAACATCTGTCGATAGTAAATGCACACATAAAATATCATGGGTCTGCATAGTCAGGTTGAAGAACTAACTATTTTTTTCAAAAGTCGGAATTTCCAAATATTAGCATAATCTGTTTTTTGGTATTTTGTTCTATCAAAGTTTTAATTAGACTGTAATATTTGCGTTTATAATCTTTAAGAATGTCATATTGCACTTGAAAAATGCATCCAAGCTAACCAAATAATAATCACTTATTCTCCATTATTCTGTACATAAATATATATTTATGAAATAAAGAATAAAAAATAGGAAACTCAAATAGAAAATTAACAAACACATCAAATTACAATTATTGATTACTGAGCTATATTCTTCGGGGAAAAATAACAGCCGAAATATATGGAAGTATAAATTTGAAAAGTGGGTCAGAGATGAGGTCTTCTGACCGGGTAAGGCCTGAACTATCGCAAAGACTCCATACCCTAGAGATGAGGTCTTCTAACCGGGTAAGGCCTCAACTTTCGTAAAGACTCTATACCCTAACCCTAACCCTAACCCTAACCCTAACCCTAAACCCTAAACCCTAACCCTAACCCTAACCCTAACCCTAACCCTGAAATACACTAACCTCGATTATGTTACATACAATAATTTCCAAAGGATAATCCAACAAACTAAATCACATTCACGTCTACACACACAAATTCTAATCACCTCACAAATCTTCCTTCCACTTCTACAAAAATAATCCTTCCAAATGAATTTTATAAACGTCCGATCACGTCAGTACACACTGAGCAACTGAACTGACTAAACATCATGTGCAGGAAACCACGTGACTACTTTGTCCAATGATTTTAAACTAGACACAACTTTTTTAATTCGTTTTTAATTTTTCACCACTAACAGAGTATAACTCTTAATTATTTACAAAATCATGTTTTACATTCGAAACAACTGTTAAAACATCTTTTGATAAAAATACTTTTCCTCAGTACAAAACAGTATCAAACACGTAATGTTTATAAATAGAAACATACCACACCACGTGATATCTATTTTTAAAAGTCACTCACTCACTTCGCCATTTTCCTCTTACCCTAACCAGGTCCCTAACCCTAACCCTAAACCCTTACCCTAACCCTAAACCCCAACCCTAACCTTTCCACGGATGCATCCTTGTCAAAAAGTAAAAGGATCAGCCTGGTTCAGCCTGGTTCAGCCTAGTTCAGCCCGGCTCAGCTTTGTCCCACAGCGTTCAGTCTCAATGAAGGGAAAATCTTATACGTATTGAAGGTCACCTGCATAGGCAGAGGCCGGAAATGAGCATTTGCTCCATCATTGGGCTAGGTACAGGATGACAATGACCATTACCTCAAAAATGACTAATTACCCTGAAATACACTAACCTCGATTATGTTACATACAATAATTTCCAAAGGATAATCCAACAAACTAAATCACATTCACGTCTACACACACAAATTCTAATCACCTCACAAATCTTCCTTCCACTTCTACAAAAATAATCCTTCCAAATGAATTTTATAAACGTCCGATCACGTCAGTACACACTGAGCAACTGAACTGACTAAACATCATGTGCAGGAAACCACGTGACTACTTTGTCCAATGATTTTAAACTAGACACAACTTTTTTAATTCGTTTTTAATTTTTCACCACTAACAGAGTATAACTCTTAATTATTTACAAAATCATGTTTTACATTCGAAACAACTGTTAAAACATCTTTTGATAAAAATACTTTTCCTCAGTACAAAACAGTATCAAACACGTAATGTTTATAAATAGAAACATACCACACCACGTGATATCTATTTTTAAAAGTCACTCACTCACTTCGCCATTTTCCTCTTACCCTAACCCTAAGCCGCCATCTAGATCATCCGCCATGTTGATAAAACATCGTAACTTGCCCGGTTCCTTACGCAAACCCAAACCTAACCCTAACCCTAACCCAACCCTAACCCCAAGGATCAGCCTGGTTCAGCCTGGTTTAGCCCCGGCCAGCCCGCATGATCTTCATTCGTAAACGTTGGGTCTATTGCGCTTCTCCCCGAAGGGAACAATCTTATACGTATTGAAGGTAATTTATTTTGATTTCCACTGATGCATCCTTGGCAAAAAGAGAAAGGATCAGCCTGGTTCAGCCTGGTTCATGCCGGCTCAGCTTTTAACACACTCACCTGCATAGGCAGAGGCCAGAAATGAGCATTTGCTTCATCATTGGGCTAGGTACATGCTGACAATGACCATTACCTCAAAAATGACTAATTACCCTGAAATACACTAACCTCGATTATGTTACATACAATAATTTCCAAAGGATAATCCAACAAAACAAATCACATTCACGTCTACGCACACAAATTCTAATCACCTCACAAATCTTCCTTCCACTTCTATAAAAATAATCCTTCCAAATAAATTTTATATACGTCCGATCACGTCAGTACACACTGAGCAACTGGTGGATTATCAAAGTTTGTCGAAGGATTATCAAACATTATCGATGGATTGTCAAGGATAAAGTAAAGTTTGTCGATGGTTTGTCAAAGTTGGTCGATGGATTGTCAAAGATTATAGACTTATTGTCAAGGATTCACCTTTGTGGATGGATTATCAAAGATTATCAAAGTTTCTCGAGGGATTATCAATGTTTGTCGGTGGTTTGTCAAGATTGGTCGATGGATTGTCAAGGATTATCAAAGTTTCTCGCCAGATTACCAAAGATTATCGATGGATTTCCAAGAATTACAAAAGTTTGTCGATGGATTAACAAATATTTTCGATGGATTACTCAAATTGTCTATGGATTGCCCCGCATTACCAAAAATTCTCGATGGATTTCTAAAGCTTGTCAGTTAATTGCCAAAGATTAACGATGGATTGCCCTGGATAACCAAAGTTTCTCTATGGATTACCCAGGATTTCCAAAAATTCTCAAAGGATTTCCAAAATTTGTTGATGGATTGGCCAGGTTTTCCAAAGCTTCTCGATGATAGCCCTGGATTACCAAAATTCTGCATAATTGCCTACGATTTCCAAAGCTTCTCAATGGATTACCAAAGTTTGTTGATGGATTGCCAAGGATTACCAAAGTTTCTCGATGATCGCCCTGGATAACCAAAGTTTTTTTTAATGCATTACCATAGTTTTTGGTGGATTGCTCAGGATTACCAAAGTTTCTCGATGATTGCCTGGATCACCAAAGTTTGTCAATGGATTACCCAAGACTGCCACGGATTACCCAGGAATACCAAAGATACTCGATAGATTGCCCGTTTTACCAAGATTGTCACAATGCGTTGATAAATACCAAGCGACAACGTGCTTAATTACGCAACACAGCACTTCAAATCAACCAATATACAGTTTTTATCGATTTGCTACCCAGCTAACCACGTGTTCATATTACATTGGAAAATGATACCCAGCATATCCCCAAATCTGATTACCACGTGTTCCAAATGTTTCGCAATTGTTCTTTGTTTCAAAACACCTTACGTTTAACCGACTCTCTATGTCATTTTTGTTTTTTTGCACTATTCTGAACAAACCCAGCAAATTTCAGACCGTTCGGACACCTGCAAAACTGCCAGTGACATCTGTCTAGATAGAGGCCGAAATGAACAATTGCTCGAAACATTACTTTTTGGAAATTTCACTATGCTGAATACACTCAGACATTTTCAGAAGATATGTACGCCTGCAACAGTGTTAGGATCACCTGCATAGACAGAGGCCGGAAATGAACATTTGCTCAATCATTTGGCTAGGTACAGGCTTGCAATGACCATTACCTCAAAAATGACAATATACCCTGAAATCCACCAACCTCGATTATGTTACATACAATAATTTCCAAAGGATAATCCAACAAAACAAATCACATTCACGTCTACGCACACAAATTCTAATCACCTCACAAATCTTCCTTCCACTTCTATAAAAATATTCCTTCTACATAAATTTTATATACGTCCGTTCACGTCTGTACACACAGATCAACTGAATTTATTTAACATCAGATGCAGGAAACCACGTGACTTCTTCGTCCAATGAATTTAAACTAGACATAATTTTTTAATTCCTTTTTTGTTTTTTCATCACAAACACAGTAAAAGTCTTAATTACTTACAAAATCGTTTTTTACATTCCAAGTAACTCTTTACAATTTTTTTTAATAAAAATATATTTCCAAACTTTAAAGTCATTCTATCAAACACGTAATGTTTATAAATAGCAGCATACCAGACCACGTGATATCTATTTTTAGAAAGTCACTCACTCACTTCGTCATTTTCGCCTTACCCTTACCCTGATTACACAAGATTGTCGATGGATTACCAAGGGTTATCAAAGCTTATCGATGGATTACCAAAGATTGTCGATGGATTCTCGACGGATTACCAAAGTTTCTAGAAGGGTCATCAAAGATTGTCGACGGATTATCAAAGATTGTCCATAGATTCTCAAGGATTGTCAAAGTTTCTCGGCGGATTATCAAAGATTGTCGATGGATTACTTAAGGTTGTCTATGGATTGCCCCGGATTACCAAAGGTTCTCGATGTATTACCAAACTTTGTCGATTACGAAAGATTTTCGATGATTTGGCAAGGATTACCAAAGTTTCACGCCGGATTTCCAAAGATTATCGATTGATTATCCAGGATTACCAAACCCAAAGATTTTCGATGGATTGCGACTTATTACCACAGTTACTGGATGTATTAACAAGTTTCTCGTCGGAATATGGAAGTCTATCGAGGGATTGCCGCGAAATACCAAAGACTTCGATAGATTACCTAAGATTTTCGATGGATTGCCCAGGATTACCAAAGTTTCTCGATGGATTACCAAAGTTTGTTGATGGATTGCCCTGGATTACCAAATTTTGTTGATGGCTTGCCCAAGATTGCCACGGATTGCCGAGGATTACCAAAGTTTCTCGATGGATTGCCCCGTGTTACAAGGATTGATTTGTTTGAATGGAATTTTACGCCG
Source organism: Fragum fragum (assembly GCA_946902895.1). Lineage (NCBI taxonomy): Eukaryota > Metazoa > Mollusca > Bivalvia > Cardiida > Cardiidae > Fragum > Fragum fragum. The sequence goes on along the minus strand of OX336376.1, from coordinate 55,995,318 downwards.
CTTTTAGCAATCTTTCAGTTATATCGCGGCGGCTGGAGCACCTAACAATGGAATCCTGGTATTTCTCACACCAGTACTACCATTACATCCCTTCCTAGCCTCCAGCTGCTATCCCACATAGGTCTACGATTATCGACCCATTGGTGAGAGACAAATAGTCGGAAAGGATGAATGCCGCCGTCGTTAATCGAACCCGGGACCTCTTGATTGACAGTCCGACGCGCTACCAACTGCGCTATGACGGCGGCTCTGTTAGAAAGATTGAACACTGAACTTCAAATCAACCAATATACAATAGAGTCTATATCGATTCGCTACCCAACTCGTGTACATATTACATTTATAAATCATACCCAGAATATCCCCAAATCTGATTACCGCGTGTTCCCAATGATTCGTTTAACCGACTCTAAATGTCATTTTTGGGGTATTTGCACTATTCTGAACAAACCTAGCAAAGTTCAGACCATTCGGATACCTGCAACACTGTCAGTGACATCTGGCTAGATAGAGGCCGAAAATGAGCAATTGCTCGAAATATTAATTTTGGGAAATTACACTATGCTGAACACACCCAGACATTTTCAGACGATACGTACGCCTGCAACAGTGCTAGGATAACCTGCAAAGGCAGAGGCCAGAAATAAGCATTTGCTCAATCATTGCACTAGGTAAAAGCTGGAAATGTGCATTAGCTCAAATTGACTAATTACCCTCAAATCCACTCACCACGATTATGTTACATCCAATAATCTTAAAAAAACAAGAGGATCATGATTGTCCCGATTCGTCCACCTGAGTATGATGGTTCATGGATTTATGATATAACAAAAAAGCAAAGCCCTCTGTCTTATTTTGTTGGAGAAGATGTTTAAGGATTTCTCTTTTAATCCTAGGTATATTGATCCCACCATATAGCACTAATTTCCTGAATATGGTAATGCTTTGAAGTATAGACATCAATACATACCAAGTATAAAAGCTCTAGGCCTAATGGTTTAGGAGAAGAAGGTTTTCAAAGATGTCATTATTTATTCCTAACTAAAATAAGGGATTGCACAGAAAAGGGCTATTTTTCCCACACCATTCGGACACCTGCAACACTGTCAGTGAAATCTGGCTAGATAGATGCTAAAAATGAACAATTGCTCGAAACATGACCTTTTGGAAATTGCACTGTGCTGAACACACTCAGACATTTTCAGATCATACGTACGCCTGAAACAGTCTTAGGATCACCTGCATAGGCAGAGGCCGAAGATGAGCGTTTGCTCCATCATTGGGCCTGGTACAGGCTGGCAATGAGCATTAGCTCATAATGACAAATTACTCTCAAATCGACCCATCTCGATTTTGTTACATCCAATAATTTCCAAAGGATAATCAACGAAACAAATCCCATTCATGTCTTCTCACAATAATTCTAATCACCTCACAAATGTTCCTTCCACTTCTATACACTGTCTGTACACACTGGCCAACTGAACTGACTAAACACCAGGTGCATGAAACCACGTGACAACTTTGTCCAATGCATTTAAATAAGACTCCATTTTTATATTTGTTTTTACTATTTCATTACAAACAATAAAAATATTTTTCCTCAGTACAAACTTTAAAGTGATTCTACCAAATACGACATGTTAATAAAAATTACGTGATATTTTTTAAAAGTCACTCACTCACTTCGTCATTTTCGCCTTACACTATAAAGTGGACAAAGTTTGACTAGATTCCTAAAGATTGGCCAGTATGATGAATTACATTTCATTTGTTTTTATGTGATTAAATGCTACTTTCAACAAAGTATCAATCTTATCAGGGCAGCTACAGCACCTAACCATAGATTCCTGAAACTTCTCATACCAGTTCTTCCTCATATTCCTGAGTAAAAACTTGTCTTTTTGGATTTATGGATTTATTTCTTAGACTAACTATCGTAACAAAGATCAATTTAAGTAAATATCAACTATATTAAAATTCTACTATGCAGAGTTTCCAGTCAACATTTCATTGTGTTACACAGAAACAATCACACCATGTTTACTGTAGCTGAAATACCAATATTTTTCTAATAGAATTTACTAGATCTTCACATTGGTTCATTGAGAAAAGCATCATCCTAGGTCGGTTTATAAAATGGACCAAGTTTGACTAGATTCCTAAAGATTGGCCAGTATGATGAATTACATTAATTAAACAGTAGCAATTTCAAATTAAATGAAAAGACTTCTCAATATCTATATCCCTCAAGTATATGTTTCATTTTATATTTTTTTTGTGAGCATTGAACACATTGGTCGAACTCCTGACTAATTCATCAACGGAATGAAAATGGCCGAATTCTAATCTGCATATATATTAAGGCAAACGATCACGTGGTCAAAACCAGCCAATCCTCATTCAGTCCCATCACATGTCCCTCATCTCGTAGAGATCCCCTAACTTGTCTACTACCTCAACCTTTACGCTAATCCTAACCCAAAGCATAAACCCTCACAATAACCGGTTCTCAAAGTGAGTTACCATGACTTCACAATCAAGTGTCTCACAGTGGGTTACGAGGTCGAGGTTCTCAATGGTGGCTACTAGGTCCAGCTTCTCATAGTGGGTTGCCATGAGTAAAGGGTCAAAGTTTTGCAAGTCGGTTACCGGGTCAATGTTCTAAAAGTGGCATACAATAACATCACAGCCTAGTTTCTCAAAGGGGTTAACATAAGTAAAGGTTCATAGTTTTGCAAGTAAGCTACTTGGTCATGGTTCTCAAAATGTTTTATTAATGTTTGAAACGAGGTTACCGGGTCAAAGTTCTCAAAGTTGGTTTCCATGGGTGAAGGGTCAAGGTTTTGCAAGTGGGTAATCGGGTCAAGGTTTTCAATCTGCTTTACGATGAGTAAAGAGTCAAGGTTTTTCAAGTTGTTTCCTGGGTCAAGGTTGTGCTAGCGGGTTACAATGACTTCACAGCCAAGGTTCTCAAAGTGGGTAACCGGGTCCAGGTTGTAGACTGTGTTACCTTGTGTTTAGGTTCTTAACTGGGTTACTATGAGTTAAAGGTTGAGGTTCTTAACAGTATTATCGGTAAGGGTGAGTCAGTTCTCCAATAAAACAAAGGAATTCATTTTAAGTAACAACCTTAACTCGCTTTATCCTTTTCACAATGTTTCGTCTCGATAAAAAGGAATCTATTTTGAGTAACAAGATCGACTCAGTAAAACCCTCGCGTTAATCCATACGTAACGACTATTTTACTTTAAGCAGTTCAAACGTTGATTTATGAAATTACAAGTTTAGAAAATCTTCCTGACTGCCCATTTCATTTGTTTTAGTGTGGTTTATTGCTACTTTCAACATAGTATCAATCTTATAACGACAGCTACAGCACCTAACCATAGATTCCTGAAATTTCTTATACCAGTCCTTCTTCCTGAGTAAAAGCTTGTCTTTTTGGATTTATTTCTCAGACTAACTATCACGTGTAACAAAGATCAATTTAAGTAAATATCAACTATATTAAAATTCTACTATGCAGAGTTTCACCACAAGAGCTCTGAAACGATTCGGGTAAGCTTTGAAAATTTGGTTAGGGTTTGGATGGGTTTGTTCAGTTTTAAGAGTGACCATTTAGCTCATGAAAAGAGAAAAGCTTGAAGCTCTAAGTAGGTCAGTGAGCCTCCAAGCGAACCCCCCCAGGTCAGAGGCTTCGAAATAAAAAGTGGTCATCAAACAAAAAAATTAAAAAGGTAACCCTTGGTTTGGGGTCAAGGTTACTCATGAGATAAGGGTTGGTAAAGAGTGCTACCTTTGCTAAACGGTCGAGATTAGTCATATCACGACAGGTGGAAGAACTAACCATGGATTACTGGAACTTCTCACACAAGTACCAATGCAACATCATAACAACGATGTTTCTATTTTGAATTATTTCATATGAATTACAGGATCATTATCACTAGCTTTCAATTATTTTAAAATTTAAAGGAATATCATATCAAACGAACGGATTCAGGCCGACAACGGATACACTAAGCCTAACCTGATACACTAAGATTAAACTTCTACCATAAATTAAATCACCTGTTCTATATAACTGCCCTAGCTAGTTTCCCTAATACACTGCGCTACCAGCTGCTAAAATCGCTGTCCTAAAAGTATCCGAATTAAGAGTATCGAAAATCATTATCGAAATGATTAAACAATGAAAATGATTGAACGCTGTTGATCGAACGTTTTGGTTTAAGAATTACCGGATTGAACGCTTAACACCGATTGAACTTGACTACACGTGATTGCCAAGAATGCGATAGAAATTATTTTCAACTTCACTATGTTTCGTAGTATAATTCTAGTTTTTAGAACTCGGGCTGACTGCATCATTAAGAACTGAAGGTAGAATTAATAGGTTTTGATTGAAAACAATTTCTCTGCATTTGATTAAAAATTAAATACGGTTGAAGGAATTTTGCGTCGGAAGTCAGGCTTAGTATAGAAAATATCTAAATGGAATCTCGGGAGAAAATTAATGTGCAATGTCTCTCTCAATATCAATGTGTTGGGGATCTTAATGTCAAAGACATAAGAGCATTTGTAACATAAAAACATGAATAGAAATTTCGGATACATTACTTTCCTGGAAAATTTACATATTTTCGAACCAAATATAACATGATTGGGCTTTCGAATAGGTGTCTTAATAGGCCGACAACTTCCGTGTTTGTATCGATTGAAAGAGTTTATACACAAATAAAAACTAACTCCGAAGATTTTTATCGAAACCATTTCTAGAAAATGTACAATAGGCGTCTTTAATAGAACCGCAGGAAAGAGAAAGATTTAAGTCTCTTGATAGGCCGAAATTATACCTTAACTCCCGTTCTGTGTCAAATGATAGAGTAGCGTTATTACAGAAAAGAACAAGATTCCGATCGATAAACTGTATACAAAATTTGCATGAGGTAAAATGATTAGCATTTACGTGTTGGCGCCTTTGTAAAGTTAACATTTTGGTGTCTCAATAGGTCGACGAATACATGATAAATTACATTATAGTATCAAAAGTTAGAGGCTAAAAAGAACAAATAGTGATTTTTTTTGTCCAAGTTCTTCCTATTGAATATAAACGCGATGTCTGAACCAGGAAGGTTGTACATTTAGGTATTTCTTTCGGCCAACGAGTATGACTCTAAATCGCTCAACTGAGAATTTTACCATTACTTCTTTTAGACTGATAAGCCGAATTAAATTTCAGGAACACATTCTGAAATGAGTTACTCAAGGCAAAATCAAGTTTAGTCCAAATGGGCTGGGTGGCTTTCTAGGAGAAAACCTTAAAGATTTCTAATACCCTTTCCTATCACGCCCCCAATTTTCGACGGACAATAAACATGCTTGGGCCGATGGAATGACCAATAGTCGGTTTCTTAATGAGCCGGAGAATACTCTATATATCCTCCTTTAAAGTAACCATTATAATATTGATTATCAAGATGTGTTTGTGAAACATCATGACCTTGGTAAATGACCTTGAAGCTGATGGATGAAAGACAGACATAGGTAAAGATTGATAAAGGTAAAACAATTTACTATCTCTGTTTCGATGCAATGACATAAAAACATTTCGAAATTTTCGATCCAGAACGTGTGTGGGCCTGATGAGAGAGGCACATTTCGGATAGGAAAAGGGTCTTATCAAAGGTATTTTTGTTTCAATAAGATGCCAATTATAAAGTGAGAGAATAAGGAGGTGTCAGACGACGGTAACGCTCGACAATTCTTGGTAATTAAAGATTGCCAGAATAAAGATTATTTGTATTTGTCTTACTCTGAACCTTTAAAGATAACAGAAGTTACAGAGATTCAACAGTTACATTACAAAATAACCAGGAATATTTAAGACGAAAAATATCAATCAAATTCAATTTATTAGAATCTCAGAGTAACAAATCTTTCCCAGGGGATGATATGATGATCATAAAGTCAAGTGCAAAGTTTCAAAGCAATAGCATTTGTAGAAAGTAAACTTAAACCAATAACTTTTAACTCGAAAACGGGTTATTTTTCTTTTTACTAAAATGAACGAATCTTTGCCTATGGAATTATATGAAGAGATGTGAAAAGTTTCAGAGCAATATCATTAGTAGAAACAGAGAAATGCGACTTACCCTTAAAACTTTAACCAAAGCATTACGCAGAAGCCAGCGTACGGGTGACTGAAATAGCCCCCTATTCTACGAATGGTCTGGCTAAAACCTTCAGTAGCATAACATGGCACATTTAAGTAATGCATACATCAAGGGATAGTCAATATGAAACGGGAAATACATATAATTAAATTTTAACATTCGCACGACGCCAGCTTGCGCTTCCATGCAGTCTAAGCAACGTCTTCACTTTGCTCTGTGTATAGGTAACTACAGCTATTCTTAGCTTCTTAGAAGGATCAACAGACAATGGTCTATGCTTCTGCGTATTCGCTGTATGTATGAATTATGTAGTTTGAAGACTCACTTACCTGCATATCGAAGTAGTGCCCAAACCCTCGGGTACCGTACAAGCATGTCTATATAGGCCAAATCATTTTTGTAACGATCCAGAAACTCTTCTACTGAAGTATTGTACGAACTGTTATCCGTAACATCATAGAACTGCGTAAGCTGTAAAACCAGTCAAGATTCTTTTTGTCGATTACACATGAAAGTGGATCCTACAAATACAAAGAATGAAATATGATATAATTTGCAGTAAAATAACATAAGCATTATTCAATTTTGTCAGTCAAGCCAAGACTGTCCATTAATTACACATCCCGGTTCTAGTTTTACTAAGGAATTTAAGCAAAAAGAGGGATTCATGTTTCAAGGAACACTGGCACTAGTATTCGAAACCTATTTACATTACTTTGCAAGAAAACTTTTGCGTTGTTTTACAGTGTTGTGTACAAAAAATCTTGTCGGAAGCCTGTCAATTGTAGTCATTCTAATGATAACCACAATTCTTAAATTCTGATAATAGAATTCTTAATGGAAACTGGACGACAAGCCACTGAAATAAAACAAATTCTGTCATTATTTTGAAACTTTATTCTTTTATAATATTGAACGGTATTCGTAAAAAATACATTTTTTTTATATCCTACATTTACCTTATTGCATTTTATTTCCTTACTTATATCAGGCCAATATAACGTTAAGATCGCAACTGTACACAATCAACGCAGAAAGGGTAACAAAATTTGAAACAAGAGGATATAAACATGTCATCGACGAAACTTCCAGTGAAAGAACAAGCAGTAATCCCAATCTTTAAACGGGCGTATCACAAGTCAACAAAAATATCAAGTACCTTCAGGAAAACGGGTAATATCTTTCCCATGCGTTGTTCTCGTTAGTAGCTATTTTAGTCCGATTTATAAAGGTAGCATACCCGTAAATAATGAATTCAACTTCAGGAAAACCTAGTTTAGATCAGTGACAAATTACATTAGCCTAAATACAAACAGTACAAGTATTTTTGAGTAGCAAATTTGACTATTAATGTCAGTTGTTTAAAAATATGATTGGAATCGACAACTAACGATTACAACCATACCCTTGAGCGGAGGGTGTAAATTTTGTCCAGATGAAATCATAGTTGCTTCGCATTCATTTTATAGTGCGAACATACAAAACTCGACAGCATTTCTATAGGAACAGACAAATACGAAATTCGAATTGAAGGTAGTTTATCATTAAGGTTGTTGTATGTATTTGTTTTGAAAGAAGTTGATCATTATATATGACTTCATTTTTTGTTTTGAAATGATTTTATCATTACAACAAAGATGACTTTATATTTTTGTATTGAAAGGACTTAATCATTAGGTAATGTTGACTTGAAACTTTTGTTTTGAAGGACTTTTATCACTACATCAAAGTTGACTTTATATTTTTGTTTTGAAAGGAGTTTATCACTACATCAAAGTTGACTTTATATACTAGGACGAAAAAGAAACGCCGATTGTTGAAAGGGATAAATTATATGATTGGATTATTATATTCATTTTCGTATGAAATGCCATCTGTATGGAACCAGCTGTTGAAGTTTCAATCGATTTCCGATGCTGATTATGTGAAAAAATACCCCCTTTCAACGATGACCCTTCTTGTTTTGCGAAACACGGTCAGACATATCGGTATCTTGTGTGTCCTCCATGCGCAGCTGTGGCAGCCCTAACTCGTCTATGCATGGAATTCACCAGGGTGCTAATCATGGCCATGGGGATGTTATTCCATTCTTCATGCAAGGCATGTGTGAGCTGGATATGATTAGTCGGGGCATTTGGGCGTCTCCTTACCCTCCTATCCAGTTCGTCCAACAAATGTTCAATTGGGGACAATTCTGAACTGAATGCTGGCCCCCCGACGGCGGCACTCATCCTTTCCGACTATTGTCTCCCAACCATGGGTCGATAATAGTAGACCTATGTTGGATAGTAGCTTGAGGCTAGGAAGGGATGTGATGGCGGTACTGGTAAGAGAAATACCAGGAATCCATTTTTAGGTGCTTAAGCCGCCGCGATATAACTGAGAGATTGTTGAAAGCGGCGTAAAACCCCATTCAAACGAACAAACTGAATGCTGGCCAATCGAGTGGGTGTATGTTACTGTTGGCAAAAAATTGCTGGCAAACTCTGGCGAATTGGGTGGGGCATTGTCTTGCTGCAATATCAGGTTCCGTGCTTGCGCGCATGGGACGGCATATGGGCGGAGGATTTCCTCTCTATACCTGACTCCGTTTAAATTACCGTCAATCACGATTACTGGTTATTTAAACCCATAGGTGATGCCGCCCCAAACACATACCGCACCACCACCAAACGTATCCCGTTCAACGACGCACGCGTCGGTGTAACGTTCGCTGCGACGTCGGCCGTCCGGACGGTAGAGAGTGAACCGGGATTCGTCGGTGAAAAATACCGTCTTCATTGCCTCATAGGAAATCGGCGTCGGCGACGCACAGGAGTTAGCGACAGACTGACATAGGGACCTCGTGCTCTTAGACCATTGTCGCGTAAGCGGTTTCGAACCATATCAGGATGAGTCTGGCGATTATGACTGCCTAAAGTGTTTTTTGCCGTTTCGCTGACGGTAACATGGCGATTAAGTAAGTGAGAAAGTGTCATAAACCAATCCTGACGTGGTCGGTACTTTGACCCTCCCCGTCACTCGCACACGTTGAACAAGACGTTCTATAGTTCGAATATGCACACCAAAATGTGCAGCAACCTGCTGTTGGCATTGACCCTGCATAAGCAATGTATAGCTTGTCCCCGCTCGTCTTCCGACAGTCGCGGCATTGATGCAAATTACTCAATTTGAAGTAATCGTTGAAAAATCGATCTGAATACCCAAACAGTATCAAATAGACTGAAAATTGCCTTGGACAAACTCAATGACCCTCAAACCCGGAACTTCGTCCTAGTTTATTTTTGTATTGAAAGGAGTTTATCTTACATCAAAGCTGACGTTATATTTTTGTATTTAAAGGAGATTACCTTACATCAAAGTTGACCTGATATTTTTGTATTGAAAAAAGGTTATCTTTCATCTAAATGGACATTATATTTATGTATTGAAAGGAGTTTATCATTGCATCAAAATTGACTTTATATTTTTGCATTTACAGGCGTTTATCTTACATCAAATTTGAATTGATAATTTTGTATCGAAAGGAGTTTATCTAACATAACAGTTGGAGTTGTATTTTTGTATTGAAAAAGCATCAAAAATGATTTTATATTATGGTATTGAAATTAGTCTTACATCAAAGTGGACCTGATACACTACCCCAGTGTAAAAGTAAAAGTACACCGATCGGAAATATCAACATATCCCCTTTAAAAATTGGAATAGGATGTGGAATTGTAATACAATAGATAGGATACTCATTATTACAAGATAATGCTTACTTTATTTTCCAAATCATTCAGATTGGTTGCATTTTTAGGAATTTTATAACTCTAGTGTTTAAAGACAAATTAACAAAATCCACAGCATCAGGTTCGACCTCCGTGCGTATGAATTAAAATCATCACAACGATGTGTCCTGGGCAAGATAATGTAAAGAAGGAACCGTTTAGAGATCAGGTTTGATTCTTTTCCTGAAACCAAAACTTTTTGTTTCTGACACCCATGAAACTCTCTGACACCCCACCCACCAAACCATAAACACGTGCATTTTCAAATCATTAATCTTAAGGGGTTTGACGGCACTTCTTATAATACTTCAGTCATATAGGGGCGACTTGAGCACCTAACCATTGAATTCTGTCATTTCTCACGCAAATGCTACCTGAATACCGTATCCGATTCTCTTGCTACTCAGCCAACTAAGGTGGTCATTTAACCATTGGTGAAAGACAACCCAACGTATAAATTGACCGAAGGAATCTTGCCCGCGTTGAGAATCAAGTTCCTTACGCCATGATTCTCAATTTAACGCGTTACCATATTCTCTCCGGTTGCGGTCTGAACACTCTTTCAACCGGTTAAAGATCTTTCATTTTGTTTTCTTCGGCCACCATGTTAGTACGCAGCAGTTTCGTCGTAATTACCTCTGTGAACGTTTTCGCATTGATTTTTGTATCCTTTAAACAGAGATCTTTGGCGGGGTCCATGGGCAAGACGATCAGCCCTTGACAATATCGATAGCTTTTCCCCTATCTACTATTGATATGTAACCAATATTTATTTTTGATTTTCCACATTGCTAATCAACAAATTACACATTGCCTATTTCAAATCACTCCTTTAACAACATTTTAGGTTGCAGGTTCAGCCATAGCTGTTTTCTTTGCATCAAAATTGACTTCATATTTTAGCATTGAAAGGAGTTTATCTTACATCAAATTTGAATCGATAATTTCGTATCGAAAGGAATTTATCTAACATAACAATTGACATTATATTTTTTTTTGACTTTATATTTTTGCATTGAAATACTTCTTACATCAAAAATGACATGATAGTTTTGTATTGAAATGAGTTCATCTTGCATTAGATTTGAATTTATATTTTTGTATTGTTAGGAGTTTATCCTCGCATCTAAGTTGTCATATATTTATGTTTTGAAAGAATTTCCTATATCTTTCATCAAAGTTGACTTTATATTTTTGTATTGAAAGGAGCTTATCACTACATCAAAGATGATTTTATATATTTGTTTTGAAAGTTTATCATTACATCAAAGTTGACTTCATATTCCGAAAGTTTTAATAATGACGTAGTTTAGGACGATATCCTTCAAATTTTTAACGGAACTTCCGGCTATGTTGTAACCACGCAATTGTACTCCATATGCCTCGCCAATTGACCTGACACGAATTCCCGCTTCGATTTTAAACGATTTTATTATGCAAAATTTATGGCAAGTAGCCAGAAACAAAATTTGAATAGCTGGTTTGAGACCCTAGACGCATTAACTGCAACTTGAAAAAGTCTCCAAACCAGCAAAAAATGTTAACAAAAATGGCGGCCAATGTCGGAAATCAAAACTTATTTATTGTCCCAAAAAATCATTACATTGATACTGATTAACAGCCGCGATTCGTCAATTGACACACCAATTATTACGTACAATACAGGATTTCATCATACTCCAGATACAATATCGAGTTCGATATAAAGATTTTTCTGTGATCATTTATTAAGATATATTACGAAAAAGCCATATTGTAGTTTAGAAACATCAATCAGGAAATGACGAAACGTTATCGAATTATCGTTTGGTGTTTTATCGCGTTTTTGGCGCTGAGCCCCTTTCCCCTGATACTGGACTAATTAGATCAAATTTTTAAGGAGAAATCCTAATGATGACACAAACATTCTTCTAGAGTTTGGAGGAAATCTGTTGAAGACTGAGGACTTTATTGTGGTTACGTTGATTTGTCATAAAATTTTAATACAACCCCCTTTCCCGTGATACTTGGCGGAACTAACCAAAATTCGAAAGGAATAATCCTAATAATGGTACAATTTTGAAGGAGACCGATGACAACTTTATACTTTAATATTTTAACGAGAATGTTAAATTATTGAAATGCATCATTTCCCACGATACTTGACGGATCAGACCCAATCTGTTTAGGAACAATCCTAGTGATGGTACAATCATTCTGTGAACTTTGAAGAGAATCAAATGAAACCGTTGACATTATTATGTTACCAGGAATTTTAAAAAAATGTTCATAATGCTCCTTTTCCCGTAATACTTGATAGATTTGCTCCAATATCAGCATCAACTAGACTATCACTAAAGGTGATTAATAAAGGTTCCTTGTCACTGAAATACATTTTGTCCGCAGAACGAAGCCATTCATCCACAAAGGGCCAAACCTCAAAGTAAAAGTAAACCTAATAACAGGCACACATCTTTTCATGATGCCGCTTGTGTGAGAATTTAATCATATTAAACCAGTTATTAAGTACAAAAGTACTAGTTGCTTAGAAATCAGTGGACAAGATTTTTCATCAAGAACCACAAATCTTAAACAAGAGGCGCATGAGGGCATGAGACGCTCTACTAGTTATCAAGTTTTCCTTTAAAGAAATCTGATATTAAGGAAGTTAATTGCTTAAAGAAGAATGAATAAAGGGGAAAAATGGACTTTACCCCTTTTATTATTTTGAGCAACAATCCTCAAGGTCCCTTTCTCCGTGTTTCATGATGGATCAACTCCATTTCCAAAAGGAAGTTTCCATATTACCCTACAATCATCCTGTGAAATTTTCATCAGAATCTGACAATAATTGTGGACTTTATCACACGAAATGGATTGTTTTGAATGAAAATCCATAAGACCCCTTTTTCTGTGTTTTCTTATGGATCAATTTCATTCCAAAAGGAACTTTCCTTACAAACCTACAATTGTCCTGTGAAATTTAAAAGACAATTTGATAATGATTGTGAACTTCATCACATACATAAGAATGTTTTGAATGATAATCTGTATTGCCCTGTATTTCCAATGCAACAATTATTCCATGCAGCGTTGAAGAGAATCTGATAAAACTGTTGACTTTATTGTGTTAACAAAGATTAGTGAATCCGTTGAAATGTGGGGACTTCATTATGTTTACTGGAATATGTATAAAAATTCATATGGCTCCTTTTTACCTAATACTTGATGGATTGTACCCAGTTCTAAAAAGAACCATTCAAGTATTTGTACAATCATCTGTGAAATTTTGAAGTGAATGCGGTGAAATCAAGGGACATCATTGTGTTAAGTAGAATATTTAAGATTTTTTTCATAAGGCCCACATTTATATGACACTTGTCATAATCAGATCCACTGTCAAAATCAACAATAGTGTTGATGATACAATCAATCTGTGTAATCTAAGTTAAAGGAAATCAATGAAAACAGTGGACTGAATTGTGTCAAGAATTTTATGTAAAAAAATTTTCATAAGGCTCCTTTTCTCCTGAAACGTAACAAATCCAAATGATTGATAGTTTAAAGAAAATGAAAAAGACTGAGAACTTTATTGTGATAATGATGTGTTTGTAATAAAATTTTCATAAGGCCCCTTTTCTTGTGTCACTTAAACCAATCAGACCTAATTTACAATGGAACAATCCAAATGATGGTACAATCATTCTATGAAAGTTTGAAGAGATTCTGATTAAGACTGAGGCCATTCTTGTGTTAGTGAAAATTTGGTAATAATTTTTCAAACAGCCCCTTTCCTATGATTCTAGACAGATCAGGCCCATTTCGGAAAGAAACAATTATAATGATGGTACAAACATTCTGTGAAAGTGATTGAAAAACAAGAGGCCCATGAGGGCCTGAGACGCTCTACTTGTTATCAAGTTTTCCGTTAAAGAAATCTGATATTTAAGGAAGTTAATTGCTTAAAGAAGAATGCATAAAGGAAAAAAGGGGCTTTATCCCCTTTATCATTTTAAGCAACAATCCTCAAGGCCCCTTTTCCCATGTTTCATGACGGATCCACTCCATTTCCAAACGAAAGTTACCTTATGACCCTACAATCATTCTGTGAATATTTCATCAGAATTCGACAATAATTGTGGACTTTATCACATAAACAGAATTGTTTTGAATGAAAATCAATAAGGCCCCTTTTCCTGTGTTTTCTGATGGATCAATTTCATTCCAAAAGGAACTTTCCTTACAACCCGACAATTGTCCTGTGAAATTTAAAAGACAATTTGATAATGAGTGTGATCTTCATCACATACACAAGAATGTTTTGAATGATAATCTGTAAGGCCCCTTTTCCTGTGTTTCGAATGCCACAATTATACCATGCATCTTTGAAGAGAATCCAATAAAACTGTTGACTTTATTGTGTTAACAAAGATATTAAATTCAAGTACTCATAAGGCCCCTTTTCCCGTGATATTTTACTGTTGGTTTTATCATTCTATGAAAGTTAAAAGTGAATCCGATGAAATATTGGGAATTCATTATGTTTACTAGAATATTTTAAAAAAATCATATGTCCCCTTTTTATATAATACTTGTTGGATTGTACCCAGTTCTGAAAAGAACCATCTAAGTATTTGTACAACCATTCTGTGAAATTTTGAAGTGAATCCCGTGAAATCAAGGGACATCATTGTGTTAACCAGAATATTTAAGAGAGTTTTTCATAAGGCCCCTTTTTATGTGACCCTTGCTATAGTTAGATCCACTGTCAAAATCAACAATTGATTATGATGGTACAATCAATCTGTTTAATCTGTGGAATTTATTGTGTTAATGAGTTTATAGTGAAATCTTCAGAGGGCCCTTTTTCTCGTAATACTTTACAGAAAAAACCAAATTTCAAAAGGAACAATTCTAATGAAGGTAGAATCATTCTTAGAGAGTTAAAGAGAATCAATGAAAACAGTGGACTGAATTGTGTCAAGAATTTTTAACAAAATTTTCATAAGGCCCCTTTTTTCGTGAAACTTAAAAAATCAGACCCAATGTACAAAGGAACAATCCTAATGATAGTTTGAAGAAAATGATAAAGACTGATGACTTTATTGTAATAATGATGATTGTAATAAAATTTTTATAAGGTCCCTTTTCTTGTTTCACTTATCAATCAGACCTAATTTACAAAGGAACAATCCAAATGATGGTACAATCATTCTATTAAAGTTCTAAGAGATTCTGATAAAGACTGAGGGCATTGTTGTGTTTGTGAGGATTTGGTAATTATTTTTCATACAGCCCCTTTTCCTATGATACTAGACAGATCAGGCCCAATTTGGAAAGAAACAATCCTTATGATGGTACAAACATTCAGTGAAATTTTGAACAGAATCTGGTGAAAACTGCAGACTTTATCTTGGTGTCAAATTTTTTAAATAAAATTTTCATAAGGCTCCTTTTCCTGTGATACTTGAAGGATCAGGTCTCATGTCAGCATCAACAATCGTGATTATTGTACAATGATTCTGTGAAGGTATGAATAAAATCCAATGAAAGCTCTGGACTTGGTTACAAGGATTATAGATAAAATTCTCTAAAGGCCCCTTTTCCCATGATACTAGACAGATCACGCCTAATTTGAAAAGAAAGAATCCTCATGATGGAATAATCATTCTGTGAAAGTCTTAACAGAATCTGATGAAAACTGTTGACTTTATTGTGGTACAATGATTTTAAAATTAAATTTCATAATGCTCCTTTTCCTGTGATACTTGACGGATCAGGTCTAATGCAAATATCAACAATCATTATTATTGTACAATTATTCTGTGAATGTTTGTAGAAAATCCAATGAAAGTTCTGGACTTGGTAACAAGGATTTATAATGATATTTTCATAAGGCCCCTTTTCCTGTGTTTCTTGACAGTTAAAACCCTGTTATGAAAAGAATGATAGTTATGACCTTCCAATCATTCTGTAAAAGTTTCAACAAAATCTGATCAAAGCTGTGAGCTTTATTGTGTTAACAGGGTTTTATTAATTGAAATGATGGATCTGAACCAATTCCAAAGGGAACCCTACTTACAAAAGTATAATTATTCTGTTTGAGTATAAAGACAACCCCATCTCATCTGTGGACTTACAAGCATTAATTAAGATTTTTTAAATTGAATTTTCCTAAGGCCCCTTCTCCTATGTTTCTCAATGGATCAGACCCAATTTGAAAGGAACAATCCTTATGATGGTACAATCATTATGTGAAAGTTTGAAGTCAATCAGGTGAAATCTAGGGCCATTACGTGTTAACTAAGATTTTTTTATTAAATTTTCATAGGGCCCCTTTTCCCACGAAACTTGATGGATCAAACCTACTTCCGAAAGGAACAATCAATTTAATGTAATAATCATTCTGGGAATGTCTGAAGAGACTTTGTTTAAAACTATGGACTCTATTGTGTTTACGAGGACTTTTTCAATCCAGTTTTTATCAGGCCCCTTTTCCTCGTGGTCCTTAGCTGATCATACCAAATTTTGAAAGGAACAATTCTTATGATGGTACAATCATTCTGTGAAAGTTTGAAGTCAATCAGATGAAAACTGTGGACTCTAGAGTGTTAACAACGATCTTTGAATTAAATTTTAATAAGGCCCCTTATCCTATGTTTCTTGAGGAATCATATCCGATTCCAAAAGGCGCAATCCTTATGATGGTACAACCATTCTGTGAAAGTTTGAAGAGAATCCGTTGAAAATTGTTGGCTCTAGATTAATAATGAGATTTTTTTATTAAACTTTTCATAAGGCCCCTTTTCTCTGTGTTTCTTGAAGGATCATACCAAATTTCGAAAGGAATAATCCTTATGATAGTACAATCATTCTGTGAAAGTTTGAAGGGAATCCGATGAAAACTATTGACTCCAGAGTGTTAAAGAGTATTTCTTTAAAGATTTTTCGATTAAATTTTCATAAGGCCCCTTTTCCCGTGTTTCTGGATGGATCTGACCAAATTCCTAAAGGAACAATCCTTATGATGGTACAATCATTCTGTGAAAGTTAAATTCAATCTGATGAAAACTGTGGACTCTAGAGTGTTAACAAGAATTTTTTAATTAAATTTTCATAAGGCCCCTTTCCCCCTGTTTCATGACAGATCAGACCCATTATCGAAAGGAACGATCCTTATGATTGTACAATCATTCTGAGAAAGTTTGAAGAGAATCCGATGAAAACTGTGGACTCTATCGTGTAAACGAGGATTTTGAATGGAGTTTTTAATTGAATTTTCATAAGGGCCCTTTTCCCATGTTTCTTGAAGGATCATACCAAATTTCGAAAGGAATTATCCTTATGTTGGTACAATCATTCTGTGAAAGTTTGAAGAGAATCTGATGAAAACTGTGGACTCTATCTCGTAAACGAGGATTTTTAAATTAAATTTTCATAAGGCCCCTTTTTCCGTGTTTCTTGACGGATCATACCAATTTTCGAAAGGAACGATCCTTATGTTGGTACAATCATTCTGAGAAAGTTTGAAGAGAATCTGATGAAAATTGTTGACTCTATCGCGTAAACGAGGATTTTTAATTGAATTTTTAATGAATTTTCATAAGGCCCCTTTTCCCGTGTTTCTTGACGGATCTAACCCATTTTCAAAAGGAACGATCCTTATGTTTGTACAATCATTCTGTGAAAGTTTGAAGAGAATCTGATGAGAACTGTGGACTCTATCGCGTAAACGAGGATTTTTTAATTAAACTTTCATAAGGCCCGTTTTCCCGTGTTTCTGGACGGATCGTACCCATTTTCGAAAGGAACGATCCTTATGATGGTACAATCATTCTGAGAAAGTTTGAAGAGAATCAGATGAGAACTGTGGACTTTATCGCGTAAACGAGGAATTTTTAATTAAATTTTCATAAGGCCCCTTTTCCCTTGTTTCTTGACGGATCGTACCCATTTTCGAAAGGAACGATCCTTATGATGGCACAATCATTCTGAGAAAGTTTGAAGAGAATCAGATGAAAACTGTGGACTTAATCGCGTAAACGAAGATTTTTTAATTAAGTTTTAATTAGGCCCCTTTTCCCGTGTTTCTTGACGGATCTGACCCATTTTCGAAAGGAACGATCCTTATGATGGTACAATCATTCTGTGAAAGTTTGAAGAGAATCCGATGAAAACTGTGGACTTTACCGCGTAAACAAGGAAAAGTTTAACGGACGGACGACGGACGGACGGACGGACGCACGGACGCCGGACGGGAAAAAGCCATCGCTATAGCTCTAGTGGCCTTCGGCCAGTAGAGCTAAAAAATCGTAATTATTGCACTATGATTCTGGGAAGGTTTGAAGAAAATCCAATGAAAGCTCTTGACTTGGTAACAAGGATTATAGATAAAATTCTCAAAAGGCCCCTTTTCCCATGACACTAGACAGATAAGGCCCATTTGAAAAGAAACAATCCTCACGATAGTACAATCCTTCTGTGAAAGTTTAACAGAATCCAATGAAAAACTGTGGACTTTATTGTGGTACAAGGATTTCAAAATTATATTTCATAAGGCTCCTTTTTCTGTGATACTTGACGGATAATGTCTAATGTCAACATCAACAATCATTATTATTGTACAATAATTCTGTGAATATTTGAAGAAAATCCGATGAAACCACTTGACTTAGTAAAACGAATTTCTAAATGAAATTTTGTAAGGCCCCTTTTCCCGTGTTTCTTGACAGTTCAAACCCTGTTATGAAAAGAATGATCGTTATGACATTAAAAAAATTCTGTAAAAGTTTCAACAAAATCTGATCAAAGCTGTTGGCTTCATTGTGTTAACAGGGATTTTATGATTAAATTTTCATATAGCCCCATTTTCCCATGTTACTTGATGGATCTGAACGAGTTCCAAAGGGAACTATACTTACAAAAGTATGATTATTCTGTTTGAGTATGAAGACAACCTCATGAAATCTGTGGCCATAGTGTGTTAACTAAGATTTTTTTAATTAAATTTTCAAAAAGCCCCCTTTTCCCGTGGTCCTTGACGGATCATACCCAATTTCAAATGGAACGATGCTTATAATGGTGCAATCATTCTGTGAAAGTTTGAAGAGAATCCGATGAAAAATGTTGAGGATTTTTTTTATTAAATTTTCAAAAGGCCTCTTTTCCTGTGATTCTTGACGTATCTTACCCAATTTTGAAAGGAAAGGTCCTTATGATAGCACAATCATTCTATGAAAGTTTGAAGAGAATCAGATGAAAACTGTGGACTCTAGATTGTTAACGAGGATTTCTTAATAGATTTTTCCATTACATTTTGTAAGGCCCTTTTCCCATGTTTCTTGACGGATCATACCTTCTTTCGAAAGGAACCATCCTTATGAAGATTCAATCATTCTGTGAAAGTTTGAAGATAATCCTAAACCCTAACCCTAACTGTAGACTTGAAAGTGTTATCGAGGATTTGTTAATTAGATTTTTATTAGGCCCCTTTTCCAGTGTTTCTTGACAGATCTGACCCAATTTCGAAAGGAACGATCCTTATGATGGTACAATCATTCTGAGAAAAGTTGAAGAGAATCCGATGAATACTTTGGACTCTAGAGTGTTAACGAGCATTATTAATGGATTATTTGATGAAATTTTCATAAGGCCCCTTTCCCATGTTTCTTGACGGATCATACCCATTTTCGGAAGGAACGATCCTTATGATGATACAATCATTCTGTGAAAGTTTGAAGATAATCCGATAAAAACTGTGGACTCTAGAGTGTTAACGAGGATTTGTGAATTAAATTTTTATTAGGCCCCTTTTCCGTGTTTCTTGACGGAGCTGACTCAATTTCGAAAGAAACGATCCTTATGATTGTACAATCATTCTGAGAAAGTTTGAAGAGAATCCGATGAAAACTGTGGACTCTATCGTGTAAACGAGGATTTTGAATGGAGTTTTTAATTGAATTTTCATAAGGGCCCTTTTCCCATGTTTCTTGAAGGATCATACCAAATTTCGAAAGGAATTATCCTTATGTTGGTACAATCATTCTGTGAAAGTTTGAAGAGAATCTGATGAAAACTGTGGACTCTATCTCGTAAACGAGGATTTTTAAATTAAATTTTCATAAGGCCCCTTTTTCCGTGTTTCTTGACGGATCATACCAATTTTCGAAAGGAACGATCCTTATGTTGGTACAATCATTCTGAGAAAGTTTGAAGAGAATCTGATGAAAATTGTTGACTCTATCGCGTAAACGAGGATTTTTAATTGAATTTTTAATGAATTTTCATAAGGCCCCTTTTCCCGTGTTTCTTGACGGATCTAACCCATTTTCAAAAGGAACGATCCTTATGTTTGTACAATCATTCTGTGAAAGTTTGAAGAGAATCTGATGAGAACTGTGGACTCTATCGCGTAAACGAGGATTTTTTAATTAAACTTTCATAAGGCCCGTTTTCCCGTGTTTCTGGACGGATCGTACCCATTTTCGAAAGGAACGATCCTTATGATGGTACAATCATTCTGAGAAAGTTTGAAGAGAATCAGATGAGAACTGTGGACTTTATCGCGTAAACGAGGAATTTTTAATTAAATTTTCATAAGGCCCCTTTTCCCTTGTTTCTTGACGGATCGTACCCATTTTCGAAAGGAACGATCCTTATGATGGCACAATCATTCTGAGAAAGTTTGAAGAGAATCAGATGAAAACTGTGGACTTAATCGCGTAAACGAAGATTTTTTAATTAAGTTTTAATTAGGCCCCTTTTCCCGTGTTTCTTGACGGATCTGACCCATTTTCGAAAGGAACGATCCTTATGATGGTACAATCATTCTGTGAAAGTTTGAAGAGAATCCGATGAAAACTGTGGACTTTACCGCGTAAACAAGGAAAAGTTTAACGGACGGACGACGGACGGACGGACGGACGGACGCACGGACGCCGGACGGGAAAAAGCCATCGCTATAGCTCTAGTGGCCTTCGGCCAGTAGAGCTAAAAAATCGTAATTATTGCACTATGATTCTGGGAAGGTTTGAAGAAAATCCAATGAAAGCTCTTGACTTGGTAACAAGGATTATAGATAAAATTCTCAAAAGGCCCCTTTTCCCATGACACTAGACAGATAAGGCCCATTTGAAAAGAAACAATCCTCACGATAGTACAATCCTTCTGTGAAAGTTTAACAGAATCCAATGAAAAACTGTGGACTTTATTGTGGTACAAGGATTTCAAAATTATATTTCATAAGGCTCCTTTTTCTGTGATACTTGACGGATAATGTCTAATGTCAACATCAACAATCATTATTATTGTACAATAATTCTGTGAATATTTGAAGAAAATCCGATGAAACCACTTGACTTAGTAAAACGAATTTCTAAATGAAATTTTGTAAGGCCCCTTTTCCCGTGTTTCTTGACAGTTCAAACCCTGTTATGAAAAGAATGATCGTTATGACATTAAAAAAATTCTGTAAAAGTTTCAACAAAATCTGATCAAAGCTGTTGGCTTCATTGTGTTAACAGGGATTTTATGATTAAATTTTCATATAGCCCCATTTTCCCATGTTACTTGATGGATCTGAACGAGTTCCAAAGGGAACTATACTTACAAAAGTATGATTATTCTGTTTGAGTATGAAGACAACCTCATGAAATCTGTGGCCATAGTGTGTTAACTAAGATTTTTTTAATTAAATTTTCAAAAAGCCCCCTTTTCCCGTGGTCCTTGACGGATCATACCCAATTTCAAATGGAACGATGCTTATAATGGTGCAATCATTCTGTGAAAGTTTGAAGAGAATCCGATGAAAAATGTTGAGGATTTTTTTTATTAAATTTTCAAAAGGCCTCTTTTCCTGTGATTCTTGACGTATCTTACCCAATTTTGAAAGGAAAGGTCCTTATGATAGCACAATCATTCTATGAAAGTTTGAAGAGAATCAGATGAAAACTGTGGACTCTAGATTGTTAACGAGGATTTCTTAATAGATTTTTCCATTACATTTTGTAAGGCCCTTTTCCCATGTTTCTTGACGGATCATACCTTCTTTCGAAAGGAACCATCCTTATGAAGATTCAATCATTCTGTGAAAGTTTGAAGATAATCCTAAACCCTAACCCTAACTGTAGACTTGAAAGTGTTATCGAGGATTTGTTAATTAGATTTTTATTAGGCCCCTTTTCCAGTGTTTCTTGACAGATCTGACCCAATTTCGAAAGGAACGATCCTTATGATGGTACAATCATTCTGAGAAAAGTTGAAGAGAATCCGATGAATACTTTGGACTCTAGAGTGTTAACGAGCATTATTAATGGATTATTTGATGAAATTTTCATAAGGCCCCTTTCCCATGTTTCTTGACGGATCATACCCATTTTCGGAAGGAACGATCCTTATGATGATACAATCATTCTGTGAAAGTTTGAAGATAATCCGATAAAAACTGTGGACTCTAGAGTGTTAACGAGGATTTGTGAATTAAATTTTTATTAGGCCCCTTTTCCGTGTTTCTTGACGGAGCTGACTCAATTTCGAAAGAAACGATCCTTATGATGGTACAATCATTCTGAGAAAGTTTGAAGTGAATCTGATGAAAACTGTGGACTCGAGAGTGTTAACAAGGGAAAGTTAATAGACGGACGACGGACGGACGGACAGACGCACGGATGCCGGACGGGTAAAAGCCACCGCAATAGCTCTAGTGGCTTTATGCCAGTAGAGCTAAAAAGCAACGTGAGCGTAACCAAAATAGGATTTTATATATCTCCCCTTGATACTGCGGCTGCCAGGGAAGTTTGAAATAGATCCATTTGATAGTTTTTTTTAAAAAAAATGGGCGGATAAGATTTTTATCAAAGTCAATTACTCTATAAAAAGCAAATGTAGCTAACCAAAATGGGATATGCACGATTTCTTCTTGATACTCAGTCTACCAGGGAAGTTAGAATCAAATCTATTGAATAGTGAAAATGAGCGGTCAAGATTTTTCATCAAAAGGCCATAAATCTGCATAATGTGAATGGATCCTAACCAAAATAGGATATGCACAACTGTGTTTGATACCCAGTCAACCAGTTCGAAGTAAAATAAGTTATAATTTTAAGAGAAAATGAGCAGACAAGATTTTTCATTTGATAAAAATGAGTGAATGATAACAAGAATAGGACATGCAAATCTCATTTTGATACTGAGTCTACCTGTGAAATTCAAATCAAATCTATTGAATAGTTTTAGAGAAAATGAGTGAACAAGATTTTTCATTAATTGGACATAACTCACTAAAAAGTGAGTGGACTGCAACCCAAACAGGACGTACACATCACTTTTTGATCCTGAGTCTAAATGTAAAGTGTGAATCAAATATATTCAATTATTAAAGATAAAATGAACGGATACGGTTTTTCATCAATTAAGGCCACGTTTTTTTCATAAATTAATTGAGTGAATGGGGTTAAACGTCACTTTTAACAGTATTTCTGTCATATTGCGGCTCCTGGAGCACCTAACAATGGATATCTTGTATTTCTCAAACCTTTACTATCACTACATCCTTTCCTAGCCTCCAGCTGTCATCCCATTTAGGTTTACGAATATCCATCCATTGGTAAGACACAAATGTGGAAAAGATACGTTCCGCCGCCTGGGATCGAACTTTTTCATTAAAAGGGTCATAGCGATGTAAAAAGTAAATTTTGTTAAAACCGAAAAAGGACATATACAACACCGCTTGATACTGAGTTTACCTATGACATTTTAAATAAATTCATCCAATAGAAATAACGGACGGATTGAATGAATGGGGTTTAACACGGACAAACTGACTCCTATATATATCCCCAAACGGAGGTTCGGGTGAATAATGATCTTAATGATGGAACAGTCAATCGGTGAAAGTTTGAACAGAATCCGGCGAAAGCCGTTGACTTATTGTGTTAACAAGGTTTTTTAAATGAAATTTTTATAAGGCCCCTTTAGACGTTTTCTTAACGGTTCCCACACAATTTCGAAAGGAACTATTCTTATAATTTTACGATCATTCTTTGAAAGTTTATAGAGAATCTTAAAACTGCGGGCTTAATTGCAATAACGAGGATTTTTTTTATTAAATTCTTATTAGGCTCCTTTTCCACTGGTACTTGATTGATCGGACCCCTATTTCGAAAGGGATGATCCTTATGGTGGTACAAAGATTCTGTGAAAGTTTGATGAGAATCTGTTGAAAACAGTCGACTTTTATGCGTTAACGAATATCTTTTAATTAATTTTCATAAGGCCCCTTTTCTGTAAAACTTAAAGGATCTGACCTAATTTCAAAAGGATCAATCCTTATGATATTATAACATAACTACAAGGATTTTGAAATGAGGCTCCTTTTCCCGTGACACTTGACGGAACTGATACAATGTCAAGATTGAGGATTGTAATGATGTGAAAGTTTGAAGACAATCCGATGAAAGCTGAGGACTTTATTTTGTTAACAAAATTAAAATTGATATTTTCATAAGGTCCCCCTTCCGTGTTTCTTGACGGCTCAGACCCTATTTCGAAACATCAAAACGGCACAACAATCCTTAAGATGGTATGATCATTCTGTAAATGATTGAACAAAATCCGATAAAAATTGGTGGCATAATTGCGTTACCGAGAATTTAAATGAATTTTCATTGGACCCCCATTTTCCCGTGTTTCTTTACGTTTCGGACCAACTTTCGAAAGAAACGATCCTTAGGATTGTACAATGATTCTTTGAAAGTTTGAAGTGAATCTGATGAAAAATGTGGTTTCTAGAGGGTTAAAGAGGATGTGTTAATCAAATTTTTATTCTTTCCCCATTTTCGTGTTTCGTGACGGATCGGACCAATTTCGAAAGGAACGATCCTGATGATTGTACAACTATTCCGTGAAAGTCTGAAGAGAATCCTGGACTCGAGAATGTTAACCAGGAAAAGCTTATGGACGGACGGACGACTGGACAGAGGGTCGGACACACGCACGGACGGACGTCGGATGGTCTTCTTGCCTTCGGACAGAACTTAAACTACGAACTCTAAGTATTACAGTGTCAAATTTTCATAAGACCCCTTTTCCCGCGTTCCTTGACGTTACGGACCCAATTTTGAAAAGGACGACCCTTACGATAGTACGATCATTCTTTGAAAGTTTGAAGAAAATCGAATGAAAATTGTGGATTCTGTGGTTATAAGAGAACAACAGAGGGAGTTATATACAAATATTTCAAATATTTATTTAAGCAGTTTCCGATTTGATATTTTTGCCTGACGGAAAATAAATATATTTTCAGGAAATTAGATAGACTTGAAGAATCTGAAATCTTTTTTTAAAAAAAATCTGAAGTTACAACACTTAATAGTCCAACAGTCTAGATCCGGTATTTTCTCTTTCGCTAAATGGTTACAAATAATTCGTTGAATAAAAAACACCTTTATGAAAATTTGTTTAATCAATATATACTTAGTCAAAAAAGAAAGTATCCACTTTAAAAATCGCAATAGATCATGTAATATGGCTTTATCCCAAACATCAATCATACGCAATGTGCATGTAATCGATTGAGCACCTATTGGCTTAAATTTTGTCAGTAGTATTCCGAGCACTTCGGCGAGAAATTCGGATTAATGATTTTGCACGTGTCTCACGGCACTAGCGGATATCTGATGGAAGTATCTGACTGCACACATTCACCGGTATCAAGTCACATTTGAATATAATCAGGCAAAATAAAGTAAGACGAACTACCAAGATTAAATACTGATCAGTGGAATCAAGATGCTGAATGCAGGTACGTCAGTAGCTGCTGTATCCAGGTTATTTGGTTGCACTCGGAAGACAATAGAGCGGTTGTGGAGACGGTTTCGGGACACTGGAAACGTCAGCGACCATCCTCGAAGTGTAAGGTCACGTGTGACGTCTGCTGCCGACGATCGCCATATCGTCATCCATCTCCACAATCGACGTCTTCAAGCAACAGGATATTCACCCACAAACTGTCAAAAATCGGTTGCGATAAAATGTCCAACCGATTCGTGCGTATAGGCCGTACTTTGCCAAATTCTCAAAAAAAAAAAAAAAAAAAAAAACAAACAAAAAAACAACAAAAAAAAACGCCATCGGGGTCGCAAGGCCCGAATGGTGCCGCTGTCACTTGCGCTATGGGCGTAATGGCCTGAGAATGGCGTTATTTTCCGACGAGTCTCGATTTAACATCAGTCATGCCGACGGTCGTGAGAAAGTTATTGCCCTTTGTAGTTTTTCAGATTTGAACCTTGTCCGTAGCATATATCTGCAAGTATAATAGCTTTGATCATGAAACCTTATGATCATAATAACATTAAAAAATCAATAACTCTACCTTGCGTGTTTTTTTCCTTTTGTTTTAAATCCCCTCCTCTAGTCGACACCAAGCAGTGTGACTGGCGTATTTTGTGACAATTTGACACATTGTTATGTGATTCGGCCTATAGGCACTCAGCGTAAGGTCAGGTGACTAGGAATATTCTGTGAAAATTTCATTTAAATTCTTCCATAAATGTAGAAGGAGATGTCTAAACAAGATGCATACAAGATATATAGTTTCTATATATTAGTCAAAGAGATAGTAATTCGGCGATTTTAGATCATGCTGTTCTAGTAGATTTCTTGTTAGTAATCATCAAAATTGAATAAAAGATAAGGGAAACTCAACATGATGTAAAAAATTTACCAAAATTGTCTACATTTAATGTCCTCGTGCGTAAAATAAAGTCGACGACTTCTAGTTTAAACGTCGAATTTACAAGCTTTTATCCAAGAGAAAACCAGATAGTTTTACCAAATGTACTTTATCTGATAGTACTATCTTGTGTCGAGGATACAGGTACTCAAATAAAAAGATAGAAATTAATCGAAAAAGCTTTAATTAAAAGGTCGCTTGTCACGCCCTCAAACCTCCGATAATGTATTTTTATGGAGGTATCTATCTACATTAATTTGGCATATAATATATGGACAGAGAGATAAAACTTTAAGACAAACGTAGGTTTTTAATGTTTGAGATAAATGCTACATGTTAACCGTTCACTTCAGGTTTGAATGGTTGATTGAGTGGTTTGTTCAATCGATTTTTTGATCGACAGGACTTTACGATCCGACTGATTTAATTGCTACTTATATCTTTCACTAGTATTTTGAATTACATCATGATCTCGTATAAGTTGCTATACCGAATCGTTAGGCTTTCTCTCCCTTTTTTTGTAGCTTCTTACATCAATATTCAATCACCTACAAGCTAGGACCTTTGAAATTTACTCAAAGATACACACAAAACGAATTAATACTTTTGAAATTCTCGGACGATTCGGTATTACTCTACTTTTTACATCAAAAGTATTCTCGCTGAATTTCGCGAAAAAGGTACGGAGTACATTTTCTTTTTATCAAATTCGTTTGATGAGCTGGGATAAACATTGACGTTATGTGTAACGTTAGGGGGGGGGGGATTAGTAACGTCTAATCGTCGTAACTACAACTTATACAACATGTAGTATCCACATTTAACCCATTACCAGACGGCAATATTTCACACTGGTGCAAATCCAGAGAAGTTGCTTGCGATAAGTTTTAACTGAAGTTTTAGATGAAGTTTTGAAAATCTTTGTCTTTTTGGGGGGTTGAGAAAATTGTGGAGTACCAAGAAATTGCGTATAACAAGCAAATTCCTCATTTTCCACAAAGTTTTCCAAAATTTTTTTTTCTTTCTTAGGGACGTCAAAAAGCGTCATTGTTTGGGAATGGATAAGCTGCAGTTACCACGTTTAGGTCACCAAACAACCATTTTGATCTTAGTTACATATTACTGGCCACCAATTTTGCAAAATAATTTAGTTTAATATATTACAGAGATCAGTGGGCGTGGTCAGTGAGTCGTCGATCTGACAACTGGTAGCAAACATCATCATTATGGTCATATAACAAAAGGAATACCGTGCGTTGGCAACCGAAACGTCGTATCTACATCTTAATTGAGTTGTAGTTACAGTTTTAATTACAATTTTAACAAAAATACTTAAGATAAATGTCTGAGTCCAAGTTCAAATCACATGAGAACGAATTGTTCGTTTGGTCATTGATAGCGGAGTCCTACCAATTGACAGAATGTGGCTATTAAAAAAGATTAAAGACTAGTAAAATTAGTTATATAAATCGGAAGTGAATTTCAACAGCGGTTGACATTTATGTGAAGCATTTTGTTGCTATGGAGACATAGCGTCGTAACTACAGCTGATTCAATCTATAGTTACCAAAAAAGAACCAATTTTAGAAGGGAGATAACTTGCCCTTTTCACTTTCAACTTTACTGTACAGTTTGTTCCCTTTCAAAGCCGCCAACTATGGCAAACCGACTACATGTCAAAAAATAGTACCATAGAAGTATAACTCTGCAAGAAGTTTTACAAGAAAATCACTTTATATCACAACAAAATGAAGACTAAATCATTTTATATAAATCTATTTTAACTGACGGAAAGCTTGCCACACCTACTGAATCTACTGGCCATGCCCACTGACTCCACTGGCCACGCCCACTGACTCCAACAGGAAGTTCCACTTCGATATTAACGGAATTATTTGCGAAAATCATTTCCAGTGATATTGCAACAAAAAGGTAAGATTGTTTGAAGACCTAAACGTTGTGACTACAGTTTGCATAAGCTGTAATTACATAGTTTAAGGCGCAAAGCCAATAAAAATGGCTCAAATAAATGTCGGCCAAAGTTGGAAGCAAAAGTTCATTTCCGGTCTAAATGAATTATTTGATTGGTTTGTTTATTTTTCGTTGGTCAATTATTCAGTCGGTTGTTTCGTTAAGTAAAACATACAAAAAAAGTCTAAAATATCGAAATATATGTAATAAAAGACCAACGAGACACATATCTTAATTAATCTAGACATAATAAGGCTAACAAAACGTAAAAATCATAGCAAATATAGCTCCACTTACCCGGACCAATATCGGACATCATGGGTGTATATTCTTTCGAGTTTAGACATAACGGGATAAATAAAAACATGTAGTCATGGGTGATTAGTTGTGTGTTGTGAAAAGATCTCACTCGAACATCGCACGTTTCTCGCATAGATATAACATGTATATAAGATATAATGACACTGGATTTTTAACCCTGGCGAAAGGATATTCATTGAAGCGGTCATGATTTATCAAATTTATTCTTTATACTTGTTACAAGCTATTTCGTCTTTTCCTACATTGTTATATCAAGAATAATATCACAAGGACGTAAAAATCAGGGATTGTACGGGAAAGACTTTTAAATGAGTCATTTATAAACAGTTAATTTTGAAACGAGACCTATCCTGTTTTGTATGAAGAGTTTGATAAATACGCTATTTCATGATCGCGATTCGACCTTCTTTTATAAAATTACCCAATTGTTGCTATAAACGGGCAATTCTTGTAATTTATGCATTGGAATAATTTCGTGTATACGGTAACCCCGTTTTTTAAATGAGGTCATAAAATGCATTAGTATTGTTGCGTTATTTTCACCATAACAAAGGAGCGTGCCAAAGGCTATAGCTTTTTCGAATAGTCATTACATTGTGTAACAATGGACGCCCTTGTAATCTCAAAATATTCAGATTTTTTCACTCCCGGATCTTAGGTGATTTTATGAATCAAATTTCTTCGCATTTCTATCCTTTTGTTGTATTTTGAAATTTACCAATCGTTTAATTTCTGAACACATTTTCCCAATCATAAGACCTTTCTGTTTCGTTTCGAAATAAGGACTATATCTTTAGTTCAACTGGAAAGATGTTACAAGCTCTTTTTGATTTTCTCTTTGACAAACTAGCGTTTATATAAACATGTAGAAATAATCATAATATTTACATAAATAGACATTATCAATAAAAAGAATCTTACCGCATGAAATCAAATCAAACAAAACAATAATAATCCAAATCACTAATCACTGTTAAACCCAAACTGTATACATGTATAATAACACGCCCCGCCTAATGGCAACTCGCTGACTTACAGGATCTCGTGCAAAATATCTCGCACGGTTTATTCTCATTAATTGGACAGATACTGAACGCAAAACATCGATATAATTTTCATATATATTTACTTCGCCGACTCCTAAAAAAAACATAAATTTCTGACTGACATTTGTATTTCAATTATTTTTTTTATTATTATACGTTTTTGTTGTTAATGTTTATTTTATTCTCTCTTTTCTTTTCATTTCTTCTTTGTTAAATATTTTGCAACCATGTTGTTCTCAATTATCATATTGACTTGTGTATTGTAAAATGATTGCTGAGCTCATATTTGTGCCTAGAGCACATTGAGAATTTTTGTAGAATAAACATGCTGCCAATCTGGTTGTAGGCATTTTCTTTAAAGCGGCGCTTGAACAGATTTTCATGAAAATTTGATAAAGGAAAATTATCTACATTTCCAATACTTATTAATTACATTTTCTCGATAAATTTTCCGTCTTTGTGTTAAATCTACAAAATTTACTACAATTTAATGTGATTTAGTCCCTTTTTCGTACATCGGATTTTATCGTTTGATGTCGATAGTCTTCGGGTGTTGTTGATAACGACTGTATTGCTAGCGGAAGCCAATGACGTAATTGATACGCCATGGTAACCACAGAAGGCAATTTTCGGTGCAATCGACAGGTAATGTATTTACCTGGTGAATTCCGGTCCAATTCGGGTTGTACTTCGCTTACTAATTTGGCGTCTCGTAACGCAAATTTTTTTTTGCGTCTTTTCTTTCTTTTTTAAAGTAATGAACAGTAATTTTCATTACAAAATCAGCGTAATCCCATTCTTACAAATGTTTGAAAGCATAGCAGTTGGAAATTTGAAAATTGAGAGACAATTCTTTCATTCATATTCTGTGCAAGAGCTGCTTTATAGGGCATTTAATCTTTCAGGGCATAAAGAAAAGTTTTAAGTTAGACCCCTGTATTTTTATTTACCACAAGAAACAAACATAATTGTATGGGGTTGAACGTCACTTTTAACATTTTATTAGTCATACTAAGGCGACATGAGCAACCTATCCATCGATTCCTGATATTTCCAAAACATCATTTCCAAGCCTCCAGCTGCTCGCCCCACTTATGTTTACGATTATCCAATCAGTAATAGGATCAAATGTCGGAAAGGATAGTCGACGAGGTCGGAGATCGAACCCGGGACCTTATGATTTGCAACAAACATGATTTTCAATAGACCATTCGCGGCTGTTAACCAAATTATCGGTAGACCGACGTAATTACACATTTAGACTAGAAATGAGTTTTGAACGCTGATATCGGCCGCCATCTATGTTAGGTATTTTTGTTGGTTTGGCGACTTAAACGAGGAAACTGCAGTTTGGTTAGGGTTTGATGGCCATAGATTTGGAAAATAAGGCCGTTTTTACTCGAAGTGGAACTTCCCGTCAGAGGCAATGGGCGAGGTAAACGGACTGAGTAGGCGGGACAAGCGATCCATTAATTAAGAGACTTGGATTAGAAAAACAACAAACGTATCGTATTTGAAGTCATCGCTCCTCTGCTAGGCGCTTGAGTATGTCGAAACATCTAATTACAAAAGCAAAATTCTATAGGGCGTCATTATGTGATAATGGGATAATCAATATTTGAATCTTATATGATTGTTCATCCGCCTGGCTCTCGTACACAGTTTTTATTGTTGTTTTCTTTTTTCTTTGAATTCTGTTATTTCCCCGGTTTTTGACAATAATGAAAGCCTACTAACTTATTAAATGTATAGGTAGGTGGAGCACTAACATAGATCACCATGTGATAATTTGCCATGTTGGTGTCCTTCGATGGTTTAATTATACAAGTGGCGCCTTATAACAGGTAGTTGATCAAGTAGGTTTGACTACAATTAATAAAGGTGACTGTGTACTTTCCCCTTACTGCACTTTCTATCGGCTTATTTCATTTAGATATAATAATCCCCTTTTTGACCTCGACCCGCTCATTATCTATGCTGACAATGACATGAATATTAGATCGTACATCTTCGTCAGTTTTGAACGCTTTTTTTGTTTGAATTTGTAATCCGTGGTGGGAAGTAGAACAATTTCAAAAATTCTGGCCAGGACTGAAACATAAAGCGCTTTGTAGATTAAAAACATTCAGGCATTAAACAGATAGAACAGGGGCGATAATCTAAAAGAATGATTTAATGAACGTGTAGTAAAAAAGAATTACTGACAAATTTATTTCTATTTGCAAAATTCTGCAGAAGTTAATAAATCATTAAGTATATATTGATAACAGAAATAACTAAAAACTGCAACAACAACAATCCGATTTACCAATAACATTATTAAAGACCGGAAGTGTCATGTTGACCTCAGACTTTTATCTTATTCATTTTTCATTGTGTTCAACTTAAGAGTTTTTAACCCATCAAATCAAACCCTTAGAACTGAACAACGTTCATATCGCCCACCAATAACTTGTATTTCTTTTAACAATCACCGGTAATATGTGACCCACATTTCCAACGTAAAGCTCGATTTCGATTTCAAAATGGAGAGCCTCACTTATCTTGAGTGTAAAGAAGGGATATTGTCAAAAGAGAAATGGGTGTACCTTTTTTCTGTTGAACCGAATGAAGAGCTTAAGGAATTCAAACAGTAAAAGACATAAGTGGTCAACGTGTAACAAACTGTATTCGAGAATATACCCCATCTTTTAATCTGAACAAGCTGGGGGTAGGGACACGGAAAGAACTGATGATCTTAGTTATGGGACTAAGTGTAACAATCATGTATATATTATTTCATATTGCCCTTGTTGTATAACCTGGGTGAAATAAAATATTTGTTATGTTCTGTTTGTAAGATCTGGTTGGTAATACAGGCCGTATAAACAAGATGAACTGTGAATAGAAGGACATTTCACTTAATAATTTATGGCCAGTAGCAGGAAAAGATATGGTTGGTTGGCGATCTACACGTCGTAACTAAAATTTATGAAAGCTTGACTAGAATTATTCACAAACGTTTTCGCAAAGTTTTGAGTTCAAAACTCACTCCTGGTCCAAATAAATGATTTGAATGGTCAATTGATTCTTTGATTGACAGTCGCGTTTGGCCAATTGTCTCTTAGCATTCCTTTAATTTCAATCAAGTTGGAACCATTCATGGTGGATATGATATCTCGATAAAGGGGACTCGATAGGGCTGCGTGTCAGAACAGTGTGTATTGTCTTGACAATAAGGTTTTGTCTAACGAAATATCGGATTTCTCTAGTTCTACAAACAGAACGTCATTTTCCCGACTGACATGACATGTTCAAATCTAACTGTCTTTGCTTCTACTTTTTAACTTACGCTGTTCGAGCGAGAAGTTTAAAATACTGAGCTTTTTGATAAAGAGAAATTATACGACCAGCAGACTCATTGACCTAAAACTATGATCTAGACATTTAAATAAATAAGTAATACTGAACGATTTTGTGAAATTTGATGAAAACCGACCTAATACATTTTGAAATCTTATCCTGACAAGCTTTTCAAGTCTGAACTTGACCTTGACCTTCGACCTTGAGCTTTAGGCAATTGGTTGTATTTTTGTTCTTGCACAACTACGGTCAAGACTTAACAACAGTGTGGAATTTAACAAAATTAGATAAAAAGTCTGAAAGATTTCTTTTTGGTAAGAAAAATATGGAAGAACACAAAGACGGGCGGACAGACAGCGCTGCTAAACTTTACCCTAACAAAATAGGAATATATAATTGTACTAAGACAAAGAATTCTTTGCAATATCTAGATTCTAAAAAGTCGACAAAGACCTCAGACAATAGCCATCTAAAATCAGTGCAACAAAGGGTTATGTTGCCTCTTCTTTTTATCGTTGACTTTTAATGAGGAGGGCTTAATTCACATTGTCAGTAAAAACTTACCTTATCAAGATTTTGAAGCGTGAGAAATGTTTCAATGAAAGCCTTCTAATTACGGATATGAAGGGGAGCTTAAGTTTGATCTCAAAATAGCGTTGCACCTTAGCCTTGTGATGAAAGAACGAGAAGAAAATGCGCTCAGCATTCTACAAATGTGAAATAGTTTGTAAAAAATAAAAGTAAAACTGACAGACTTTTAGGAAGTGTGGATAATGCTAACATTTTTATCAAATGAACTCTACCGTTGGTAAGAACTATCGTCGGTGGTTGCGCAAAATGTGGTAAATATAGCTGCATAAAAGCTGCATTTACGACATTTTGCTCGCCAATCGACGATATGTCCTTGAACCGATTGAAGCAAAACGGCAAATTAAAATGATTAAAGATTACAAACGTGCCAGTAGAAAGCGTGTGACAAGATGAATGTCTGTAATTAACATTTATTTATGGCGTCTATTCTATATTTAAAAGGCAAAGATCGTGATTAAAAGATAGTACATAGACAGTGTTCTCGTCTATATCTTCAACTCTGAATACGAGGAATCTGTAAATCAACAACGAGTTAGAGATGATGTCGATACAGTATATGAGCTTGGGACTTCTGACTCTGGTTGGATTATGTAAGTATATTCATTGTTATTTGTTTTTCGTAATCATAAACAATTTGATTTTAGTTGCGTCTATCAAACTTGATAAATTCTGATAAACCGGAATATTTTTTTCACTAATCTATGAAAAATATAGTTCAATAAGAAGACTTGTTTAAAAACTCTTTACTAATGCTAAATCTTTTAATGGCGATACTAAATTAAAACAAATAAAGAGAATGTTTTTGTTTTGTTTCGAGGTACTAACATAAATCCTAGTCATATTTCAGCTTGTAAACTGTTCTCAGATTAAGATTAAGTTTTTTTTTCTATTTTCAAGTCTAAATGAATACAAATATGCTTTGAAGATAACATGCAAGTGCTAAAAGCAAAACATATATATAAGATATTAAACAACGAAACTTTTCTGATAATGGACTACTCAAATGAGAGTTCATAAAAAATCCTTGATAATACGATTACCATATTACCTTATTCTATGTAAATATTAATAGGTGTGTTTTGATCTTCAGACCGGATGATGATTAGGGATTAGGATATTAGTGTACGACCAATTTATCTGACTAAGCACATAACGAAAACTAGGCAAATGTAAATAGAGTTTTTGAAGTTCACTGAATGTTTCGTCGATATTTTATTCACAAGAAATGCTTATCCCGTATCTTTATACGTTGAAAAAATAAAGAAATTCTAGCCAAACATCAAGATAACATGT
Source organism: Fragum fragum (assembly GCA_946902895.1). Taxonomy (NCBI): domain Eukaryota; kingdom Metazoa; phylum Mollusca; class Bivalvia; order Cardiida; family Cardiidae; genus Fragum; species Fragum fragum. The sequence continues at coordinate 55,960,094 of OX336376.1, read as the reverse complement.
CTATATACTCCAAAAAAAAAAAAAAAAAAAAAAAAATAAATAAATAAAGGAATTCTAGCCAAACACCAAGGAAACGTGTCTTGATACGCCGAAAAAGTAAAGGAATTCTAGCCAAACATCAAGGAACGTGTCTTTATACGCCGAAAAATAAAAAAATTCTAGCCTAACATCAAGGAAACGTGTCTTTAAACGCCGAAAAAATAAAGGAATTCTAGCCAAACATCAAGGAAACGTATCTTTATACGTCGAAAAAATAAAGAAATTGTAGCCAAACGTCAAGGGAACATGTCTTTATACGCCGAAAAAATAAAGGAATACTAGCCAAACATTAAGGACGTGTCTTGATACGCCGAAAAAGTAACGGAATTCTAGCCAAACATCAAGGAAACGTGTCTTTATACGCCGAAAAAATAAAAAAATTCTAGACAAACATCAAGGAAACGTGTCGTTATACGCCGAAAAAATAAAGAAATTCTAGACAAACATCAAGGAAACGTGTCGTTATACGCCGAAAAAATAAAGGAATTCTAGCCAAACATTAAGGAAACGTGTCTTTATACGCCGAAAAAATAAAGAAATTCTAGACAAACATCAAGGAAACGTGTCGTTATACGCCGAAAAAATAAAGAAATTCTAGCCAAACATTAAGGAAACGTGTCGTTATACGCCGAAAAAATAAAGGAATTCTAGCAAAACATCAAGGAAACGTGTTTTTATACGCCGAAAAAATAAAGAAATTCTAGACAAACATCAAGGAAACGTGTCGTTATACGCCGAAAAAATAAAGGAATTCTAGCCAAACATTAAGGAAACGTGTCTTGATACGCCGAAAAGTAACGGAATTCTAGCCAAACATCACGGAAACGTGTCTTTATACGCCGAAAAACTAAAGAAATTCTAGCCAAACATTAAGGAAACGTGTCTTTATTCGCCGAAAAAATAAAGGAATTATAGCCAAACATCAAGGAAATATTCCTTTTATTGCACATGTATGGCGTCAAAAATTAAATGACATCGGCTTTTGTCCTGCCAAATAAGACAGATTGCATAGGGCAGAGAAAATGATCAACTTTCCTTTAACAATGAGATAGTTATTATGATATTTTCAAGGGTCAATCACAGAAATTATCAAGTGATACAGTAAAGGTACTGCATGGAAACATTTAAAAGGGGAAATACTACTTGGGTAAAGTATAAAAAGAAAGATACATTCACCTTTTTTACTATCTTTTAACTAACACGAAACAAGACAAAATAAGCTGCCTTCAAAATGATCTGCATGGAACTAAGGAAAGAAATAAAAGAAAGAAAAAACCTGGGAAAGATGGCAAGCGTACGTCACATCTATTTACCAGAGGTGTCTTACTTTTTCAGGTTCTTGTCAACTCGAAATGGGAGATCTCATGGCGTTCTCACTACTATCAGGGGGTAATATGGCAATGCCACAACAATCAAGGAACATGGCGGTGGCTGGTTTTACAGGAATGACTGGAGATATGTCACCGATGGACAAGCTAGTGCTTTCAAGAGCCGTAAAAACAATTGTCGGGAATCACGCCGAACCAGATCTTGCATTGATAAGATATGCAGGAATGCAGGGGGGACAACCTTTGACCCCGATGCAAATGTTTCCTTATTTGGATGCCATGTTTAATATAGCAAAAAGGGTCGGCCTTGGGATGCCAGATGGAACTATATCATACTTAAAAGACCCGGCAAATCCAAAACAAAAGGGACTGACCCTGGCGGATATGATGGCCGGAAAGAAAACGATAACAGAGAAACAGTTGAGAGATACATTACTTCAACGAGGAATGAAATGGATGAGGGATAGGACTTTGCAAAGAACAACAGGTTTTGTCTTCTAAATAGATAACTAGTAAGACGAGTTTTAGAAAACTTTGTCCAGAAAAGGAAGATCGATTTGAGTTGTGTCATGGCGTACTATGTGAAGCCGTTCCGTATAGTTGTTATTGGAATGTTGTTTTCAATTATTTTCAGTCTAGTTTTTAGACTAGCTTTTAAAGATTCTATATAGATCTTTTATATTTTTAGTTTAGAGTCATTAATAAAACATGTAACATGTAAACTATTATTAAAATATTTGAATAGTTTTATGCTTCTAATTAATCACCCGGATCTTTTGTCCTTCTCCCTAAATTTCCCACGTCATTCTTGTAGTTTGCGAGCCAAAGATCAGAAATGTGTACAGCAATACCTGTAATTATTACATAATTCTATGAAAATTGTGATTGTCACGATAGTTGTGAACAGTTTCTTAAAATTATTTAAACAAGGGGTGTGGAGGGGCCAATCTTATAAAGCTTAGAAGAAAGGCTTCTTGGTTTAAGATATTTCAATTTATCCAAATACTTGAGATGCATCCCTTGTCTCAGGTTTCCACGATACCCCCCCCCCCTCCCCCCTCAAAAAAAAAAAAAAAAAAAAAAAAAATCATGAAATTCAACATTCTTTATTGTGGAACTAGAAAGGACTAATAACTTGGTATTTACCATCTCTTGGTTGACCCATTTCTAATGTGTTTATGGTATGTCCCGTCCGTCTCTATAACTTGCATTTGTCCCTTGCGTCACATTTTCTGCTCCGCCCCGGCATAACATATCTATTCATGATTTAATAAGTAAGATAAGTAAGTTTGTTAAGAATCTTTCTGTGTCAGATTCGATAAATCATAGATTTTTTCATATATATGTTGTAACATATAAAATGAAATGCATATGTTAAAATAATGTCATTTTGGTCCCATTTATGCTCTGCACGAGCTCACACAATTTTAAACAGAAAGAAAGTAAAAAACAGTTCAATGTTTTCTAGCAACAAACAGAAAGATGATGTCGTTCAACTTGTGTAGGAAGCAACATCTTGGATCCTTTCGCAAAAATTGCTTTGATAACAATTTATATAGAGACAAATAGGGCAATCTAGTGAATCCTATTTTAACAAACCATAAACATGAAGCAACAACTCGAGTTCCTCAACAAACATTAAAGAAATTTGGAGAGAATCACGAATTCGCTTAAGCGGACAATGTCTTCCATAACACAGCCCACCCTAGAAAGGTCTTCGACCATCCAATCAAACAAAATGTCGTCTACATTTAAGCAGAATATTTGAATAATGATTGAAAGTGAAAGGATTTATCACAATTTTCGAATGACCATTTCTGATGTCTGTCGAGGAATCAATCGACTAATGCATTACGACGTTTAGGTAGCCAACTAACTGATTCATTATTTGTTAACTGTCGTATTTAATATCAAAGTGAAACTTCCTGTCGGAGTCATTCGAGATTCTATCGGGCCTTCAGTTTTTGCCCGTCACTCCGTTAAACAAATATCTAAAACAAATTAAAAAAATCAAAACAAAACAAAATAATAATAAAAAAAAACATCTGTTGTATCGTGAAAGTGTTCAGATGTGAACTATAGATGTTACGTAAAGGGCGTCATCAATTATATTCTACCGTATCGTCGGTGAACGGACAAAATGTCGTAACTATGACTTTATCAAGATGTAGTTACGACATTTTGCTCGACTACCGGCGATATATAAGTCAATGCTTGATTTATGCTGAGAAGTAGTAAGTTCTTTCATTTCAAGCAACGAGATAATTTTCTTTGCTCGTCGAATTTTTACATTTTCAAAATATTAAAAATATGAATATAAACAAACATCAAACTCAGTCACAATTTTAACTGTCAGGCTAGTTAACAAAGCTTTACAATTCATCTGTTTGAATAAAAAAATGCTTTTATGGCAAATAGAATCGTTATTTATGAGTTCCAAGCCCGTAGTTGTTGTTAAACACATATACGTTGAAACAACAATGTTCTAGTCTTTCGTGTCCAGGTGATTTCTTCTCTCTGTTGTTCTGATGTTTGTGGACTCTAGCTCTGTCACAGAATCTGAAAAAGGGAGAGCCGTTTGTGACATGCTTTAAGATACATGTTGGCCAGTTTACGGTACAGTAACTTGCGCTAACATTTACCTTTATGACAGTCGGCAATTAGAGCTAAATTTATCCCTGCCCTTTATAACAGCCTGTAAGCCATTTACGACATTGAAAGCTTAACTTGACCTAATGATTGTCTGTTAACCTTAGTTCGCGGCATTGAAAGTTTACCCAGATCTTGACCTTAAGGATCTCCCTTCAGTTTTATTTTTATGAAAACTACTAAGCCTCTAAATGGCAACAAGAGCTGAAATTGACCCCGTCCTTAATAGTAGACTATTAGCCCCTTTACGTCGTTTATAGCTAACCTTGACATTTATGTCCCAGTTCACGTCATCCAGAGCTAGCCTGGAAAGTGATCCTAAAGAAAACCTGGCTACTTCGTCGACAGTTCTTCCCGGCCTTTGCTTTTATCACAGCCAGTGAGATTTATCACTGTGCTGAGAGCTGACTTTGACCTCGTTTATAATATACGCAAAAAGATGTCGATCTATCGCATGAACTAGACCAATTAGTCTATAGCTGTCTGTACTAGTACTGACGTACAACTACCAGCCATAGTATAGATAGAATCAAAATTGGAATCTAAGCTCAGTTGGATTTTTTTTAATAAATGTAGTCGAAAAATAGACTCGAAAAGGCACCGTCTGGGAAATAGGAATTGCGAAGGTGAAAAAGTGTCGAGACTTATCGCCTTTGTTAGTCCCTCTGAATATTGAATGGTCTTTCTACATCACAGTAGTTTTATAATTGAAGTACAGTCTATGTTGACATCTGCTGGTTTCTTTTCCCAATATTTGCTTCAATGAGTTCAAGCCAGACTCCTAATCTTCAATCATGGGTGTCATGGGTTCAATCCCCGGCGGCGGCAAATATTCTTTCCGACAAATGTCTCTCACCAATGGGTGGATAATCGTAAATCTAAGTGGGATAGCAGCTGGAGGCTAGGAAAGAATGTAGTGGTAGTACTGGTGTGAGAAATACCAGGAATCCATTGTTAGGTGCTCCAGCCGCCGCGATATGACTAAAATACTGTTAAAAGCGGCGTTTAACCCCATTCAACCAATCAATCAATCAATGAGTTCATGTTTGATCCTTTTTGCGTGACGGGTACTTATTGAATAATTATCATAATGATGAATACTATGTTAGCGGATCATAACCGATTAATGATAATAAAAATCTAATTAGAAATTTCTTCATTTTCCACAATAACGATGTTACGGGGACGCTATTTAGAAAGTACGATGACAATAACGCGCGAATACGATGACTTTGATGCGAGAGTACACTGACGACAGCGAAATAGAGGATATAGCCACAATTCAATTGATGATATCTAAAGAGTACGATGACAATAATGCGTGAGTGCAATGACGATAATGTCATAGTAGGATGCCGATACACGAGAGAACATTGTCAATAATGTAATAGAATGATGAATATAATACTTTAGTTAGTTCGTATGATTATGATAATACGATCGTATTAGGGGTGATATCACGATACTGTGTGGTGTTCTCGTCGACATACTCGATGACCATAACGCGTGAGTGCATTGACGATGAGTTAATGACCCGATGTCGATATCACGAGAGTGCATTGTCAATAATGTGATAGAACGATAAATATAATACTTTAGTTAGTTTGTATGATTATGATAATACGATAGTATGATGGTGATATCACGATTCTGTGTGGTGTTCTCGTCGTCATAATCTTGAGTCATCATCATTGTGCTATAAACATCGTAATCTCGAGTCATTATCATTGTGCTATAACCATCGTACTCTCGAGTCATCATCATTGTGCTATAACCCATCGTTCTCTCGAGTTATCATCATTGTGCTATAACCATCGTGCCATTGAGTCATCATCATTGTGCTATAACCATCCTACTCTAGAGTCATTATCATTGCGCTATAACCCAACGTACTCTCGAGTCATCATCATCGTGCTTTAACCATCGTACCCTCGAGTCATCATCATTGTGCTATCACCATCGTACTCTAGAGGCATTATCATTGTACTCCCGTGATACAACTGTCGAAGCCTCGTGTAATCTCAAGTAATCACCAGTGTACTTCTGAGATATAAACACCGAAGCCTCGTGATATCGACATTGTACTCTCGAGTTTTCACTATTGTATCTCTGCAATATAACCATCCATTTTGTACCATCGCGGTATCACCTTAGTCTTATCGATTCGCGACCTAAAGACCAACTGATTATTTTACGATGACCATCAAGGTGTTTTATGTACTTTACAAAATTAGCTCTATCCGGGGGAACTGTTTAGCCACTCGTTTGCTGAAAATGTACTGTTTCTACTTGTATTCTGAAAAGGTCGATTACAGGATCAATACACTATTTTGAGATAGTTTAGTATTAAAGGGTCACTACGAATGTTAACAAAAGGGAGAAAAACAAACAAACAAACGAACCCGTAAAATCAAGCTATCTATCACTGCTCAACGAAGGCGTTCAAACAAAGAAAGCGAAGCGTTTTATTGGTTCAAACTTACAAAATTTCCCCAGGGTCGAGAGAAAAGGTCAGAAAATTTTTATGTATTGCTCAGCCAGTATTGTTTACAATGGCAATGCATTTACACTTTATCTCCAAAAAAACCCTCTAAATGTATATATATATATATATATGTATTGTAAAAAGCAGCGCTTGCTGTAACTTTTATATACGTTTTTACTCGAGGAATTATAAAATTGCAGGGACGTAAAAAACAGGGATTCAATAGGAAATGGATAAGAAGTGAAATATCAAAGTTGACAGTTACAAGCCAGGCTTCAATACATCTTGAAACAGTATTCCATCTGTTCGATATGAATAGAAAGGATCCAAAGCCTAATTTGGATATGGAAATATGGTCAACAATAAATCAACCTATTTCCTTTTCTTAATTACGAAAGTTACGTTATTTGATTCGTTTTAGTGAAAATCTGTCACGCTAAGAATGTTTCCTTTTATAAAACATGATATTCAATTTAAAGGGCAATATGCTAAATTAGTGCCTAAGATGTAAGGATATGCCATCGTCAAATGTCTCATAATTTAGTAACTGTAGATACGCGATTTAGTTACCCTCTGACGACGTGGCAGGTGATTTTGACAGTAATGAATGCTTGCCTTCATGATTAAAAAACATTCTCATATAATATATCTTCGTTCTAACTCGCAAGGAAGTATACTTGGTAACGCACATTTTGGTGAGCCCAACAAGCAAAACGATACAATTTTGGAATAACACTTTTCAATTCCCAACAAACGGGATCATCCATTTATCATGATGCTTTGAGAATAAACATTTAAATTGATCGATCGCATGTGTCAGTTAAAGAATTGACTTGTTTCATAACAGTTCGTTTTCCTATGTTAACAATGGAACGGTTCCATTTTCGTTTCAGTTCATTCTTAAGGTATAAGCAAGATTGAGCTAGAATTGTTGCCTTTTGACAGTGACTTCTTAAATTAGATTTGACGTCCTAGTTTGATGTATAGATTATTATGACCTTTAGAGCTGGTACGTTTAATTGTTGACTATACGGGCGATCAGAAACACACGATGAACGTTACTTGATAGACAATCGACAATCAACAAACGAGCATGACGATTAGGAACACTTCCAGGTTGGGGTTTGATCGTTTAAAGTCTGCAAAAATATCACACATTCTTTCCATTTTGTGTCTGCTCGGCATTCCAGTTTGTTATATCCTATCTATCACAGACATTTTAACACGATATACTGTCAAATCTTAAGAACTTTACAATAAACATGTCGAAAAGGTCGTCACTCGGTCTACGGACAGTGTGCTTAAAAAATGCATGAAATTTATAGATGAACTTACATAATCTGATTGTGATAGTTACAGATTTATGTCTTTTTTTGTGTGTAAAACAATCGTAACCACAACTATAATAATGTGCAGTTACAATGATATGGTAGCCACACGACAATTTAATAAGTTGACATATTTGAAAACTTGTTCAAGTTTTTAAAAGTACAAGCACGCTAATTTTTTTTGACCTGCACTTTTCTTAGAGGTTACATATAAATGCGTCATGGCAGTTAATTACGAGTTTAAATTACAGTGCTGTCACTGATTAAATTTAAGTTTTTAAGGGAATAGGTGATTTATGGTAGAATAGTTCTTTTTTGCATATCAAGGTGACTGTTACGTTTTCAAAATATCTTCATATTACGTTTGTCTGCTTTCACATGAAAACCGAAAAGGCGTCCAACAGTCGCCTAAAGGCTTTTAAGATCACCGTAGTGTTTTCTTAGATTGATAGTCGCTTTAGGTCAATTGTTCACGGAATTAGCTTAAAGCATACAGGCTAAGCAGCCGGAGTATGACGTCAGAAGATGAGCTACTTGCGTCAGTTAACTTCGCCCGAGAAGCCGCTGTCTTACAGCGTTAGTGATAACCTCGATTAATATTGAGTCCTTTGGGCCTTGAAAATGTTGATAAGTTTAGGAATGAACTTCACCTAAATGTTTTGTTCAGGAGTGTATTTCATACGTAAAAATAAGAAGAAAGAAAGAACTTTGCAATAAAGCAATTATTACGTGTAAAAATGCATGGGTAACTCTAAGAAAAATACAAAACAATGACTATTTAGCCCATGGTTCTATCCCATTACATTCGGAAAAGATATTAAATGGAGAATTCAACAAACAATGGTCACTTTTTCAATTCGTAATCGCAGAGACTAGTTATGACTTTTTCAGTGATTATGAATTTGCACGAGTTTTTCCCCCACAGAACTAGCGTTATCCTCTCTCGAAAGGTGTTCAATATGGAGCAAGAGGTCCAAGTGCGCGCTATGCTGGATAATATCAACTCATGCTTTAAAAACCATGTAATAGAGCGTTCAATAAAAAAATCTCTGAATCTAGGGTATATTGTTAGATTTGAGCACAGTTTTGGTTTCCGCCAACAGAAATTCATGTTGATTTACAAAAGTTTTATGGAAATGGTGCTTTAAATATGCCACAATTTGCAAGTCAGTACTACAGTTTGAAAGCGGGTACGTCATTTTAATGATAGTTGGGAGTCAATTGAAACGATCTTCGAGTTTTACGCCGGTTTCCGTTTTGATGCAAAAGAACGTTGCTACTGTGATAACGTTAGTTGAGGAATTCGTATGTTATATAGTCTTTTTGCTTTCGAACTCAAATTTAAAAATATTATGAAAGACAAGGCTTTTTACAAAAAAAATTTTCTCGCCCCCAGTGTTTTGTTAAGTATACTTGACACAAATTAATTAAGTGGAATCAATGTGATAAGAGGTCACCATTTTGAAATCTTGCGGTGATTATGTCGTTTTTATAATTGCCCTTTTTTTGCTCCTGGTGTATTTCAAAATGGTTTGTAAGAAGCGCAATATCCCCATTTACACACAAGATCCAGTATAAAACTTTCCAAAAAGCGGTTGTCTGATGTTAATATCGGCGACTACCTACGGTAACATAGAGGTAATATGTTCTTCGTTTATTTCGTAAGTAAAGAAAAAAAATCGAAAAAAAAATCGCTATAGTTGGCGTTTTCTTTTCTTTTTTCAGGTAACGAGATAGAAATTCTTTTTTCTTCTTTTCTTTATTAAAAACAAAAGTCGTTTCAAAAACGATTAAAACACGTTTTCCTGTGATAACAAAAAGGAAAAAAAGAAGAAGAAAAAAAAAAGAGAAAAGAATTGATATCTCGTTTGAACAAGATACACATCAAATCAAAGTCGTCTTTCTTCTTTTGAGCTGTTGTCCGTGGTCGAAAGGTAGAGCGTCGGCTCCTTTATCAAAAGGTCTCCAGTTCGATTCCCGGGAGCGGCTGTCGATCTTGGTTTTTACCTTGGCTTACTGATTCGGAGCGATTACTGGTGAATTTTCCAGGAAGCAGAATCGAGAGGGATTAATCTAAGTTGTAAGAACTTGTATTCAAATCGATGTAAAATAAATAGGTTTAAACCTTTCATTTGAGCTATTAATAACTTTAAAAAGATGCGGCGTAGAGAAGTACCCTAGTTGGATGACTTACCATCTCGTGCGCACGACATAGAGGCCGATTTTGATTGGCTATGTATCTCGTTCCCACGTGATAGCAATTCGTTTTCTTCCCCTTTTGAAGTTCTAACCGTTCTTTCAAACGATTTCAATTATTAATATATAAAACGGAATATTTGTTCGAGATTATTTTTACGAGATAGGTCTGTATAAACGCATATGTCACCTCCATGCCACCGTAACTACCTCAAAGTTTTTTCTATTTCTTCTTAACAATTATTAATATTCCTGAATGAAAATAATACTTTAAAACCAATATAACCTAAGCACAATTCAGATATTTTTTTTATCAAACAGCCATTATTCGAGTGATTGACAAATGGTCAAATAGAATTGACGGAACGTGTAGGTCAATCCATGAATTTATCGACCAATCAAATCATTCATTGAATCAGGAAGTGAACTTTAAACTACATTATTGTGTAAAGCCTTTATTGTTGTTTTTGAGACTTAAACGTCACGTATTTTCGACGTTTAGACGGCAAACTAAACACTTTTCCTTTTATGATACATGTTACTGGCTAAAAATTAAGCAAAACGCCGTTTACCATCTAAGGGGAACTTCCTCTTGGAGTAAGGGGGGATGGAGTTAGTGGGCGGGGCCAGCGATCCGTCAGTCGTGTCGGAAATTACTATTGGATCGGTTTTCGTTAATCTAAAGGAGGCCTTTCAATCTCGTGGATCATAAGTTTAAATGAATTTTTAAGTTAATCGCGGCGGTTGGAACATCTAACCCTGTATATTCCTGGTAATTCTCACACCAGTACTACCACTACATCCTTTCCTAGCCTTAAGCTGCCCATCCTAATAAAGTTTACGATTACCAACCCATCGGTCGGAGACAATCGTCGGAAAGAATTTTTGCCGCGACCGGGTATCGAGCTATGGATCTCATGACTGAGAGTGCAACGCGCGACCAACTGAGCTAGCGCATCGACATTACTTTGTTTTGTAATAACAAAAACTTAAATCCATTTAAATCGCTCGTCTCATATGAATTTAATGTTAGAATGTTGGAAAATGATAAAGGGCGATCACTCGAATGGACTGTCTATAATGTTATAACGAGTGATTCATCTTGAAAATTTCTAGAATGATAAGTTTGTTTACTCATTTTGTGATAATCACTTTTGTGAGCTTTGTCATGCCACGCTAGCCGATGATTCATTTTTACATTTATTTCAAGATGTGAAAGTTTACAAATTATTCGTTACAATTGACGAATATCGGCTGTCAATCAAGGAATCAATCAACAAGTTAAGTCATTCCTTGAGACCGGAAGTGAACTACAAACTTCAATATTGGTCGACATTTAAGTTATTCATTTTCGAAGATTTTGAGACTTGACGTAGTAATAACAGCTAATTCAAGCTGTAGTCACGACGTTTAGGTCGCCAACCAACCGTTTTACTTTTTTGCTGCGTGATGCTGACAATAAAAGTTTCAAAATAATGTCGTTAAATCTAATGGAACTACCTGTTGGAGATTAGTGGGCGTGGCCAGCGATCCTTCAACACCAAATGTTTCAAGATCACACCTTGAAGAACGCAGAATTAACTATTTCTATTTTGATAGTCACGTTTGGCTAAAGCATATTTCATTTGAACATACATATCCGAGATGTTAAAACTAATTTACAATCCCTAACAATGTCAAGCCAATGTGTATTGATAGTGTTAGTTGATGTAAGGTCTGAAATGACTACCCTATTCTCTCTCCCACCCCCAAACAAATACAAATCTGTTTGAACAAAGATAAACGGCATCATGATGTAAGGGGTCGTAGATTTGACACAAAACAACACAAAGATGTTTCATGGTGTACACCCGATATTCGATATTTTATTTCCTTCATGGTGTACACCCTATATTTCATTTCTGTCTTGATGTACAACCTAATAAGCGATATGTTATTTCCGTCATGTTTACAACCTGATACGCGATACGTTATTTCTGTCATGTGTACAACCTGATACGCGAAATGTTATTTCCGTCATGGCATACAACCTCACATGCGATATGTTATTTGCGTCATGGTGCACAACTTGATACGCGATATATAATTTGATTCATGGTGTACAACTCGATACCCGACATTTTAATTCTGTCTCATAATTGCTTACGATACACGCGATATATTATTTCAACGACGACGAAAATAGAATGATACCTACCGTAATACAATCACATGTATCACGCATCAGGTAAGAGACTGAAATAGAATACCGGAACTCAACCTATTCATAGTGTTTGTGTTCACACATACACACACACACAAAAAAAAGTCTCGAACACATGTGACAATACAGTTTGAAACATCTTATTTCATGTCGCTTTCACTCATCAGTTGAATTCGAATCGTGATTTGTTATGAAACGGATAGCTTTGCCTTTGTAGACTTAGTTAGGCCGTTCATTCTCTTGCTTTCTTTAGGTACACGTTGATCAACACTGTTCTGAGTGGACGGATAACGTCGTGTCTGAAGCTGAAAGATCTCATTATCTGAAAGATCTCATTAATATATCTTATAACTGACAATGTTCCATTTGGAGCGATATTAAAGTACGTTTCCACTTCAGTCTTATTCGTTCTACACCCTGATGGAACGCCTGCCAAACGGTCATGACCTTTAATGGTAAGTTGGCGTACTAAACGTCGTAGCTACAGTTTGACAGAGCTTGAATATCAATGTGGGAGTTCAAAGTTCGCTTCCATCTAAATGCATGACTAGAGTAGTCGACTGAGTCTATAATTGACAGTCGCGATTGGCCATTTCCTAGTCTAGCAGCATTTTTCGATTCGTTTTAAGAGGCGATTGTCATCAAAGAGTACCAGCAGACAGCAACTTTAGAGAGAATGGACTGTCTAGCAAAGTGAACCGAAGTTTATTCTGTTGAAATATCTGACACAGGCCCAGACTGTATCATCTACCAACCGGTCTATCCAACTACGAACCAAGAGCTACACAAGACACGGACCCGACAGTAGATTTTAATGTCACGATGAAAACATCTAGAGGTTGTTCACACGTATGAGATGGTGATCCCAAATAGTAATCCTCTAAAAACGCTGCCGTACATTAAAGCTAGGATCTCTCTTTGATTTTTCTAGAAACTACTCCCTATAAACCTACCATTCCATATATTTGACCTTAACACATTTCAACTTCTGTTCTATGTCAGCAGCTTCTACATTTTAGCAAAGTTCTAGTCACGTGACGTTTACAGACCCATACATACAAATCTTGGTAAAAATGCAAACACCATACAGACATTTCCATCTTAAGAACCTCGCGTCAAAGAATAATAATCAGAAAAAAATACATATACACAAACAGACACTCAAACATATTTAGAGAAAAGCGTCGGATGAAAAGGATTAAGAATGAAAAAAAGCATGAACTGGAGTCTATATTGAAACATCTAAATAAATAGATTGATTATAACATTTAGGGTTAATCTGTCACCCCCCCCCCCAAAAAAAAAGATAGAAAAGTTTCCAGCATCTCGAACCCTCTGCACACTGTGACCAGGATCAATACAATTCCAATGACCTATATGGTCAGTTTTGGAGAAAGAGGGTCGAATTTTACATAAAAATGTCACATTTTATGAACCATTTTACATTCACCTTCATGTAAATCTGCTTGTTTTTTTTAACACACATTTAAATCCAAAAATGAATAATCCAAAAGTGAGTAATATCTTAGATGTAAAATATATTTCCTTGGCTTCACTGACTGACTGACTTTATATAGCAGCATGAGTGAAAATATTTGGTGGTGATTTGATCCGCTTATCTAGATATTTTATGGTATAAATGTTTCATAAATAACGTGAAGTCCTCATTTCATAATTTGTACTTCAAGAGCGTGCATCTTATGTCCAATTAGAATAATAAATTTAGAACTCACACAATAAGAAACTGTCATAATTACGACCGGAATGTACTTTTATAAAGGCATTATGATAATCATAGTTCAAAAATCATCTTAAACTTAGCTACACACAGTGGCTATGAAATTTGAAAAGATTCTATGCTATAGAAAAGTGGACAAAATCGTATATGAGAACAAGAAACAAGTTGTCAAACAAAGATAAAAAATAGGAATAAGTCGTTCCCTTTAGGAGAAAAGCCGACATTGTTGATGTCGATACGGATTCGCTTTTGTTTCCTTTGTGGATATTTTGTATGTCGCTTAATGCATTGCTACGATATGGCGTTTACTTCAAGGGTTTGTTCTGTGTGAGGTCCTTTATTGTAATGGTGTAAATCTTGAATGCATAAATAAATCATTTTCGCGTTCGACTGCCGCTAATGGAATTCGTGTTCAAAGTAACCTTTGACCTCGTTACGTTTTTCAATTCAGAGCAAAGTCAAACTGGAATAAGCAACAACAATTATTAGAACAATTTTGACTGTTTATTTGTTAAATACCTTCAAAACGACCAATGTCTGAACAATGCTAAATCGGTGTGCCGATACTAACCGAATCGTAAGGTTGGAGAACGGCTTTTGTCTAACGACCATTTTTTCTATATTTCTGCCAAGTTCAGTAAAAGTAAGGTATCGTTACTAATCCTGACCTCTCGCAATACGGGAGATTATAATGTCATTATTTCTAATCAAATTTGAAATAATTTATGGTTTTCTAAAACTCGAGCTACTTAAAATAATATTCCGAAATGTCAGACGTTTTGAATACAATTCTTTCTTTTAAAAAACGGAATTGATATTGCGCAAATGAATTTCTCCCTTTCTCCCCCTCTTTCTTGTGCGCAATTGAAAAGGGCCATTTCTTCATTGTGTGCAAATGCAGTCTTCAAAAGGTACGGTAATCGAACTTTGCAAAGTTCGACATTCGGTAATTGGTTAACAATCGATCGTTTGTTCACCCAAAATGCATACAGAGTTACCTTTCTTGATAGTTAAGTTTGTAATTTTAACAACGAAATATATTCCGAGTTAAAAGTAAATAATTTCATTCAATTTCAAATGTTTTACAAAATATGAATGTTTCTGCATGACGACATTAATATCGCTAAAGAGGCCGGGACGAAAGCAAATCCATATTTGGGCCAAGATTGTGGAATCTTGTCAAGGTCCCGTTGTTGAATTAAATCCCCCAAAGTCAGCAAACACCAATAAGGAATGTCTAACATTTACAGCAATGGTGTCTCGGAAAGCATCAAATTGGTTTGTTTCCCTTAATATTTGTTCTGTATCTGGTCCCCAGTTCTGTGTCCTGGATCCCCAATAATGTAGCATCATAATATCTCCTTGTGATGGTCGAATAGTACTACCAAGTGTCGTAACACCGTGAGTTCCAACGTGGGATGTGAATTCAAGTTTATAGATCGGCTTCACCAATGGATTTGATTCTTTACGATCGATACGATTTACACGATCGATGGTAGTGTCTCGGGTACGATCCCCAACTCCTTTCATTAAAAAGTTAGAAAGTTTTACCTGTGATATCAATTCCTTCTTATAACCAGCGTCCAATCTAAATAGATAACGTTTAAGGAATCCCTCACACTGATCCATGGGAACAAACGGATATTCGTCCATATCCATGTTATATTGCCAAACAGTGTCCAGTTTGTGCCGTTGAAGGACAAAGTTGTAACATCCATCTTGATTTTTAGAATTATCTTGAAGGTAGGAGATGGTACCGGGTACTGCTGTAATGTTGTTCCAGGGATAAACTGTTACTACTCCTATGTTTATATAACTTAACAACCCTGGTTCGAGTCTCTCTGAGTCTTGGAGATAATGATTACATATGTAGACATGCTCAGCCCCGGCCCAGAGTTGATAATGTATCCACTGTTTAAGCTCTGCTAGAGTGAGACGTGCCTTGTCAGCCTCGTAGAGCCGTACGCGCAGAACTGCCGTTAGAAAGTACGGTGACTTAGACACGTCATTACTCGTGTTGTTCACATTTTTCTTCATATTCAACGCACGATCGACCCAATCTGGGATGTGTAAAACTGGATTACCGTTGGTTGATTTGTTAATGTCATTCAAATACTCTCTTATTTTGACAACGTCGCCCGAGTTCAAACTTAGTTTCTTTGAGATAAAATCGGACCCGCTGTGATTTAAAGGAAATGTTATCGGTCCGAAACATGGCGATTTTCGTTCATGTAATAAAGTTTCCGTAAAAGTCCTGATTGTGGGAAGCGACGATTTATTTGTTATAGTTTGTTTTTGTATAGAATGAACCATTCCACGTTGATAGAAATACACCACAACACCTAGTACCACAAATATATACGACAACGTAAATACGTAAAAAATACTTCGCCAAGTCGGTAGATATCGGATTGTTTCGGCTTCTTGTTCTTTTATCATCGGCCGTCGCCATCGTTTTATTCTATATTTTGTACCAAACTTTTGCATAACTGACCGACGATTCTTTGATCACCTTAGAGTTTTCTAAGCTCCAATTAGCTTATTATTCCATCCGCATATGTCATTGAACCTTTCCGAGGCACGACCAGTCTGGTGTTAGGCCACTGTCCACTGCCTTCTATATTTTTCACAACGTAATTTTCTTTATTTAATTGACGTATCAAAACTAAATAGTTGACTACGATAACAGAGGTATCGAACACACTGCAGTTTATTTCAAATTGCACAAAATAACGACAAACGTCGTTACCACAGCTCCAATTTCTTATTTTATGTAAACTCACTAAATACAAATTGTCTACATTCAGGAATTACCGAAGTGTAAAGGAATTCAGAAGTTTATAAAGTGAAAAAAAAGGGAAGTGCGAATCTACTAGTGTGCAAAACGAACAATAGATTCAATGTTCCATTAGAATGATCATTTACAATATTGACTTTCAACGGAAAGTTTGCAAATGTGACAATGTAGACGACCTTACCGAAATATAAGTCCGATAGTAGTGTCTTTAATTTATTCTTAATCGACGCTCGCGCATAATTCTATTGTTAAGTGCATCAGTTGTCGCGATGTGACTGAATGGATCTCAAAATTTGCTTAAAACCTCTTTAAAATCATTTGATTTAAGCCTCGTTAAATATAACCATTTTGACTTCGTATATCATGGCAATACAACATGGATAAGGACGACTAACATCCGTGGGTTAGTAAATACAGTATAGCAAGGCAGCTATATTCCAAGCTGTAATTACGATGTTTTGGTCTTCTGCCGATATGTAAACCAAGGACAGGAATTGCTCAGAGCTAATCTATCATGTTTCTATCATACTGAAAATGATATATCTATTATCAGGACTCAACGCGATCGTGCAATTCAATTTTTCATAATTTCTAATCGGTCGCTGCATGTTTCACCTTTTATGACACCCTTAGCAGCCATAAATTGAAGAAAGATCTAATGTGTTAGAAAGATAAATATTCTACGTTTTGGTATATTGATGTTTGAAAAGGAGCAAGAGAACGTAAGTGAAAAAGTAAACAAGACAGACACTAACGCTCCTTTGAAACAGGCAAAAATGTGCAATTTGTAGGACTTTTTTCAAAATTTCAGCAAATGAATACCCATCTCATTATTGAACAAAAACAAAGGTTTCGATGGAAAGTGGTGGCAGAGGCAGAATAGAAATTGGGAAAAAATGTTCTTCAGTCTTTTTTCCACAAGACAGCAAATCATAGGACATTACTCCATCATCACAAGTTAATTTTGAAATACGGAGTTCCCTAGAACTTGGGTTAAAAAAATATTTTCTCACAGAAATTTAAATGATTGTTTATTTCGCTCTCACCAAGAATAAGACATATTTTAGAATTTAACTAAACGTGTAACCTGAACCGAACTAATTTAGGCTTTGTTTGCGTTGTTCAAATAACCGATTAAAAGTTAGCTTAAAGCTAAGCAAGACTCAAACCAAACTATTACGCCAACACCCGGATGACCGGAATAGCCCCTCTGTTCTTCGAAAAGTCGACCTAAAAACGGTCTACAGGCTGTTTTAAAATAGTTGGTCCCTTTTGGATGGGGTTATTACTAGACTTTGGAAGTTTAAACCGATCAAAACTGAAAAGTTACAGATGGCAAATCAAATTTGGTAAAATCTTCAAAAAGTCGTATCAGGAAGGGGAGAAAACATAGTTGGAAAACTAGAAAATGTTGGTTATCAGCATTTTCTACTTTTTGAACAATATTCGAAAGGTTTTTATCGCGCTGTTAGATTATAAGGGGTTGTGAAGTAATTAGCTCAAGCGTTTCAGAGTCGCGATTACTTCGTTGAATTACTGAACAAAAGATGTCTGAACTGAAAATCCAATTTAAAGTGGTTTATTTGAAGCCGTATCAATAACTCTATAATAGTAATAATGAATTCTATATGGTAAACTAAACACTGAACGTATTCTCCGTCTTCTATTCCTCGTTTTATAGATCAGTTCAGTTCTAATAGTTTTTTCGGTGTCCTTGTATATTAGATAGAGCTCGTGTCAACATTAAAGGTGTCGTCATCTTCCATCAAGGTTACTTTATTTAGATCTTCCTGTGACGTCAATTGGTGTTTACGCATTACTGGTTTCAGTGTGTACTCCAATCTCTGGAAGAGGTAATGTTAAAAAAAATAAACCTGATTTACATTAGGATCTTTCATATCAGTGTTTTTTAAGATTTCCGAAATTACATTAGACAGCCATAGTTTGTATTATTTGAGGGTGCGCTTGTTTGTAATAGGTAGAAATCGCTTTTCTAACAGCGGTTTTGAATATATAAAAATATTGAAACAATTGATCACGATATCGTTTTCAAGTTACATAATATATTTGTAGCTTCGCGATATGTCGCGTATTTTAAACGAAAGGATGTAATAGATCTTCCCGCCTTTTGTTTTTAAATTAGTTTCACAAATAAACTGCAGACATTAAATCGCTTCATTTTCTGGGTTTATTTATGTGTTTTTCGACAATTTATATTAACATGTGTTAAATAATACCCTTACCCTAACAGCAAAACGAGAAAAACTACTAAACGTAATAACCTCTTTAAATGTCCCGCCTGCCTGATAGAGTCTATAAAGGGCAACAATCGGTATCCAGATAATAGAGGCAGTCGCCATCATCCATCCAATCGCTATCGCCCATTTCGGGTAATGGTAAGATACCGACTTCCGGTCATAGGTCAGCTCCGAGTATGAAATCACTCCTAGGACAAATAACCCCTAAAGAAGACAAGTTTGTTACTTTGGGTATTGTATATTATATAATCCTTGAATCGAGACTAACGTGGAAGATCATTTATTTCTGTTATGAAGGACTCTGCAAAGTAGCCACGGTCCGCATCCATCAAATCATTATTCAACAAGACAAGACAACAGAAGACAATATATTTTGACGTAAACTATACAGTTTCTCGTCACAACAAATTATAACAAAAATACAATTTTTAAAAATTATATGTATAACAACTTAACCAGGTAATCAAATGATCTCAAATTTAATATATGCATTAGGTTAATTTGATTGGAAAAGAATCAATTTTCATTATGATAATGACTGGACTGTTAAATATCATAACTACAAATAATTTCGGTAACTATTCAATTTCAATATTATTAATAGATAAAGATTGTCGTGCAAATGCTTCTTTAATAAATTTTGCAAGTTTAAATAAAGTATACTTTTTTATAACTCCTAAGCAACAGTGTCATTCTACGTACATTTGGACGTGAATAGAAAATCTTATCAATATAGACTCGTCGTATATCAGTGTATGCGAACAAGTGAGAAGAAAGTGAAATTCGTTCTCAATATAATTGTTTTTATATTATTCACATAATCGCTGATTCATTTCAGTTCTATGATTGTCATATCTACCTGTCTCAATTCTAAAAGAAGGAGATGAGAGACGTAATTTGGAAATATAATTAAACCATTCAACATTTTTCTGATCTGTGGAAGACCAACAAACCTGCTATCGAATGCATTTTGAATAAGCTATTCCTAGAGGAAAATGCGAAACAAGATATTTGATTCGTTGTTATGGTATCTTGATACCATTTAATACGGAAGCAAAACGGCAAAACCTGGGTACTAGCGGAAAGTAGGAAAGGGATAGATCCAATATGGGACTATATTTTGGAGCATTATACTCTAGTACTAGACGTTAAGCGAGATAATACTAAGATGTGCTTGTCTTATGAGAGAGGGGATAAGATCAGACAATTATGAAACCATAGATCTATCACGGTATGTATAATGCCCCTATCACACTACGACACCGAATCCAACGAATCGCCACGAATTGACAATTTTTTGGATTCGTAGCTGAAACGTAATCGATTCGTGAAGTTCTTAACTGATTCTTATGGTTCGTAGCAAGTTCTCGCAGTTCGTGGGTCAGTCGGGAATTCGTGGCAAAAATTTTGAACTGTTCAAAATTTTGGTCACGAACTCCCGATAACAAAAATTCGCAGTTAATTCGTAACAAAGTCGTAGTGTATTCCTAGACATCGTAACTGAATCTTATTCGATTCGGATGCATACGTAGGTATTCGTAACTAATTCGGGAATGGTATACGATGGATACCCTTGCAAATAGGATATTATGCCATGGCTCTGCTACCATAGCAACCAAAATGCTCAGTTTTCTGTTCACTGATAACTCTCAAAGAGAGTTATCAGTGAAGAGAAAACTAAGCATTTTAGTTGCTATGGTAACAAACTGTGACTTGATATCATATTTGCAAGGGTATCCATCGTATACCATGCCTCCGACATTAAAATCCTGCATACCGCTATGATTTTGTAAAAGGCAAACACTTGCATTTTCTCAAACAAATAATTTTTCTCAAATCATTTAATTTGGTGTTCCATGTCTTTCAGTTGTATGGTACAAATAAACCAGTCCACATTCAACTATGCGTTTACTCCTGCTAGTCTCTCTTGCCAGGGGACTGAACCTGCGTCACTGTTGAAGTAGGCCTTAAGATAGTCTCTCATTACTTTGCCCTCGCGATTGTCTCTGTTTGGTGCCTGTGGCTGGGGTATCTCCTCCACGTATATGTTTGCCCTCCAGGCTCCGGGGACGATGTTGTGATCTTCTTCCTCCCTGTCCGCATCTGCATTCCCAATAGCTGGAAATCTGATCCTGAGTAAGTTATGGAGGATAACTCCTGTCTCTACAAGTAATCGCGCAACATCAGGTCCTTGTTCCAGGGTGCCCAAGAAACATCGCCATCGGTTTGCCAGTATTCCAAAACCATTTTCAACGACACGTCTGCCCCTGGAAAATCTGTAGTTGGCTACAAGTGTGTCATTGTCCAGATTCCTCTTCGAATAGGGTTTCATAAGGAAAGTCCTAAGTGGAAAGGCATCATCTCCCAGGATAAAGTAAGGTGTATCTCTGTCGTCATTTGGAAGAGGCTCGCTGTCCGGGAAGTTTATGGAATTGTCATCAATGGACGCTTTCAGGTCTGATGCGCCAAATAGTTGTGCGTCGGATTGGTGACCTTCTCCGCCAGTGTCAATCCAGATGAACTTATACTCTGCGTCCACCAGAGCCAACAACACCACAGAGAAGAAACCTTTGTAATTGTAAAGACGCTGCCTGAGTTTGGAGGTTTCCTTATGGCTATATGTTTGCCATCCAATGCTCCAAGTGCATGAGGAACATTCCACCGGTCTTGGAACTTTTGAGCAATGGCCTTCCAGTCCTCTTTAGTCCTTGGCAGGGGCATGACCTCATCCTTCAGCTCCTGAACGATGGCCTGACACACTTCTTGCACAGTCGATACCACTGAACTGTAGCCACATCGAAAGTCGTACTGTAGTGTGTGATAGCGGTCTCCTGTAGCCAGGTGTCTGAGAGTGAGGGCCAATTTCAAACCGGCGTCCAAAGCTGGTCTCAAGCGGGTGTCCCTTCTCTGAATGACAGGGCTAATCCTGTTCAATAATTCGTCAAATAGGTGGGGTGGCATTCGCACATAGTTCACAAAAGCATTTTCATCTTCCACCTTCAGCTCCTGCATTAGTTTGCTGTAGTGTCCAAATTCTACTCTTCTAGTTGGTGTCAACCATGGACGAATCCACCAACCACGGTCACTTCTCCTCATTCTTTGGAGAAGTCGCCTTCTAGCTATCAGCAGCTGATGGTGATACTCCATTCGCAAAGCCAAA
Organism: Fragum fragum; assembly: GCA_946902895.1. Lineage (NCBI taxonomy): Eukaryota > Metazoa > Mollusca > Bivalvia > Cardiida > Cardiidae > Fragum > Fragum fragum. The sequence continues at coordinate 55,937,913 of OX336376.1, read as the reverse complement.
AGTACGACTCTACTTCGATGAACATTCATGTTGAAAGTGACTGACAAGCAGGGGTACATGGCTTTTTATAACTATCTTGACAGAAAATATCAAGAATTGTCAAGAACAATCACGAATTTTCTTTTATTCGTATATGCTGTCGGCATATTCTTAACTGATTCGTAATTGATTCCCAAACTTTCGTGCCGTATTCCCCCAATACATTCGTGTAATCGTAATGAAATCGTAATGAAATCTTGCAAGTATCCGTGCGATCCCAGCCGATTCTGCCGAATATTCGTAACGCTGTCGTATCTATGTCGTTACAGATTCGTAAGTCATTACGTAGAGGCAAGAAAATTCCCGAAACTCCACGAATCCTAAATTTTATCAATTCGTGACAATTCGTGGGAATCGGTGTCGTAGTCTGATAGGGGCATAAAAGACTGTCTCTGTCAGGTCAGAAATTGTCATCGCGGGAGATGTGATTTGATACACTAATTAAAGATTGTATTGTTAGAAGGATATAGGAATGGTTCAATTACTTTATCCAAAATACGATCATAAAGAAGAAACAGTGTTAGGAACAGGAGAAAGGGACATTATCATATCAAACTTGTTTTGCACTCCAAACAAAGATAACAAATGCGTTATATAAATCAAATAACTGAAAAACTATTCTTGTTTTAACTTTTTTAAAAGTATCTCACCAACGTAAATGCAGGTGTTAAAACCATCCAGCATATTTTGATGAGAGGAAAAACTCGGAAACCATACATGTACTCGAGATTCTTTAAGTACCGATTAATACCTGCAAAAGATAGAGTCAAAATAGTCTATCAGTTTTTACCCGAGTATAAAAATTAGTTCGAGATCTGAAAGCAAATACGTCCAAAAGAATTAAATTGTCTAATTTGTATTATCAAAAGATTTCATTCTCAGAAAATAGTTTTTTTTATGCGAAAATTCATAATAGTAGAATTACTCAAGCTTCCCAAAGAATACAAGTGATTTTTTAAACAAAGATATTATTTGACCTATTTCAATAAAATCAATTACCCCTCTTTCAAGTTTGAAAAAAATATTTAATTAAATACATGTATTTTATACGTAAATATTCGCATCATCATATATTCTGAACAGGCTGCAATTCGCACACTCAAGTCCTAACTTTAGTGAACTCCATCGCTTATCGTGAGACATTTATTTGGTTTAACTCAGTAACAGACAAAGCGTATTTCACTGGCAAAAACTCATTTCCATTTTTACCTTTCTTTGACTTAGATTTAATGTTTGGCTGGTCGACATCGAAATAGAGCATCATTGAATGCTCCTCACAATGTCGATTTTACAAGTACATATGAAAAGAGCCAGATTAATTCTACAACCTTAATTCATGAAGGATTTCGAAAATTATATACATCAAATAAACAAATTTCTACAAAAACTATAAATGTGTGTATCTGAAATAAATAAAATAAAACCTTAAGAGTTCAATGATTTTTTCTCAAAAAAAAAAAAAAAAACGACGTTTAGAAAAAATTCCTCCACCGCTTTGAATACGCCAGAGGCAAACTTTTGTTTGAAGACACTTCTACTTTTTTTTCACAAAACTCTTTTTATCATAACTTTGACAAAGACATGCATATAGTCTATCTTAAAAACAAGTTCACTTATGCGAACTGATAAAAGTAAAATAATTTTCGACATGCACGTGTTTTGTCACGTGATTGTATGTTCATACCATAAACATATGAGATGGTGATCATTTCTATCAAGGCGATGAGGAAGATGGTTCGGCTGACCGAGTAGTAGTCAAACAGCTGAAAAACGTACATACCCCCCTGGGGAGGGGTAGCCAAGGGTTAAACATTTTATATAGAATTAAATAATAAAGAATGTCGAAATGACATTATCTAGTTGGCATAACAAGCAAATCAACATGGCTTACAGTTGGTATCTAAACATAAGCAATAATAAGATGGCATTGCTGTTCTTAGTATTTCGATAGATTACTTGGTCGACATCTCATCGATACGAATCCAGGATCGGTTTATACAAATCGCGAGGGGTGATCTAAAATTGTGGATAAATCTAACATCTCTTTTATTTTTCATTGTATTGTTCAGTTTTAAATTTTACCTGAGAAAAGCAATTATATTTGAATCAACTAGAATCAAAATTGCACGTTTTTATGGTAACTCAAAAGTGAACGAGGTCGTATATAGAAGGTGTCAGTTGTCGCCCAAGAAATTTCTAACACAGTTATCACTTTTGATTAAGAAAAAAACAAAAACAACCTGGTTTCATTATTTAAAGGATATTCTAAAATGATAGTAATAAAATACATTTCTTGTATAATAAATCTGTTCTGTGGTACCGCGTATCCGATGCAATATTTGTTATTCATTTTGCAGTTTCAATTGAAACAGTGTTCAAATTCGTATGTCAAAATATTATCCACAGAAAACTCCAGATTTTGAACAGAGTAATAATCACCTTTCTTATCTTATTCGAATAGTAACTGGGGTCATACAAATGCAATTTTTAAAGAGAGAGAGAGACAAAAAACTTAGATGAAGTCATAACGTCACGACTTCATTTGAAGTTTCGACGTCCATGGTCTGGAGGGAGTGCATGTTGAAGAATAAATGCTTGGACATTTTTTAGACGGTCGGAATATTGTTCGTGTGCCTTTTAGATTGTTCTTCCGGATTTTGTGACAAATTCATCAATATAATGTTTATCAATTCTATTAAGTTTGTCCGCGAATTTCTAGATCACCCCACGTGAATATTAACACGAGATGAAGGGATGTTATTTTGTTTCATTGATGTAAAAACGTAAGCTAAGTCACATTTTTTATAGTCGCAAAGAGTATGCGATAAGGTCGATAGTTAAATACCTCAATGAAACAAATAGATTCCCTCCTCATCTCTTTCTTTTGTTACAACCAGGTCATATTTGATTAAAAGATATCAGTTGAATGATAGCTAGCCCCGCCCATTGACTTTAACAGGACGGTCGGCTTCAATATGAAAAGGCGTTATTTTGCAAAATTTATGAGTAGTAACAAGTAACAAAAAGTAACCTAAATGTCTAAGCTGCAGCTTGAATAAGCTGTAGTTACCACGTTTAAGTCGATAAACCAGCAAAAATGCTTCACATAAATGTCGGCCATTGTCAAAGTTCAAAGGTCACTGTAGTCTAAATGAATGGCCTCATATGTCTATACTCTGATTGACAGCCGCGATGAAGTAATGATATAGCAAGTTTTAGAAAATAAAACACTGTACGGAACTATGTTGCACACAAGAATACCAACGAAACTAATTTGTGTGCAACGTAGTTCCGCTCTCATTTATTTTCGTAGAGGTATGAAATAATCTTAGCCGATTTGAATACACGAATCTTGAGTTCCGAAACTAGAATCAAATAATATGTATCAAAAATGCATGTTTCACGTTATGAGAAACCTAACAGTCAGGTAGTGCATAATGTATTCACCGGGGTCTTGCCATATTCATTCAACTCTATGACTCTGTTTATTTCAATTTGCTTTCCCTGACAAATGTAATGCATAATATAAAACATTGTTTAAATACTTTAATAAAAGACTATTGCGAATTTGTAGAAACGCACGTCTGAAAGTGGAACCATTAAAGGTGCCCTTATAATATACTTTTGTTCTTCAAAAATAAAAGGATATCGATTCCTACATAATTTTATCTTTGACCTAAATTCAAGACATTGAGCTCTAATACTTGAAAATGCGTGTTTTTTCTAGTAAAAAGGTAAACTATTCTGTTCAACAATTTTTTTTATTTAAATCTAATTTAAAGGCACCTTTAAGGTTAGTATCCTGGATTCGGAAATCGAAATCAATGTCTGCAGTAATACATTTTATAAGGTATTTGATTTTCATCAACAGTATATTAAGAACTAAAATAATTCAGAAATCTGCTTATCCTCCAAAAGTAAAGAAAAGACTGGAAACGAGTCACAAACACATGACCTTCAGTTGTGACCCTGAACTTGGGAGTACCTAATAAAGCTATATGCATGTCATTGGAAATCTGGAGAACAATTGCGGCAAACTATTTTGAAATCCATTAATTAATGTAGAGGATATGCCCAGGACGAGATTTGACAAATACAATAACAGAACAATAACATCCAACTCACCCACACATAAACTCACACATAGACAGAGGTAACCGTATAAAGCCGTCGCCATTACACGGCGGTGGCATAAAAAGGAAATGATACGTATTTTTTTTTATAAAATATTGTTTCTTTGATGTGGCGTCCTAAGAACAGCAATGGGAGTTTCAATTGAATAATAATCATCTACCTTGATGTTTTGAGAAAGGATGAAAACTCGTTTCATAGTATCATTGCTTTCATCATGACATGTCACTTTTAAAATTGTGTTAATCGACATATTACAGCGAAGAACAAACTGTTTAACTTTGGTTTAATTTTGATTTGTAACATACAATACAATGTCCACAATATATGAACTAAGAAATAGGAACTGAACGGTAGATGGAACCAATTCTTTTGTTTAAGTGGTTCTTGAACAGATTAATGATGAAAATCGTTGGCTCTCATTTTCTGATATTCTAACTCTAGGGCATTCTGATATTTAAAAGAAGGGAATTTATCTGATTTTAAATAAAAGAAATAAAAGAAGCAAACATATTTGGCGTTGCATAAGGCAAAATAAGTCAACGCAGTACAACCCAAAAACGTTTTATTTCGATTTCACCGAAAACTGCCTTATTTGTAGTTTCATCGATGTAGCGATTACGTCATTGTTTTCCGCTAGTAATTTAGTTGTTATCGACATTTTCCGAAGACTAACGACCTCGTCCGATAAATTCCGTAGTTTCAAAGTAGGGTATTAGAAATTTATTATATCAAATTGAATTTAACGGGAACTCAGTAGATTTAACACGGGGAAAAATCATCATGAAAATGACAGTAATAACTTTGGGAAAGCAATTCGTTTTTTTTTTCAAATGTTCATGATAATTTGTTCAAGAGCCTCTTTGAATAGAAAAAATCAAACAATAATCGATTTGGTTCTTACAATATAGTATTGTAGCTGAAACAATACAGTAAACAGTCCGTGCTATTTCAAACTATCGATCATTATGTAGAATCAATAACCATAGTTTTTATACAGTTTTAGTATGGAACGTTGAAATGATAACATATCAAGTTAGATGAAATAATGATTATACGTACCTCACAAACCATCGATAAACCAACCAGAAAAGATATGATGCACACGACACCAATTAGAATTTCCCGTCTATGGCCTCGACGGAAAGTCTTCGGATAAAGGTCTACAATGAATGTAATTAGACCTTCCACGCCGACAAACTGAAACCAACCACAAAGAGGAAAGAAGGTAAAACTGGTATATTCATAGAGTATTTGTGAGAATTTCGAATTGCTATTTCAAATGACATAGGGCAAAGGCGGTATATCTAAATGGAAATCGTTTGAAATGCGAGAACAATTTTTGTTTGAAAGTCTTGTAGCATTTATAAAAATAGTTATAGTATCTGTGCAAGAGAGAATCAAAACCATCAACATTTTTGGTAGAAATTTAATTTTAAAAACCGATCCTTATGTGTACAAAAAAATAAAGAAATGAAAAATAAATGGTTAGTTGGCGACATAATCGTCGTAACTACAGATTGAATACGCTGTAGGTTCGACGTTAAATCGCAAAATCAACAAAAATGCTTAACGTAAATGTGGGCCAATGCTAGAGTTAAAGCTCACTTCCGGTATAAATTGATTGTTTGATTAGTCGACTGATTCTTTGATTGACAGCCCCGATTTGTTAATTAATGTATTCTTTACCTTGTGCAAACTACATTTAATAAAGTTTTCTAAGAATAGATTAATAGATTCTTTTTACAGCGCAACCACAACTTTGTCATTCCGAAACAGAAAACATACAAAATCACAAGTTTTCACGTGAATAAACAAATGTCACGTGCAGTCTGGAATTTTTGTCACATATCAGACATAATATAAGCTTGAATGGTATTTGAATTGGGCACACTAGCTTAGTTCGTCATTAATAAAAATCTAAGTAGGGTATAATTGATGTCTCTCTTAAAATAAAGACAAATTAATGCCGAATAAGAGAATAGTTTTGATAAGGAATTACATACAGCATTTTCTTGTTAAATAAGCTGGGATTGCGACAGTTTAGTTAATCAACAATGATAGGATATTTCAAAGAATATTATATTTACAAGTTATTAACACTTTCCTGTACAAACACGAAATTTTGAGTTGCTGTAAAGAAGTTGCTTGTGACAAGCATTTTTTCACTTTTCCATAATATTTCTACTACATGGATGGTTTCATTTCAAACTGTTAAAATTCGGAAAGGGTTTAGACACTGAGCAGCCCGGACAGTACACTGTATTCAAAATAATCAAGAATTCTCTAAAGAAATTTGGATCAGTAAGAATCTGTAGATTAGTAAGATAATCAGGCCCCTGTTATTGTACATACGTGTTACAATTGAAATATATACATACCTGACTATCTAGTCCAAGCAGAATCAACATCAAGAAAAAAATAGTTGACCACATTGGTGCTATCGGCAGCTGAGCAACGGCTTCTGGATACGCGATGAATGCAAGTCCAGGTCCTGAAATAAATATATTAAATATTACATTACTTGAAATAACCACGTTTTAGTCATGTATGACAGGCAGATAGTAGCGAAAAAGACTACACTTCTCTCTATTGTTGCTAAAGACAATTTTTTTTATATTAGATTTATATAGAAACAAAACAAAGTGAAAAATATTTCGATTATAATCAATTGAAGTTTCCATTATTTCGTCTGTCAGGGAACAAAACGTCGTGAAAAAAGCTAGAACAAAGCTGTGTTTACGACGTTTTGTTCGCACAAAGACGACTTAACCGATGGCCAGGTGACAATATTTTAGCCTTTCCAACTTGAAAGAAGATGCAGCCGACATTAAATTGTTTAATAAGTACCAAATAGGGTAGAAAGCATTGTGAGAAAAAGAAAATTAATTGCTTCCCCTTTTCCCACGAAGTTTTCCAACGATGTATTCCTGAAGTGCGTCGGAAAGCGTCATTGTTTGGTAATAGATAAAGTCTGATTTACATTTTCCACAGATGACGTAAAAATATCGTAGTCTACGATTGTCTGTAGGATATGTTTGACGATTTTTAGGGCTACAGTATTTGTGTTCATATGCGTTGACCGTAATCTCAAAAATCCTTGAGACGCCCGTGCGGGATTGCAAAGTCATCGTGCGATCTCCCTATGGAGAAGTAAAAAGTGTCTTATATATCTAGTATTGCCCAGAGGAATATTCGGTCAAGATCTAATATCAAATCATCTCACGTTCACAGTGAGATAATCGTACATTGACCTTGAAATGGTTTTAAGGCATGTCATTGGAAATTTTCTAACTATTGTTAAAGGAGATCGCCAAGTCTACGGCGCACGCAAAACAGTGCCATAGTCGCACGAACGCCGTACGGATTTGTCTTAGCAAGGCCTTGAGGTTACGGGAATGCACAAAGCAAAATGTACTAATAAAATTGGCTTATCATAGTAGTTTGATATATAATTCTGTTGTAAGACAAAAAAACCCTTCTTATCTAATAAGCTAAAAATGCTGTTGCTGATATTTGGTTACATAGTGTGAACTTAACCCCACCTCAAAAAAAAGTTAGGTCATGTTAAAAGAGAATTACAAATTCGTGATAATTAAATACCGAATTTATCAAACACGTCATCATATACAGATAAAAGATTCGTATAGCCTCGACTTTATCTGTTTATAGATGATTCGTTTAAAAAATTCCTCATTTCATTATCATTCAGTCAGTATCCAGTAAGTGCCTTTAAAATATAATATAGATTTGTAAAAAAAAAGGATACCTGATTCTGCCACCTCAGATATATCCACCCCTTGTTTAGTAGCCATAAATCCGAGAACAGAAAAGATCACAAACCCGGATAGAAAACTCGTAAAACTATTCATACAGGCAAACAACAGACAGTCCCTGTAAATATAACATGGACTAATTGTCGAACCGCCTTCATCGTAGATCATTATTGAGATAAAAATATATATCGAAAGATCAAAAGAAAAAATAAATGATTTAAGGAATTCGTGAACAATGCAATTTCAATGCATTGAAATGAACTACTATACTGGCATCTTGAATCCCGAATATTTTACGTACTTATTAGTTATGAGAGAAAATATGAATAAATTTTATGTGAGTGATCTTTAAATTTTGATTATTTCAGAGAAAAATGGGTTTTGAACAAAACAATCTGGCTCCTCTAAAAGATTCAAAGTCGCGAAACCTTCATTTCGAAAGTCACAAAAATTCTAGAATTTAAAGGTACATCAAAAGATCAATCCGAGAAATTCTCCAGAGTTGTTTCTAAAACAGAACGACTTGTTCGCGTTAGATATCATAACATTGACGGAAATTAAAATGCTATCGTTTTGTTCCTTATAAAATTGCAAAAAGAAAAAAATACACAGCCAATCAAGATTTATTTCGTTTAGGGGTGTTGTAGAACTTGCTAATTTTCAGCAAAATTCTAGTTCAAGTTACTCCTTGAATGAAATTGACGGATCGCTGACCCCGCCTATCAACTACGCTAACCACGCCCATTGACTTCTACAGGAAACTCCACTTCGATATTTAATGGGGTTGTTTTGCAAAATTTATAGCCAGTTATATGTTACAAAAAAGTAAAATTGTTGGTTGACCACCTAAAAAAGCGTTTAAGCCACCAAAACAACAAAAGTGCCGGTCAATGTCAGAGGTCAAGGTGAAATTCCGGTTTAAATGTTTGATTTGATTGGTTGATTGATTCTTTATTTGAAAGCCGTAGTAGGTCAATGCCTATTATAATTCGCCGAGTACTTATTTTGAATACAAAATTAAGTACTTCTTTTTCAAAAACAACAGCAACAGAATGGACTTAACAAAACAAAACAAAAACAAAACAAAACAAAACAAAAAAAGAAAAAAAAAAGAGGCGGTTTAGAAGTTCGCAAAAAGATTCTAGACTCTCTTTACTATAATTACCTATAGGAATTATGGTTAAACTTATTATAACTTCCAAGAGCCACAAGTGTACCGATAGCGAGTGAGTACGAATAGAAGACTTGGTTCCCTGCATCTGCCCATACCTGGAACAAAGTATTGATTACTAGACAATGATAAACTAAAATTCAAACCAATTTAAGAAGAATTGGGTATGAAAAAATGGACTACAACAAAAGGTTACATAGCCGGAAGTTATACTACAAATCTCGTTACCATTATAATCTTCGACTTCCGGAAGATTTTCACATAAATTGTATGCGATAATAAACTGATTAAAAATTGATCCGTCATTGAGTTATCACGCTATCAATTAATTTAGTTTCCTTAAAAAACCTGAGAGGTCAAGCATTAAGTTTCCTTCAATTATAAATGTACAATCAGAAATGCCTCACATTTTATATAAACATTTCTTGATAGAAACTAATTAAGAGTTCCCTAAGACGATCAACGAATAGTCTAAATTTCAACAACCACAACAACAACAACAACAAACAAACAAAACAAAAAAACAAACAAACAAAAAAAATGCTTTGCATTCAACAAATTTACAAACATGTCAATTTTTGTACTTCCAAAAGGGTCGGTAAAGCAATTTATATTAATATCATTAGATTTAAAAACAACACCATCAACGATGACAAAAACAATTTACGATATTTTCATCGTTCATTATACTAAAAGAGATAAATTATGGATTAACAACCCTATTTAATATAAGTTTATTTGATCAAATTCCTTTGCCCTCATAAAAAGTTGAATTGGAAGGAGAGCACATGACGCAGCCTCAGAAGATCATGCATTTTCGTTTTTAATTGAATTATTCACTGACCTGTATTTTCCATATTTTACTAAAGTCTGGTACAAAATAAAACTTGACACCCTCTAGAGCCCCGTCTAGGGTCAAACCTATTTAATATAAGTTTATTTGATCAAATTCCTTTGCCCTCATAAAAAGTTGAATTGGAAGGAGAGCACATGACGCAGCCTCAGAAGATCATGCATTTTCGTTTTAATTGAATTATTCACTGACCAGTATTTTCCATATTTTACTAAAGTCTGGTACAATATAAAACTTGACACCCTCTAGAGCCCCGTCTAGGGTCAAACCTATTTAATATAAGTTTATTTGATCAAATTCCTTTGCCCTCATAAAAAGTTGAATTGGCAGGAGAGCACATGACGCAGCCTCAGAAGATCATGCATTTTCGTTTTAATATGAATTATTCACTGACCTGTATTTTCCATATTTTACTAAAGTCTGGTACAATATAAAACTTGACACCCTCTAGAGGCCCGTCTAGGGTCAAACCTATTTAATATAAGTTTATTTGATCAAATTCCTTTGCCCTCATAAAAAGTTGAATTGGAAGGAGAGCACATGACGCAGCCTCAGAAGATCATGCATTTTCGTTTTAATATGAATTATTCACTGACCTGTATTTTCCATATTTTACTAAAGTCTGGTACAATATAAAACTTGACACCCTCTAGAGCCCCGTCTAGGGTCAAACCTCGAATAAGCAATACAAACATGAGAAGATAGGGGGTCGTTACTGTGAAGTACATCACCTACAATGAGGAGAATGAAATAAAATCCATCGGTTTTGACTGTAAATTGTCTTTCATCGTTTTATTTCTTAGTTTGTAACAGATTTGTAGCAGTAATAGTCGTAGAAGTGTCTTAATGTTATCATCATCTCTGTAAGAGATTGAGATTGATTTCTGAATTTAACAGAATTACCTCATTGCCAACGACATCATTTTTGACTGATCCAAAATTTAAAGAAGTTGCTGACGACAATCTTACTTGATGTTTTTTTTAATCTATACTTTATTAGTAATGCAAGTTGTGGATGATGCCATATTCTACAATTGTTTTCAAAGTATTATTCTTTAAAGGCATAAACAAGCGGAATAGTGTGTGCAGGGAATTAGTTACCAAATTCACATGTCAATTATATGATAAATTACAGCATCACATTCGTATCGCACCTCATTTCGGATGAGGTCATATAAACAGAACGTCAAGTGAGTAAATTTGAAGGCTGAAGCAATGCTTGGTTCATATTCTACCCTAGCAAATCGACCTTAGACGATCGACCTTACAGGATGATAAATTCGCAGGGGTCGACACTAACAGTGTCCCAGGATCCTAAGGAACCCTGAAAAATGGAAGGGACCCCAGTAATCTAAGGCTAGGGATTCCATTAGGATCCTTCAGTATTTCTATAGTACAATAGATCTTAATGCATCAACGAATGCTCCTGATTTTTTGTTTGCTTGTTTTTGTAAACAACATTTTCTTCATTTTCAACAATGTTTTCTAAAGCTAGTTTTTCAAGTTGGGCTCAGAAGGGCAGGATTGTGTGTATTTATATCAAGGAGGGATCCCTGATTATCTGGTGGAAACCCTGAAGTAATAGGTAGGGATTCCTGTGGGATCCCATTGAAGCATAGTAAGTGTCGACCCCTGATTCTGGAACTGGTTTATGTAGTCGGGGAAGAGCGATAAAGTTGGCATACATTATCGTTCCTGACAGACATAATTTGACAATCAAGAATAACCTTGTTTCCTAGATCGAGTAGGTTATGCAGTGTAATGATCGAAAAGGAAGTCGAGGAGTCGAGTGGAGCTAGAAGCGATCGAGCAGAGATCTGGTAATGTCACAGGAATTTCAACAACCAGATTCATTGGCGACCAGCTTGATCCTAACTGGACGAATACCGACTATGGTCGTCAGGAAATCCGGATGGGTTTGAAAAGAGATCGAGTTGGTCGAACGGTGATCGTATAATTTTAATGTATGAGTCTGCATAATTGACTAGAAATCGGATTGTAAGAAGAACTGACGTCGTGGATAAGTTGCAAGGTATGAAGAAATAATATTTGTTTTCTTTTCGAAAGTCAGTGTATTCAAAACTATACACTTGTACGACCCATCACAGAAGACACACTAGCTGCAGACGACAGTTAACGTACATATAAATTTAAACACTACTACTAATAAAAGAAACATAAAAGAAAGACATAGGTGTGAGAAAAGGAGACTTCCATTGTCAAGAACTTTAAAGGTTGTTTTACAAACAACTTCTCCTCTTTCCGCAATTTTTCTAAACTTACTTTTCTTTAACAGGTGAATAAGTTGGTGGTAATGGCTTAATAGAAATAATTTTTTTCTTTTCCACTTATCATAATTAATACAAAATCCGGAAATTATGAATTAGTTATAAATTGATGATAAAATAATGAGTTTCCCCTTAGCTGTGAATCTCAATAGATTGTGGTATTCGTTGGTAGCCTTCGAAATATATGTCGCGGAAAAATCCTTTCCGACATTTGTCTTCCAATATTGGATGGATAGGGGATGTAGTGGTAGTACTGGTTTGAGAAATACCAGGAATTCATGGTAAGGTACTCCAGCCGCCGCGATATGACTGAAATACTATCAAAATTGGCGTTAAACCGCATACATACATACAATATATGTATAACCGATACTATCTGGACGAAAAATATTTGAGATATTAGCCCGGGGTAGGTCACCATTAATTGATTACGAACTTATATAAATCACAGAAGGCCACGTAGCCGTTAGCGTCCATTAATGCGGACCAATGTACCACATTTGATACGATCAAAACACCTTGCGATTGTTGATATAAAGTAGTGTATAACGCCTGTCACACACGTAGACCAAAGTGAGATATTAGAATCAGTTTGATCATCTCAGATGATAAAACTAGAATACATAAACCTAAAGTGTTTCCTAAAAATAAATTAAGCAAAATATAACCGGACATCCAACTTGAACTTAATCAAGTTAATCAGACCGAGGACTTGTTATTTTCAACGCATTTTAAAACTTACTGAATAACTCATATCCAATCAATTAGAATTTATGAAGCAATTACATACACGGGCATGCAGACAAGCAATACAGACATTTGCTAGTTTAGAACTCCTACAGTTTGTTACATTTCATACTTCGCAATGCTACAGTAAGAGTTAATTAACAGAGACATGATGGCAACGCTTGAAAAAGACGTAGTATGATACATATCCATAATCAATTATCACGTCGGTAGTGGACGACAAAAGTGTTGTGACTACAGCTTAATCAAAGCTGTAGTTACAACATGTGTTCACCCTTCGACTATGTATGAAAATGGTGTTGTATTAACTCAAATACTCACTTCAACTGTTACGCGTTTCCCTTCTACCTACCTTTCCCGATCCCTTAATCCCCTTCCATATACAAAAATAGACCACAATCCAGGCCAGCAGTAAACATAAACATAGGTCCCATTTGATCATCCCGGGCTGGTCAACACCGTCAGATATTGCTAGAACTTTACGTCTGAAAAGAATGTTTGAAAGTGAAAAACTTAATGACTGCACTTGAAATTATTAAAAAAATTGCCATGTTGATGCAAGTTATTTTTCTTGACCTTTTATTTCAAATTTTCTTAAATATTGCACGTATTTAATAACAGATGATGAAGTTCTCTTGACCCACCTTACATCATTTTTTAAAAAGTTCTAAACATCGTTAATGCCCCAAACAACAACAAAAGCAACACATTAAATCAAGAACAACAACTTCATAGTCACTTTTAAAACGAGGTTTATTAGTTGACCAATCACTGGTCCCGCCCACTTACTTCGTTAACCCCACCCATTGACTCCAACAGGAAGTCCCGCTTCGATTTTAAACGGCGTTAGTTTGAAACATTTATGGCAAGTAGCATGTAAAAAGAAAGTAGTAAAGTTGTTTGGCGACATAAACATCGTAACTACAGCTAACCCTAACCCTACAACTTATTCAAGCTGTAGTTACGATGTTTATGTCGACAACCAACAAATGAGAGTAACAAATTGGCGGCAAATGTCGGAGTTTCTGGTCTCAATGAATTATTCCGTTCGTTGACTGGTTATTTGATTGACAGCTGCGATTGGTCAATTAGCTTTAATCCCCGATAACGTGATTTTTAGAGCGAGAGTTACTTTAAAACTTACTCCCAAAATTCTGTTACAGGGTCAGACACGTAGGACTTTCTACTGCTAGTGATGTTATATGATGTAATATCATCCTGTGACGTCATATTTAAATTGGTTCCCGCTCGTCTACTATCGACCGTACAGTCTATTGTGTTCCAGTCGTTGTCACAGTGAGACCAAGGAAGTACTGACGTCATCGAGGCGAAGAAATAGTAAAACGACCAGGATAGAAGAACGTTGTAGTCACAGTTTACCAGAAATACAATTACAGCAGAGGCAGCGCCGATACCTGAAAACATCACTGACTGTTTAAAGTGACTAATTTCAATAATCCAACACAATTGACGGATTGTTGGACCCCCACGCAACCCACTGAGTAAGCACATTGACTCCAACAGAAATTTTACTTTAGTTTTAAACGGCGTTGTTTTGCAAAATCTATGGCCAGTAACATGTTAAGAAGTAATGTATTTGGTTGGCGACCTAAACGTCGTAACTGCAGCTTATTACTATTACACAAATGTCGGCCAATATCGGAGTTCACTACCTGACTAAATGACCGATTTGACTGGCTGATTGTTTTTTTGAATGACAGTGGCGATCAATTTATTACACATTCTGCTATAATTTTGTTTTGTTGGTTGTTTTTTCAAAGGCTGAATTTTGTCCTTGAAAGCTGTTTATCTCTCACATACGCTATTTTGATGGTACACGTTGAAATCGTCTCGATTCTTTAGAGTACCACCATCTTATGACTGTATCTTATGATTGCTTAGGTACATAATATGTAATGCCGTAACAAAATATTTCATTGTGAGACTAATTCCTTCGGCTATTGCGTTTTTGAGGTCCTGTGAGTGACTGCTTTATTCAAGTACAAGTGGGAAACGACTGTTTTGTTTGCAGTATAACGATGCAGTATAACGATACACATTTGAATGGAATTATAGTAGATGTTGTTGTTTGGGAAATCCATTCAAAATAACCAATTATGCAGTATCAATAGTTACATGTATGCATAGTAGCTCTAGAATAGCAAATTGCAGCTTAATCTGATTCACGCACTTAATGAGATATAGTTATTGAATAATTTAGGGTTTAACGCCACTTTTAACAGGGTTTCAGTCATATCGCGGCGGTTGGGGCATGGATATCTGGTATTTCTCACACCAGTAATACCACTACATCTCTTTCGAGCGTCCAACTGCTCATCCCGTTTAGGTTTACTACCCATTGGTGGGAGACAAATGTCGGAAGGGATCTAAACGAGACAGAAAATTCTATGAAAGCATCATTAAAGTGTCATGACTGCCGTTATCATAATTCATTAAGTACAAATGGATATATCTCTCAAGCTGTCATCTTGTAAACTAAAGCCATTGTGTCTAGCCTAATAATTGCCATGAAAAGATTTTTTGTTGAAATTAATTTAATTAATGAGCTTATGTTACATAATTAAAATAAACAAACAAAAAAACTAAACCCTTCTCGTCTTATATTAAAGTCAATTTGAAGCATTAGAGTAACGAAATTTATTGTGATCGAAATTTTTCAATAGATGGTAAACGTTCATACCTTTCAATTTAAGGGTCGATGACCCCACCCACTTAGTCCGCTGGCCACGCCCATTGACTCCGAAATGAAGTTCCACTTCAATATGACACGACGATATTTTACAAAATTTTATGGCCACCAACATAAAACGTAAAGTAGAATGGTTGGTTGGCGACCTAAATATCGCAATTACAGTTTGAATAATCTGTGGTTACGACGTTTCAGTCGCTAAACCCAAAACGCTTAATACAAAGGTCGGCCAATATAGGAGTTCAAAGTTGACTTCCGGTAATTGAAAGATTTGACTGGTCGAACGATTCTTTGATCAATCAACTAATATGCTTCAAATTTAAGAGAATTTTGAGAAATCGGAATCATATCATTTTACAAAATAACCCTAGAAGATACTTAGGAAAACATGACGTTTGCAAAATGAGGTATTGAGATTCATATAGCTTTCCAGCCCAATATAAATAAGGGAATAACATTAATTCAACAAATATGGGTAAATAAAATGAGCCTACCTTGAAGAAGCGGACAGATTTTCCATGCATTCATGCCTCCTTGGGACATGAATTGGCCAAGCGAAACTTCCAGGAAAAATGTCGGAATGCCTCCGATAATAACACACACAAAGTATGGTATTAGAAAAGCTCCTGAAATATAGGCATGTAAATCAAAATTGAAACTGTCATATGGATTTAAAGATCTGCGACAATTTATAATTTATGTGTTGTTGTTTGAACCAAACATTATTCTGACGCCAGTGAGAAAAGTAGCTTTAAAAATCTACCACATTATTGCTAGAAACTCAAAAGGATATATATATATATATATAAACTAACTACCCTGGTTAATTGAAATATGGTCGACTATATACTTCCCCGTGGATAAAATGTCACTTGTTTACAAACAAAAAACTTTAAAATAAAAAACTAGCGATTGTGCTGTTATAACCAAATGGTGTCTGTCGGTACTTACTGAGTGTTCTCGGTATATAAGCTTTTAAACTTTTTAACCTGTATAATGTGAGCGTAGAAGAAAGTAGGTCATCGTCACGTAACACATTATCGCCGTTGGATTATACTGAACTTTTATGTTTGAATTTTATCATAACTATATCTACACTGCTCCACTTGGTTATTTATGTAAAAACGCATCCTTTTGCATGTTCATGCGAGCATGAAATTCATATTCAAATTGATTTTTATTCAATCAACAACGTTCATGTAACCATATTCGATCATAAACTCTTTTACAAATAGATGGATAGACTGGGGAAAACTTCAATATTTAGTATTTAGACGTAATTGTAATCAGTTTCTCGATCGATGATAACATTGTAGAAATAACAAAATGATTTAATCGAAGCAATCGACAGATCATTAATCCATTCAAACACAATTCCACTTTTGACGCCCCCAAGCAAACATTGTGGAAAATGAAGAAATGATTTGTGCCATGCAACTTCTTCAATGGCCACAATATATTCTTTCCTAAGAGACGTATACATTTTCAAATTTCTTGAACTGTCAATCGTCGTTTGCGATTTCTTTAAATTTGGACAAGTCTACAATTTCAACGTCTGGTGATGGTTTAAAAGCCCCAAGACATCTATTAGTGACCTAAATTTAGGCGTTTCTGGACTAATGGTTTAATATTTTGACCGATATATATATGTTGATGAAATGTTCACTAGTGATACTTTGCGATTTCTTAAAATTTGGACAAGTCTAAAATTTCGACGTCTGGTCATGGTGTAAAAGCCACAAGACATCTATTACTGACCTGTATTTAGGCGTTTCCGGACAAATAGTTTGATATTTTTACCGATACATAAATGTTGATGAAATGTTCACTAGTGATACTTTGATATATATCATTTAATTAACCAGTCATTAAAAGGTAAATTACGTGCAAGAATTAAACATCTACATTCGCTCTGACAACGGATAGTGCTTTATGACTTGTACTACAATAAGTTTGAAAATTAATATTGCGATCACATGTTGTAAATGAAAAGAAAAGTGCTTATTTCCAATGTCATGTTAAATCCAAAATGCACAAAGTGTTTTGAAAATGTTCTTTTGTCGTTACCGATTTCAATCAGACGTAAAAATGAAAGCTATTATAACACTCTTGGGTAATTCACATCACTGTGAAAATATAGGCTAGTGCGTAATATTTTCAGTAGCTTGATCGCGGTATTATCTAACGGCGAAATAACGTGTCACTTTACGAAGACCTAAGCTAACGTAGCTTACAGTTTCATAGCTTATAGAACCAGAAACCGATAGACGCTTACTGGTTGAAACAACACCAATTATTAAAAGATTTTTGTTTGTAAGTGACATGTTATCCCCCATTGAAGTATAATGGTACAAAACGTAAATATTTAAACATCTACTCTGGTTTAACTTATAGCCCGTAAATAGATATTCAAAATAAAAAAATAAAATATAAAAAACATGGCCGATAGCTTTTAGAAATTACCATCCTTAATTGTTATTTGTGTTTTTCGAGGGATTTGACCCTGGTTGTAGTTTGTTTACTGCGGTCTGAAGAGTTTTGACCTTGGAAAATTGCATGTAGCAATTAAGATCCTTTCAAGATAAAAAGCGTTATTCATTCGCATTAAAAAAATTATTTTCACAACAAGTTTGTGATTTTATCTGCAATTTGATATTATGAACAGTTACTTTAGATAACTAGAGCTTATTCAAGCTGTAATTAAAATGTCGGTCATAGTCAGAGTTCAAAGTTGACCTCTGGTCTACATGAATGATTTGATTGGTCGATTGATTATTTGTTTGAAAAACGCGATCCGTCAGTTATAAAAGTGAGCCTAGTAAAGACTCAGACCAGCCTGTGCGAAAAGAGTATTTTCTATGAGTTCTGAAGATAAATCATTCAAAGTTTCTTTACAAGATCATCGATTTTTTAAATGTACTGTGTGGCTGTCTAAGTTACTCTTTCACCCATGTGATTGATTGATTGATTACATAGAGGTTAACGCCACCTTTGACAGTATTTCGCTCATATCGCGGTTTCAGGAGCACCTAACCATGGATTCCTAGTATTTCTCATACCAGTATTACCACTACATCCTTTCCGAACCTCCATCTGCTAATCCAACTTCATCTTGTCGTACCAAGGGCGGCGAACGTTCTACTTATCTGACTTTTAGAGAAAAAGATGATCTAGATATCCCTTCACTCGTGAGTATGATCGAACTTAGGTTTACGATTATCCACCTATTGGTGGGAGACAAATGTCGGAAGCAATATTTGCCACGACCGGACATCGAACCGTGGACCTAATGATTGAGGGTCCGACAAAGTACCCTCTGCGCTGTGGCCGCGGATTCTCGAGTAGACGTGAATTTGTTGAAAATGGCGCACATGGGCTCAAATAAATTGTTATTTAATCCCACTCTTCTGTATCGGAACAACTAGATTTAAGTGAAGGCCCTTCTTTGCCAAGGCGTCTTCCTTGTTTTGGAGTGGCTGATGATTCTAGCAAATAAGTTTATTCAAAGTATCCTATCATATATGAACAGAGTGCACCGCCTGACAACTAGTTTTTGTATAAAATTTATAGTAGAATATTTAGAATGAATGAATTACTTGTTTTATATAGGATGTATATACATATTTCAACACGTCATCGCTTTGAAGATTTCGTTTCATTTAATATTGAAATTCCACAGGAAATAAGGTTTCAAATGATTTCCTTTTTTACCAATAACCCTTTCCAATTTTTCTTTCTTAAAAATAAACTTACCAAGATGTGTTTGTGAAACACAATGCCCCCACAACAGGACTAAACTTTTGACTTTGGTATGTGACCTTGACCCTATCACATGACCTTGACCTTGACATGAGGAGATGCTTATTACGGAGATGTATCATCATGCCAAAGATGAGCCTTGTATCTTGAATAGTCTGGTAGTAATGACAATGCTAAGTTTTTTTGGTTAAGTTTTGTGCAGACAGACGGACAACGGTAAAACAATATGTCCCCGATCTTTTGATGCGGAGGCATAAAAATTGAAATAAAAAATCAATCTATACAAGTTCATCTATGTGCACCGGAGACGACAGATTAAAGTCGATCTTAAATGAATAAGAACCTAAAAGGAAGTATTGTCTTTCTTATTTATTAGTTAAAATTATTTTTCTTTGTGCCCAACATTTAAAAATGCCCCGCGGTCAAAATGGCAATACGCTAGCTGTGGTGGATTACGAGCGGATTCGGCGGGGGAGAGGGGTCGTTGTAGCCTAATAATTTCATATTCATATAAATTTGATAATACAGTGGATCTTTCTCGATGGACCACGTCAGTGAAGTGACCATAATGGAAAAAACCCAAAGGTCTAAGATAGTGAAGGCAATTTGCTGAAACGTAAATCACTACTAAACACTTTGTTGTTGGAACTCTTTGAAACGATTCGAATGAGTCCCAATAACATAAGATTAAGCGAAAATTGTGTAATGATTTATGTATGAAATCGAATCAATCCTTTCTATCTTTTGAAAAACTGAACTAAGCGACCATTCATTTAAGCGACCACTTTTTGGTCGTCTCTTGAGTGACCGCTTTATACAAGATTTACTGTAATTGGAAAACGAACCCTGTACTGGACCCCTTTATAGAAATCACGGATCCAACATTGGCTAGCAGACGAATAGTGAATAATACCTAGCTCTGAAGTGTCGAGTGCAAATTTCACGAGGAAAGCGCTCTCTTATGGTTTTTTTGTTTATTTGCTTGTCTGTTTGTTTATTTGTTTGTTTCATCCTGAACCAAATATTGGACCATAAATTGATATCAATCTAAAACGTTCACATACAGAAGCGGCTTTTTATTTGTGGTCCGTGAATAAATCTGTCTCCACAGCAAAGACACAATCCCGCATTCATACGCGTCGAATAAACATAGCTTTGGAATAAATTGTGAGAAAAGAAGAAATTGTTTGTAACCACAACGAGTTCTTCCGATCTCACAATTTTTTTCACATTATATGGCCTTTATTTTTAAATTTAAACCAACCTTGTTATGTCGTCTGCAACTTCTCTCAATTTTGTCAAAACAAATATTTTGTCGTATTGGGGAAAGGGTACAAGTTCTCGGTTATTTTTGCACCAAAGATTTTTGAGGGTTTACCTGGATTTCGATTTACTGGATATTATAGTGCTGTTGAAATTATTTTTATCCTTGTAGACAATTATACTGAAACAGTTTGAAGTCTTCAT
Source organism: Fragum fragum (assembly GCA_946902895.1). Lineage (NCBI taxonomy): Eukaryota > Metazoa > Mollusca > Bivalvia > Cardiida > Cardiidae > Fragum > Fragum fragum. Next base: position 55,916,972 of record OX336376.1, on the reverse strand, counting down.
ATCTAAGAGTGTGCTATTTTCAGTAGAAAACATCGCGGTAAAAGGGCTATTTCCTTGTCGTAATTTAACTTCTCATATTACCATAATGATATGATATTAAACTAAAAATTCGTAATTTCTAAAGAAAAAATCTTTCCAACCGATTCCATCGTTAGATTCACGATCCGCTTGTATCTATCACGAATTCATATAATTGTTAGTTTTTCAATTTCAAGCGTCAGAAACAGGAAAAGAAAGGAAAATAGAATTTATCTTCACACTGAGACAGGGCGTTCCTATGAGGATAGGCCACCCTAAGGTTATTTTGTTGTTGATTGGTGACATCATTGCACTATCTTCTACTGTTATTTTGTTATAGTTTCGACAACTGATCGTAAAATAACACGATGGATGCCCCGCTATGACTTCATTACCATTTCTGAATTAAACTTGATTTTTTTCGTAGTGGTAATGTAATTGGGAGGCGGAAATGAAATTCTCAGTAACATGACATAAATTAACATGAAATACTTATTAAACATGACTTACACGACATACGCTTCCACATCGAAATTGAAACACTGTTACATGTACATGACATACATGAGGTTCGCTTCCGAGACGGAAATGAAATACTCTGTAACATGAAATTTAAGAGGTCCGCTTCTGTAACGGACATGAAATAGAGTTTATTAGTTTTAAACTAGACACGAAAATGAAATATCGTGTAATGGGTAGTGTGTCGAGACATATGTTGTTAAACAGCAAGGTGTAATGAGATAAAAAAAAGTCAAAATACCTCCGCCATTTCTGTAACAGAGAAATGGAAATTTCCAGACGTTGCCTAGACCAATCGAGAACCCACAACAGGCAATCAGGAAGTCTAGTTTTCGAGACCATGTCTCTCTCTGCTTGTATTTGGTCTCGTCTTTTGAGACTCCCGTCAGGGTCTCATTTTCGTATGAGTCGGGTGTCTTGTCTGTATCCATCTTTTGTAGTTTTCTTTTCCACGGCTGAAAATAACGTAATACGGTGGTTAAAGTCGGAAATAGTCTCGATATATCTCACGAGAATGGCAAATAAAAGGTTCCGACCTTTTGATGACGGCATGTGGTGAATTAGCGATCGCGACTGTCAATCAAGGAGTATATCTACCAATCAAATCAATCATTTAGACCGGAAGTGAATTTTTGACGCTTATATTGGCCGACTATAAGTATTTTTTTTTTTGTGTGGTTTTGGCGACTAAACTTAATCAAGCTATGGTGTTATGACGTTTAAGTCCCTTTATGTTAAATGTTCCTGGCCATACATTTTGCAAAATAACTCCGTTTGATATAGAAGTGGAACTTCCTGTCGGGGTCAGTGGGTGTGGCCAGCGATCCGTTATTAACTGTAAGAAGAAAGACGAAGTATAAGCTTGGAATCCATTCAGGATGTTTTCATGTCCTTAAGATACAGGGCTGGCTCAAACCACCTGCTACAACATTTTCAGATGGGCAGACTAAGGCAAGCTGTTAGTTTTCTTGTCCATCAACGCGCCCTGGCGACGTACGGACTCAAACCCGCGGTCTTTGGACGACCAGTCAAGCACATCAACTAGTCAATTGATTGATTGGGGTTAAATGCCACTTTTAACAGTATTTCAGTCATATCGCGGCGGCTGGAGCACCTAACAATGGGTTCCTGGTGTTTCTCACACTATCCTTCCCTTGCCTCCAAATGCTATCCAACTTAGGATTACGATTATCAACTTATTGGTGAGAGACAAATGTCAGAAACAATATGTGCCGCTGCCGGGGATAAAACCAATGACATCCCATGTTTGAAAATTGGGAGTCTGATGCGCTACCGACAGCGCTATGATGGCGTTCTTTACTGTTTACTTTGACCACGTATAAAGCAATTTGGCCAATCAGATAGCATTTAAATATATTACTCCAATCGCTGTATAGTTTGAAATACACTAGTTTGGTTATCCTGCAAGTTATTCCCGAGAGTTTTCGTTCGGAGAGTCATGCCGAAATTCAATCAAAGCGATTCTTCTCAAAGACAATTAACATGTAGGACGGGCTAAAAATTGATTGATTGAATGGGATTTAACGACACTTTTAACAGTTTTTCAGTCATATCGTTGCGACTGGAGCACCTTACAATGGATTCCTGGTATTTCTCGCACCAGTACTATTACAGCATCCTTTCCTAGCCTTCAGCTGCTATCCCACTTAGGTATACGATTATCAACCCATTGGTGAGAGACAACTATGGGCTAAAATGGTCTTTCAAATAATAACAATCATTATGTATAAACATATTGCTCTAGGCTAATTCATTTTTAAAGCCTTCCCATTTATCGAAATAGCAATTCCTCCTTGCTCATTTTCCCACAGTAATGCACCAAGTATTGTCCAAAACATAGAAGAACAATATGCAATAATAGCAAAAGAATGTAACGAAACGTGTACGAAAAGAAATCAAATCTTTTAAAAATAGAAAATAAATAAATAAACAAAAAACCACCGAGGCTTAACAATCAATATAGAGTATTTTTCCAGTAAGATTTGTTAAAACATCCCCTTTTTAATCTTAAAAAAATGAAAACAATAATATTTTGCTTTATCCAGATACTATCACACTGTCTGAATTCGCGAAGATTGGATAGTCACGTGATCTAGGTCAGATAGAATATGGTATATGGAAAATAGACACCCGCTATACCACTGCACTCGTTTTCTATCCTAATCTTACAATTCGTGCACTACGGAACACACACACAAATATATATACATATACACACCTAATGAACATCCCATGCTCAATAGATGATTCAATATGAGAGACACTTGTAATGCGTTCATGATGCATCTAGAGGACATACAAGTAGCTCTTTGTTAATTACTTGAAATAATTGTTTTCTAATGTATTTATAATGACGATTTTGGGGTTTACTTTTCAAGGAATGGCTTTGCCCAGCATTGAAAATTCGAAAATAACCCTTGCCATGCTGAATCATAAGCCCACAACAGAACTGCATGAAAATGAAAAAGAGCAAAAAGAGCCGGAAGCATCAAAATTATTGGCCAATATTTATACTTAAAATTGATCTTATAAACAATTCTGGCTGAATAGTCAAGCATATTTGTATAGACTAAGACCCGATATGTGAATTTTATAACTCCTCACTGAATGATTAAATCAAAGCACGGGGCCATGTAAAATGTCGATTATATTGATTTTATCTACTAAAATGCGACGTGAAGTCTATTTAAGATCAACCGATTTTCAAAGCTGTGCAAATGTCTACCCTTTTCGACATAGCCGGCTGCCCGAATGCGAAATTCGGAAAACTGAACACAATTACTCATTATTTTTTCTGATTTTTTTTAAGGTAAGCATATATTGAACTGTTTGATAAAGGGAAGATAAATGCATAAATGATTTTTTTTCTCAAAAACACTAATCATATGAATACGTAAAATTGGGATAACCACATGAAACTTAGCCAGTCAATAGGGGACGTTTCACACAAAATCCGATCGGTGATCCCCTCTCTTCTTTGTATATTCGGACAAAGTATAATTTATTTTGTAAAATTTAAATGGCCAAAGACATCCAAATCATTTTGTTTATATGCAGTGTTTTGTATACAGAATTACTTCCGAAATCAAAAATTAAACTTCAGACTTAATTTTTCAAAATTCATACGTGTACTCCAAACTTTGAACTTTATAATTCGAGATTCAAACTTCACTGTTCAAAGTTAATATTTTACAATTCAAAGTTTGCTTCTTAGATCATACATTCTAATTCAGACCTCCGATTCCAGAATTCATTATCATAACTTCATCATTCAAAGTTCACACTTCATTCCTCCGACATTTCAAAGTTCCGACCAGCGACTTCGAAGTTCACACTTAAAATTTCCGACAAGACAGTTCATGCTCCAAACTTCATACCAATTCAAAATTCGCAGTTCAAACTTCAGACTTCAAAATTCTAGCTTCTGAATTCAAAATTCACCTTTCAGGCGTCTTACTTCATAATTCATAATCCAGGATTCAAGATTCAACTTCATACTTCATACTTCAAATGTCTAAGTTCTGAATTCAAAGTTCACACTTTAGACGTCTTTATTCACAATTCACCTTCAAAATTTAAAATTCAAGCTTCATACCCTCGACTCGATATTTCAAAGCGCATACCACCTAATGCAAAGCTTACAATTCGCAGTTTAGACGGTCGACTCCATAATTTATTATTCATACTTCATAATCAAGGAATTCAAAGTTCAGTCGTCATCGCCTTTTAAAGTTCAAACGTTTGTATTATAAGCTCACACTTCAAACTTTCGACATCACAATCATGATTCAAACTATACAATTCAATGTTCACACTTCCGACCCGACAACAAACATTACGTGCCTCAGTGTTCTAAGATCATAGTTCAGACCTCAAAGAACACACTACATGTTTCAGTTTTCACAGATCATAGTTCAGACTTCAGAATTTAAGAACACAGTACATGCTTCAGAATTCTAAGATAATAGTTCAGACTTCAGACATCAAAGAACACAGTGCATGCTTTAGTATTCTAGGACCATAGTTCAGACTTCAGAATTCAAAGAACACAGTACATGTTTCATTTTTCAAAGATCACAGTTCAGACTTCAAAGAACCCAGTGCACGCTTCAGTATTCTAAGATCATAGTTCAGGCTTCAGACTTCAAAGAACACATTGCATGCTTCAGTATTCTAAGATCATAGTTCAGACTTCAGACTTCAAAGAACACATTGCATGCTTCTTTATTCCAAGATTACAGTTTAGAATCATAGCTCAGACTTATGAAGAATAAAGAACACAGTATATGCTTCAGTATTCTATGATTACATTTCGGACCTCAAAATTCATGTTATATAGTTCAGATTTCCAACTTCAAAGTTCTCAGTCCGTAATTCTTAATGCCAAGTTCTCACTTCAGACTTTCGACTTCACAACTCGTGATTAAGACTTTCTGATTCAAAGATTTACACTTCATCTTCCTGCTTCACAACTTATAGTTCATACTTCAGTGTTCTTAGTTCAAACTTCATACTTCACAATTCATAAGTCTAAATTCAAAGTTAGCACTTCAAACTTTCTCTATTCCTAATTGTAGCTCTCTAAATAAAAATTCAGACTTCAAACTGCTGACTTCGCACTCAAATTCTCTTGCAGAATTCCAAGACGGTCCTTTTTTTGCTGACGGGTCACAAATTTACAAGCTTACGTTTTGTATATGATAATTTATGCATCTTTTCGCTGAATAAAGGAGTGTGCAAGGGCCAATTTAACGCTTTCCAAATTAAATACTCATTCATTGTGAACATTCTATAAATCTTGCCTAATCGGTAATAAATTTACATAAAAGTGTCAACTTTTCATCTCGTTTTTAGAATATGAGTCTCAGCAAATAATCTCTTGGGTAAGAACTGTTGACGATTCTACCACATGTTTAATTTTTCATGCATGCCAAGCTTGATAATGAAACTGTTTATACGCTGTTTTTGAGAATAGGATCGCTGTCACTAAGCAAATAGGATCCGGTGAAGTTCTATATGAAATCAAGGTATATTCAAGCAGAAGCAATTCGTTGACTAGACTAAGGTCATCGTACTATATATACAAAATGAGAGCTTCTGGCCAGTTTGTTTTGTGTGATTAACATTATCAACAGACGTGATAAAGTTTGAAAATGTAAACGCAGTTATTTTGAGAAGTGGATCAAGGTCAGGCCAAAACTAGTAGGGGTATTAAACTTGGTGTCAAAGGATAGTCAAAGTAATGTCCCTTTGAGTAAAAGGATGAGTTCAAATTACATTGTCCTAGATTACAGCAATATAAAATACACGCATGCTAAATATTTGATAAATAGGTCAAAGGTCAAATAAAAAGGTCACCGGATCACAAATCTTCCATTTGATGAGTGCATACGTGTAATTTGATGGCCACATATTAAAAGAAGTGTAAGTTTTCTAAAATTAGGCCAGTCGAAGCATCTTGGTCTGAAACTTGGTCTGAAACGATAAGCTATTAAGAGATGAGTGTTTTGTTCAAATAAAAATTTGCTTCGTAATTATTAATAGAAATTTTAAGCCACATTAAAGTCCGGTTAAAGTTTTTTTTTAAATATTTGTTTTAACTCGGTCAAGGTCATTAATACAAGTTTGATATACGAATAAACACCGACTGTTTGTTCGCGAGTGCATTGTTTCGTATAAATTCATTAAAGCGGTATAAACGAATTCAATTTTTGTGTTGTTGTTGTTTTCAAGCGACAAAAAGGAAAACTTTCGACGAAAGTTCAAATATTGAACTATGAAGAATTTAAAGCAAATGCTCAGTTCATTTTATATGTTTAGTCAATACGTTTATTGTTTACATACCATTTTCAATAAACAAAAACATTTTCTACACAGAGCACATACAAAGCAATACATTACTATAGTACAGCGAGTTCATATTTAACTTACAACAGAACGCGAATAAACGACTGACGTTATGCTATTGAATGCTTGAACCATAACAAAAAAAGGAAAATGGTCTGTTGGTCACCGAAACACAGCTAGGATACGCTGCAGTTACGACGATTAAGTCTCAAAACCAAGTAGGATGCTACTACAAAATGTCTACCAATGTTGGAGTTCAAAGTTCAATTTCTATGTAAATGAATGATTTGGTTTGTCAATTTGTTCTTTGATTGGCAGTCGCGATTGGTTTATTCAGGGTAAAGGCATTTCATACCCTGCAGCAATTATTTTGTACAATTTATCAAATACCTTTCACATTTGAACCGATTGAAACAAATCAACCGTACAAAGAGCATTGTTTCAACAAGTATGAATGCAGTTCCTGTACAAACCGAAGCGTCAGATACGGCTAATGTCTAACGGTGTTAAAACTCGTTCTGTCTAAATTAATAATTTGACTGGCCGATTGATTCTTTGATTAACAGTCGCGAGCTTTAGCTAAGTCGACTTGAACAAAAATTGCAACATGACAGTTTGAGATTTATTTCAATATTAAAGCAATATTGAAGTGTTGTTTGATGTTGAATATATTTCGAAGGGGGTGGGAGTGGAAGCAAATCCATGCAGTATGACTTATATGCTGTTAGAACGGCGGTTCGGTCACAAAAAGATGAAAAATGCTTACATAAGTTTTAGAGACAAGCATTAAAGTCCCGGGGTGACTAAATAATTTGATTGGTCAGTAGACTTTTCTATTGAAAGCGGTGATTCGTTCGCTCTCGACCAATGACCTGAATTTATTTTACAGGGAAACTTTCAAGCAAAAAAATAGTCATTTATTAATATAACTATATTTCGATAAGATTATTAATCAGCTATTTCTACCTTGCAACCTTGATACTTCGGGTCTTGAGACTTAAGCTATATACACACATCAACTTGTATTCTCAATGCGCTATCTGTATCTTAGTCAATCTACTAAGACCTCGAGGTAAATAAAGGCTGTAATCACAACGTTTTTTCATAACCAAACGACAATGATTATAACGTTTTCTATACTTCGATTTCATGAGGGAGTATTCTATTGTAACCTTGACCATTTAGACTAAAACCAATTAACATATTGATCTTGTTCTGCATGTAGCATTAAACTCAATCAATAACTGATGGGTAGCTCGCCCCGCCTACGGAGTACTAAGCTCCGACAGAAAGTTCCGATTCGATAATAAACAGTTATTTTCAAAATATATGTTCAGTTACATGTAACATAAAAGTTAAGTAGTTCGTTGGCGACCGAAACGTCATTTAAGTTGTCAGGCCAGCAAAAAAACACACTAGCTTTACAGAAATGTCGGCAAATGTCGGAGTTCATAGTTCTCTTCCGGTCTAATTGATTGATTTGATTGATTGGTTCATTCTTAGATTGACAGTAGCAATCCGTCACCTTTTGTCAACACCATATCTAACAGTAGAGGAATTAAAAAGGTGTATATCATAAATAATGATATCCCATTAAAATTGATTTCCCATTGAAAAAAAGGTATTGTAGAAGCAGTCATCCAACCGTGTCCCATTAAACGGTTTCCCATTATAAGGCGTTTGTAAACATTGCTTGTCTTACCGTAGTTTTTTATTCGTCTAGTAGCCCATGCCCCCCCCCCCCAAAAAAAAACCACATTTTTTTTTCAGGCTATAAATGAGACATGGTTAAGAATTAATGCACCATTCCTACTACTTCAAGACAGGATATTTATCGAGGAAGAATCGTTACCTTGTGATGAGAAGATGTCTAAGACGAAAAGTAGGTATGGTCATTTCCAGCCGATGCAAACCGTTCAATATGATCATGGTCCACATTTTAAACAGTTTACCTTATTCGCGATTCGGTGATGATTAAAAAAGTTTATCAAGACAGCGTGTTTCATTTCGACAAAGAGCACCCTGGCACTATCTTTGACTTTCACTTTGACTTTTCACTAGCTTTACTTTATTGTTCTAAAGATAATATTTGTTTGTTTTCAGTTTAAGATCGATTTATCTTTCATTGTGTAAAAAACAAAATCTATATTTTCTCGAGTGGCGGAGCCAAGAGGGAAAGTATGCTTTAGTTGTCACGAATTGAATTCTATTTGTTTAATGCAAAACGGACAAATTGTGATCTGTTGAGGGGGAATTTTCCAAAAGCGCGTCATTTCGCCCGTAAAATACATGACAATCATGACTGGTGTCTTTGATCCCGCGTAGATGACGCTAAAAAGTGCGATATAAACGGAAGCGGGGCCAAAACAGCGAGTTTATCGAGCTAATAATTTGACTGTTTTCGATGAGTGATAACCGACAGAGAAAATACAATGATTCACCAAAACGCATTAAAAATGTTTCTAAGGTTAAATATAGTCAATGCTTACTGAAGGAAAGGGGGCCAATAAGATTAACCCTTGTCATGCTGGACCCGGAATATTCCGGTTTTGGCAGGAGGTGTAGACTATGATCAGCCTGCACATAAGTGCAGTCTGATCTTGGTCTACACCCCCTGTGTGTACTTTTCCTGTCAGAGTGGTTTTATGAAATTGATTTCTAAAAGAAGTATTGATTTTTGAACATCGACTTCTGACAGTGCTTTCAGCCCTTTGATTTTAAAACAATTCAGTAAGGTTATATATACAGCATGACAAGGGTTAAGATGATATTTCGTTCTCAAATTGAAGTCGTTGGGTAATGAAAGCCTTTTATAGACTTATGCTTTTAATGGAAAATAATTTAATTTTTAGTTTCGTCTATCAAAAAAGAGCGTTCTGATTGGTCGAAAAAAAAAAAATCCATGAACAAAATTTTGAGCACACAGCGATTTTGTATGCTTCCGCATAAAATAGTCCCATACAAAAAGGTATGTGTGAAGCTTTTGGTTGTTTTGCTCGATGATATTAAATTATAAGAAATGCAGAAAATATTTTTTGTTTGGTATGAACCGAAAAAACTAATCACACTGTATGAATACGCGAAGCCTCCATGAAAACTAAAAATATTCTCTTCATCTCTTAAATAAACTGCTACACAAATTGACATACATAGGAAAACGGTATCAAGGGTAGATTGCTATGAAACATATTTGACGAATTTCTTTTTGTGTCTGATTTGTATCAACTTTGATACTATTATCGTTATTATCATTATTTTATCACGATGATCATTGCAACGAGTATTTGCGATATGTAACAATTTATGTGTAACGGAACACTCGAACACTCACTATAACGGCGGCGAATGTCGGAGTTCATAGTTCACTTCCGGCCTAAATGAATGATTCGATTAATCGTTTGATTTCTTGATTGACAGCCGCAATTGATTAATTCTCACTATTTAAAAAAATGCCTAAAGCGAACAACATCGACATTGGTCACCCTGCAATGCCAACAGTCTGTCTTGGGTTGATACTCTTCGTACTTTAAAATGATTTCTGTGGAGCTAAAGGGTACAAATTGTCGTAAGACGTCTAAAATACCGTTACCAAAGCTACAGAATGCTGTAGTTGTGATGGTTTGTTAGCCAATTGGCGATACGCAAAATAATAAGATCAAATTTCTTCTGAAACTGCAGCATTGCAACAATAACAACAGTAAAATATAAGATCCTCTTGCTGAAACCTATAAATATAAGCCGTTAATACGATAAAATTGCATAAATTTACCTTTATAATGCACCTATCCTACGGTGATTCAATTTTTAAATGATGAACAGTTTAGCTGGGGCTGTCCTCGTGAGTAATTTTCTACGTTAAAGGGGAACTTGGGTGAAAATATGTAGTATTTAGACAAGGCTTTTTGACAACGCAATAAATCACAACATTTATGGCTTACATTAACAATGTTCGAGATGATACCTCTGATATTTTTGCGCTTGAGGGCGTGAAGGTTTTGGAAAATATTTTAAAAGGAAGTATTTTTTTTATTGTAACTAAGAGCTATGATACACTGTAGGCACTTTTAAAATGAGTGAAAAGTTGACTTGTAATTGACGAATTTTGACAGAGCAATTGCCACTCCCCTCTCTCTGTCTAGTCGAATTGTTTGAGATATTAGACTGCATCTTTAGCCAAATATACAAAAAAAAAAAAAAAAAAAATTAATGTATTGATTATTCAATCGATATTTTTTAGATTGGGAAAATCCCCTAATTTCCATTGTTAATGAATATTTTTATTTGACCAATCATTCATTTATTCTGAAGACTCAAGATTTTTTTTTATCTCAGACCAATTTGAAAAGTCACCATGATCAACGACGATCATGGTTTCTTTCCTTTCTTTGCTGACTCTTCTTCTTTCAACTAATATCTTATTTTTTTGATCTTGAGCAGACAAGTTCGACTAGACTAGCACAACGTCCAATGACACAATTCTAACAATATTTTTAATGTCAAATGCATGCATGTATTCCTTTCAGCCATCTTCACCTTCAATTGACACATCGCTGGCCCCATCCACTCACTTCCTTAAGCCCGTCCATTGACTCCGAAAGTAAGTCTCGCTTCGACTTAAACGATTTTATGGTTATTAGCATGTAACAGAAAGTATTATAGCTGGTTGACGACCTACTGGGCCTTTAAGTCACCAAACCAACACTGAAAGTGAACAAAAATGGCGGTCAATGTTGGAAATCAAAAATAATTTCCGGTCTTAATAAATGATTTCATGGGTCGACTGGTTATTTGATTGACAATCGCAATTGGTCAGCTGTCGCTTTTTATGCTAACGTAAGATTGTGTCTTGTGGACAAGCGTTAACCATTTTCTAAGATTTCTTTACCGTTGCTTGTCTTATAAACCAATTGTATATTGTATAGTAACATGTTTCGTTTCAAAAAGTTGTAGGTTCGATTCGTGGAATGTCTAGACAGATTAAAGCTTTTTCTAAAGAAAACATCAAGTGAGACGTCGCTGTCACAAAGAGCGACTAAAATGAATAGTTTTAACTTGATGTCGATATGAACTAATCCGCTCATAATACCTGTGTTTTTTTTTTGTCCAATCTAACATCTTTAATGGGAGCTGACAATGTATGTTTTAATGATCATTTCGAGAAAGTGAGAGTCTGTGTTCTAGTGGTTAGACGCAGATATCGGAAAAGGAGGGTCTAGGGTTCGAATCTCGCCCGGAACGTTGGATATTTCTGAGCAAAAAACTAGCTATAGGTTTTCCTCATCACATGTAGGTGTATAAATGGGTACCTGTTGGGGTTATAAGCCAATGTGCTGTGGCTACCAGCTGCGCCGTATGTTACGACCGACTTGAAATTCAATGATTGGGGATTATATTTAAGTTTCCTTATAGTCTGCCTTGAAGATTAAAAAAAAGACATTACATTTAAAAATCTACTCTCCTGCGGACACCGATAATAAACAAAGAATGATGATAAATCATGGCATAAGCCCAGCTAGATTTCGTCCATAGGCTAAAACTGTAAAAAACTATCGAATGCTAAAGAGAAATGATAATTGGGCAATTGAGAAACTGTTCGTACTGTCTACATACGAGCGAAAGCAATGCCGCAACTACAGCCTAAAAAGCATTAATAAAAATTTTGTCGATCACAGAAGATGTGTCATCGATAGGTGTCCAAAAGATGTAACTGCATCTTGTTATAACTGTTGTAACGACGTTTCGAACGCCCCACCTTTTATACCCCACATAGACGATACAAACAGTTCCGCACCTATTACCTCGACACATAAATGGGAATAGTTTTATCATTAAACAAGGGATAAAAGTAGAATGATTGTTTTCCATTAAGCAAAATTAGATATCATCTTAGGTTTTCATATAGAGTAGCCTTTAATCATCGTTCAAAAAAAAAGTTTTGTTCATGAGTGAAAATACATTTTTTCAAAATGTGTTTGAATCAAATGTATAAAACTTATCTGTTGTGGTATCACATAAATGTGTAGTTCCAAAAGCAATAGTTTTATTATTTTTTTAACTAAGTTGTAGTCATTATATTTTGGTCGCATACTTAAGATATGATTGTGCTGAAAGTAGGAAGGAAACCAGAGGCATACTGTTCCAAGTTAAATATTCTAGATATAAACATTATTTCCTATGAAGAGCGTTTACAAATTGACCAATCGCGACTGTCAATCAAGGAATCAACCGACCAATCAAAAAATTCTTTCAGCCCGGAAATGAGTTTTGAATTCTGACATTTTTGCTAAACTTTCTTGTTGGTTTGGTGACTTAAACACGTTTAGTCGCCAACCAACTATTCTCATTTTGTAACATGCTACTGGCTATACATTTTGCATAATAACGCATTTAAAGATCGACGCAGGACTTCCTGTTGGAGTTGATAGGTGTGGCCAACTGAGTGAATTGGTGGTACCAGCAATTGGTCAATATGCGATTTTACATTCGGTTCTTCTGCTGTACTAGCATCCAATAGCTTTTTTTGAATAAGGTATACGTAAAACCTAATCTCCGGCACTTAACCGAATTGTTATAACATCAAAGCAGTGAGTTATATTAATTCCGGACTGTATAACATATTAATGATCTTTTTTTCTCTCGCGAGATAAGTTAAAGTAGGTAAACAAATACCCAAAATTGCCGTCTGGTCTTTATCTACAAGTGTTGGTATTGTTGCCTGCCATTGTCCACTGAATTGATTGATTGTTTGGGTTAACGCTATTTTAAATCGCATTTCGGTTTTATGGCGGCGCTTCCAGTAATTTCTCGCACCAATACAACCACAGCCGAGTCCTCTATTACTTATCAGACTTAGTCGCATTACTTTTTATTGACTAATTTGTTTGAGACAAATGACTTTTTCGAGGAAAGAACTCAAGACCAAAGAGTGCAAATCGCGTTAGCAAGCGAACTAACCAACCTTTTGTACACTTTAATATACGAAGTCTTCAAAACATTTTGACTTGTCTCAGTAAATGGACTGGCGAAAAAACTACGAGCAATGTCAGATGTGCTTGTAACAGGAGTCTACATGCAATATCGCACGTGTCCCTTTACAAGTGTTAACATGGCCACATTCGATGTCACACGTGTCTTGTTACAGGTGTTAACATGGCACATTCAATGTCACATGTGACAAGTTGTAGGAGTTAACATAGCCACATTCAATGCCACATGTGTCTAGTTAAAGGAGCTAACATGATCACATTCAATGTCACATGTGTCTAGTTAAAGCAGCTAACCTTACCACATTCAATGTCACATGTGTCTAGTTAAAGTAGCTAACATGACCACATTCAATGTCACACGTGTCTAGTTAAAGGAGTTAACATATCCACATTCAATGTCACATGTGTCTAGTTAAAGCAGCTAACATGACCACATTCAATGTCACATGTGTCTAGTTAAAGCAGCTAACCTTACCACATTCAATGTCACACATGTCTAGTTAAAGCAGCTAACCTTACCACATTCAATATCACATGTGTCTAGTTAAAGCAGCTAACCTTACCACATTCACCGTGTCTAGTTAAGGAGTTAACATGGTCGCATTCAATGTCACAAATGTGTAGTAACAGGAGTTAACATTGCCATATTCTGTGTCACACGTGTCTATTTACTTGAGTTAACCAGATCACATTTAAAGTCACATGTGTATAGTTACAGGAGTTAACAAGGCACTTGTCTAGTTACAGGAGTTAACATTGCCACATTCAATGTCACATGTGTCTAGTTATAGGAGTTAATAAGGCCATATTCAATGTCATACGTGTCTAGATACAGATGTTTACATAGCCACATTCAGTGTAACAGGTGTCTGATTAAGGAGTCAAAATGGCCCCATCAATGTCACATATGTTTAGTAACAGTATTTAACATGATCACATTCAATGTCCCATGTCTTTACTTTCAGGCATAAACATTACCACTTTCAATGCCTCATCTGTTTTGTAACATGAGTAAATATGACTACAATCAATGGCACCTGTGTAAAATGACCACATTCAATGTAACCGGTGTTAATTTACAAGAGTTAGCCTAACAAGAATCAATGTCAAGTGTAAGTCACAGAACTTACTCTGAAAAGAATTAATGTCACATGTGTTTACTCAGAGGACTTACTCTGACAAGAATTCAAGAATCAACGTCACATGTGTCAAGTAACAAAAGTTAATCTAACAAGAATCAAAGTCACATGTGTTTGGTTACAGGAGTTACCATGGCTAGGATCAATGTCACATGTGTTAATTTACTGCAGTTAACATGACCATATTCGATGTCTCATGTGTTTAGTTACAGGATGTAGTCATAGGAGTTAAACTAACAAAAATCAATGACACATGTGTTTGGTAAGATGAGTTATTCTACTATAATCAATGTCACATGTGTTTATTCACGGGAATCACAAGAATCTATGCGTTAATCGCAGGTATAAAGTTACAAAGGTTAACCTTACAAGAATCAACGTACTGTGTTTAGTCACAGGAGTTACTCTAACAAGAATCAATGACACAAGTGTTTTGTCACGGGAATTACTCTAACATAATTCTATGTTACATGTGTTTAGTCACAGGAGTTACTCTAACAAGAATCAATTTCACATTGGTTTGGTTACGGGTGTTACTCTAACAAGAATCAATTTCACATGTGTTTGGTTACGGGTGTTACCCTAACAAGAATCAATTTCACATGTGTTTGGTTACGGGTGTTACTCTAACAAGAATCAATTTCACATGTGTTTGGTTACGGGTGTTACTCTAACAAGAATCAATTTCACATGTGTTTGGTTACGGGTGTGACTCTAACAAGAATCAATTATACATGTGTTTGGTTACGGGTGTTACTCTAACAAGAATCAATTTCACATGTGTTTGGTTACAGGAGTTACTAAGGCTACAGTCACTGTCACATGTATATCGTCACGGGAGTTAAACTAATAAGAAACAATGTCAAACGTTTTTGGTTACAGGGGTTAGCCTAAAAGGAATCAATTCCACATGTATTAAGTTACAGGAATTAGCATGACCACAATTAATGCAACTAGTATTTAGTTACAAGAATCAACAAGACAACAGTTATTGTCACATACATTAATTTACAGGATTTAACATGACCAATATCATTGACCCATTAAGATGCAGGAATTGGCAAAAACACAATCATTGTCACATGTGTTAAGTTACAGGAAATGGCAAAAACACAATCATTGCCACATGTGTTAGATTACAAGAGATGGCATTGCCACAATAATTGTCAACTGTGTCAAGTTACAGGGGATAGCTTGGTCACATTAATTTTCACATGTGTCAAGTTACAGGAGATAACATGGTCACAATAATTGTCACGTGTCAGGTTACAAGAGATAGCATGGTCACATTGATTTTCACATGTGTCAAGTTACAGGAAATAGAATGTTCACATTAATTTTCAAATGTGTCAAGTTACAGGAGATAGCATGGTCACAATGATTGTCACATGTGTCAAGTTACAGGAATATCATTTCCATATTCAATACCACATGTGTTTAGTCAAAGGAGTTAAATTATGGCCATATATCAAATTTTGATTAAAATATCTTTAGAGGAGTATCTTAGCACTGGCAATACCTAGCAGGAAATGGATGGTATATTAATTTCCGTTCTGCCACTTTCTCACTGAGATTAATGCGTGTATATAGTCCCCTCACTGCTGACAAAATCTAATAGAATATGAATAAATGAAATTATTAAATGTTTGCAATAGAGAAAAATAATAAATAGATAAAAAGCTACTGTGTAGCTGCTATATTTTGGTCGTCCTTCGACGGAATGATATCACAATGTATAAATGTTTGGATTTATAAAGCCTAAACCCCACAAACATTAAAATAAAAAGTGTTCAAGCCATTCATTTTTCCACTAGTCATGATATTATCTGTACATACATACATAGTATATAGATAGGACTTCTTGTCTATTCCGTAATTTGAACAAATAGAAAAAACGCGGATTATTCATTCATGCTTTATTCTAATCTTAAACAAAAACAACAACAAGAACAACAACAACAACAACAACAACCCCAAAACACACACACACACACACACACACACACACACACACACACACGCAAAACAGCCAAATAGAGCGCCGCCGAAACAGTCAAACGTGAACACTTGTACAGCGGAAGAAAGGATAATAAAAGAAAACGGTTCGGTGCATTAGTTGTATACGTTATCTTTTCTATCTTAACGGATGTTATTAATAAAATATGCATTAAGTACCCACACTGGAGATAAACTCAAAAATGAAATCATTAATGTTTCGTGAAATGATCTTTTTTGTAAAACACTTATAAACCGACTTAGTTCTCTTTTTGTGTTATACAGATCTGAACTTTGCTTTACTTTAAATTCATCATTATCATTATTGTATGATCAAAATAATAATAATGAGAGTTATTATTAACAATATTTCATATTTTACAGTTCCTGCGAGTCAGAATCTGACTGTCACTTGTCGCTCTTTTCGATGCCAGATTTGTCACTTTTGCTCGAAATCGCGAAAACCAT
This sequence comes from Fragum fragum, assembly GCA_946902895.1. Classification (NCBI taxonomy): domain Eukaryota; kingdom Metazoa; phylum Mollusca; class Bivalvia; order Cardiida; family Cardiidae; genus Fragum; species Fragum fragum. The sequence continues at coordinate 55,899,979 of OX336376.1, read as the reverse complement.
TTACAGTTTATAGCGGGCCTCTGGGAAGCAGTTCAAGAATGTCTACATAAAAACCCGCTTGAATCAATGGGGGCAGGATAACTTTGGGACGCGGGGGGGGGGGGTGTTCTAAGGAGATTATTTGCTATTCAGAAGAAACAATGTAAGAAATGCATTTATTTGTATATCGATATCTTCCGTCGAAATTAGAGAGGGTATGGTCTAGCCGCATGAACCCATACCCCCTTGCTCCGAGGAACTTGTAAATAGGCAAAAGCAAAAACATTTTTGTCTGATTCTTATTATGGAGTCCACTTTCTTCATTCTTGGACATGTGCGTGAGTACTTGCGTGAGTGCGCGTGTAATTGTGCGGAAATTTGAGCAGACGGTAACTACTGGTTTAAAAATTCAAAGTTGTGTATAAAAGCGAAGAAATTTTACTCTTGTCAGTCTGCTCAATCTGAGAAAACTGTCTCAGTGGCCAAATCGCCACTATTCGCACCTCGTGTCTGACTTAGCTTCATGGGAAACGGAAGAACTTAAAGATTGTGTTGTGTGGTGTTATGTTCAAACTCACTTCTCTATTTGATGTTTAAACGTTTATCAAAGGAGGGAACTTATGAAATTCTTAATTGTAATGATGCTTGTACTTGATGCAGTAATTACTTCGTGTTCCATCTAGATATTTAATTATCTAACTTCCATTGCTTGATGGCGTGCAGAAGAAAATTAGATTTCTGTGGTGGATAGATTGAAAACACACCAGTATGATTTATCACCCCACTAGTGTAAGTAAAATGCAAAGCATTCTGTGTTTGATGTTTGAAGCTCTTCAAATCGCTCAAATCTTTAGAAATCGAAAACATTTAACGAATAAAGAATAACACGTGAATGTTTTATAAGTATTCGTTACGATGTCACGGAAAAATCGCGAGTATTCTTCTTAAACAATACTAAACGGTAATTACCCACAAAATATTTCAGTTGGGTATGATTAATATATAAACATTGCGAGGAAACTATTTCCAGAAATTTGGAATAACTTCTGATAAGCGATATCTCTTTTGTATAATTTATTTTTCTTGTCGACAGATTCCGTGGTCGTAAAACAGTTGTTTGTGGAGTTAGAGGTAGATGTGATACGAGATCGACCGAAGAGTTCGTGGAGAGTAAATTAAACAAGGAAAAGTCATAAAATATTTAATTTCGATCGTTCTCGTGATTGCGAACACGGACATACATTGATTTTGTTTCCCATGTTGACTTTGGATCGATTCACATCGCTGATTCGATTGACTTCACCATCCCACTCTTTTCATTCCAAAGATCTGATAACAACGGGTCACTGGCCACGCCCACTAAACATCGACAGGAAGATCGTCTTATGCATTTACCCATTGCCTAACAATTCCGATTTTCTACCCCCTTCTATACAAAAGATTGGGAAAACATTTCGGAAAATGAAGAAATTTCGCGACCTAAAAAGTTACGTCTGAATCTGAATTTGGACCAGTCTAAAATTTCGTCGTTTGGTTATGGGTTAAACGGCATTTATTTTCAAATGTATGCATGTAACAAATCAAAGCACTTGGAGTGCTGAGTTTGTTTGTTCTTAATTAAGTTTTCTATGACAAAAAAACGCTTCAAATTTTCTAGTTTTGCAAAAGAAGGTGTTTCCTTTAGTTAGCAACAATCTTATAATTCTATGATCGTAAAAGTACTTTCGATGAGGAACTTTAAATCCGACAATGAAATAAAATTAACTTTTTGTTAAGTTCAGCGCGTTCAGACAGAGCCCATATGACCTCTAAAACAACACACGAAAAAAAAAGTCGGTAAGATTCCACCTGGTGATGCCTAAAATTACCGTCGCTCATTTCCCTCCGTTCGCTTCTATTCAAAATATGGCACGCCAATGTGGAGCCCTACAAAAACACGAGGAGTATCACAGGAACAAGCTTAGTAACGGTTCACTCGGGGGTCAAACACCCGTAGTGTTTAATGGCAAGTTATTTAATTGCGCAATGTATGGTCAGGTCTAAAGGTACCAAAAGCCATTGCAGAAGAAGTTTACACCGTTTCAATAGAAAAAGCTTTGAATCCATGTGCAGACGTAAAGTCACCCCCACGAATACCAATTAGCAGTTACTAGCAGCCACTTACATACTGAACCTTTTCAATCCCACAGTTAGTTTCGCACTGAAAAGATTTTTCTAGGTAACTCTCATTTAAATAGTTCGTAGTTAGTCAAAATTTCTGTCGTTCTCCAAAATACCTCCCGTGTGATGTCATTTCCGGGGATGAAAGTAAGTCTACTACAAGAGTAACATAAAAAATGGCAAATGCCTTTTAAAAGTGATTCGGTATTTGTTAATAACATTCGTCGGAATTTCATTGAGGGCTAATAGCAATGTCCTAAACTTATGCTATCAATGCCTTTAATAACTTCTCGTTCTTTGATTTCTTGGAAGCGAACAGATTCATTATTTATATTATCATTTTTATTGATCAAAATTAACTCGTTGTTTTCCTTTCATTTACAGGAGATTCGCATGTCAAAATAATTGAACTGAAGTAGATTGTTGAGGGAGGGTCTATTTCCTGACCACTTAAACTGCCCTGCTGCAAAGCATGATAGCATGATTAGTGTAAACCATTTATCAGGTCGTTTAATCGAAAAAAGACACACACAAAAAAAAACAACAAAAAACATAGATGAAATTTTATTTAATGGAAATTTCGATGATTCTATAAAGCAGCGGTAGTTTGTTATATTTTGCAATCATTTAATGTCCTACGGGTTTTGTCCTTGCGCGGATTTTGGGCGATCAGCACTGCGGTACTGGCGGCTTGTCTAATTAAGAAAAAGAGTAGCCGAATACTTGGCACTGAAAAAGTAAAATGATTGGTTACCGACCTAAACGTAGTGATTGCAGCTTCAATGTCCAGCATGACTATCGGAGTTCAAAGTTCACTTCTGGTTTCAATGAACGTTATGACTTGTAAATTCATTTTTTTGATTGACAGCGGCGATCCGTCAGTTACTGGGAACAAATATCAATTAACCCATTCCCACACAACAAGATTTTAGAACAGTCCAATTTGAAAGACTTTGCAGACGGCAAATTTTAGTAGATGGAATTAAAGAAAGTCTTTTTTGGGTAGAAAACATTGTGGATAATGAAGAAATTGCTTTTTACACGCAATTTCTTCATTTTCCACAATGTTTTCTAACCTGCTTTCTTGAGGGGCGTAAAAGGTGTCATTGTGTGGGACTGGGTTAGACGAATCCGTTAATAAACCATTTCGTACACTTAAAGTAAATGCTCTCGGCTAAGCTCAATCCGAGCTTAATAAATCAACTCATACAAGACCTGTATGCAATAAAATATCCATTTTCAAGGGACCGATCAACATGAATCGTCGATGAAATACCAACATATCGTAGCTGTATAATAGATAGTACCCTCAGGGAACGTTGTAACGACCTCTACCATATTACAACGAGAAGTGTGTCTGCACGATACCACGATGCTTCGATAGAGTGTATCTGTCAGAATGTAATTAATAACAGCCTCTGTATTGAAATTCTATTCAGAAAGAACCAGGGTATTCGGATTCGCTTAGCCTCACTCAAACGATGTAACTGCGGCTTATGAGATTTATGTCGATTATACATTTATTCCTTTTTGTATTATGCAAACAATTGTTGTTTGATACCTCAGTCAATGGTCAGATGGCGTAAACGAAGGATCTGTCAACATGGATCGGTCTGGAATGCTGTCGTCTAATAATTGATTAACCTGAGTGACTGTCTTAGTCAGGTGGCTCGCTATAAAGGTGATCTAACCAAATAGTTTCGTTGTACACCTTTGACACGCTTCGTTTTGACATATCTTCAGGGTTCACGTTGACTAGTCAATTTATAATAGTCGGCCACTGGGTCGGACGTAAATGACATGAAAAGTCTTGCTAAGACGTTGCGTGACAAGGTTTGTTGACATTACATTTATCATTACGACAAATAAGACCCTCTTGCTCTTTATTATCGTTCCTGCTTAACATAATCTATGGAGACGTCAAACATGATGCGGTTGTAATTCAATTGACGGATTGCCGCTGTCCGTCAGAATATGGATTGAACAGTCACATATTTTATTAGATCGGAAGCGAATGATTAGCCCTGATATTTACGTCAATCATTTTGTTGGTTTGGCGACTTAACTCTTTACCAAACGACAAAATTTTAGACAGTTCAAAATTGACAAATTGGAAGAGGTATGGACGACAATATAAGGATTGCTTAAATTTGAAAATACATGCTATATATGGTAGAAAACATTGTTAGTAAAGGAGAAAATTATTGTTACAAGCTATTTCTCCTTTTCTCATGATAATTTTTCTTTAGTTTTTTTCTTCAATGCGTTGCTGTAACGAATTTTAGGTCTAAATCAACATTTTGCTTTTTGTGTTACCGGTATATTCCTGTCCATCTATTTTGCAAACTCAGCCTAGCGTGGCCGGTTATCTCAGTGGGCGTGGCCAGAGATACACGAATTGACGAGGAAAGCTATTCCCAACACCCCTACAAGCTATTTTGTCATTAATTTATAACATTAATGGTTTGTGACATTAAAAAAAGAGGTCAAAATCGGGCGAACTATATACGACGTCCAAGTTCACTACAAACGAGAGTGTTTGACGTGGATATCATAACATAATATAACATAGAGTTTGCTCTTGTTCACCATCATTACAAAGTATTTTAAACAAGTACAGTGTCAAATGATAATAACACAGTGGCATATGTTCAACTATGACAGATAAAAGGAAGAAAAAATGAAATTGAATACACAATGTACGTTCTCGTATTTCTTCGAAATGTGTGGGTCAGACAATATTATAGTTTCCTTATTTTTCAATATCATAAACAAATTTATAGTAATAATAAATGATCTAGCTATTTCGGTTCATGGGCTGTTTGGCGCAAAGCGAGGAAAGCATGTTCGTTATTAGCGCACTCTCTCCAACCATTCGAGTAATGGTAGATGTATATAATAATAACACTGAGAAGAAGAATCTATAGAAATAAAGTAATGTTTTCAATCAGTGGGTCTCCCAAACCCCGTTACTACAGTAAAGTCAAACTGGAGTTACGAGGCGGCTTTGGGGTTCACCGTTGGAATCATATCGTCTGCACAACGTGAGGCAACCAAGTCACTGTTGGAATCGAGGTATACTGATCGGTTATCAACAATACACAGTCGGTCGAAGTAATAAAGTTTGGTTAGTCTGTAAACTTTGTATCAATATTATGTATTAATACATTATCACCAGTCAAGAAGCAATTGCGTAGTACCGTCGTTCTTTCAACTGCGAAACTACGTGTACATATATTGTATGGGCACCTACAATGTTTTGTTAGTCGGCTTGCATTAACCCCTTTCCACTCAATGACGCTTTTAGACACCCCTCCTCAAAGCTTTGGAGAGCATGCGGAAAATAAAGAAATTGATTGTAACTTACAATTTCTATATTAAATGTAAAAAGAATCCAAATTTTCATTAGCTTTAAATTGTCGTCAGCAACTCCTTTCAATTTGGACTAGTCTAAAATGTTTGCAGTCTGGTAATGGCTTAACTCTTGATTGTCATTAGCTATCAAAGTTATTACAGCACCCTTTGTCAGCTCATTATCAAACGACACAACTGAAAACTTTAGACTGGTTCAAGTTTTGACTATTTATCGGGTAAAATTAAGAGGTTAAGAAATGAGAAGTAAACTATGTGAGACACGGACAAATTGTAGTTTTCCATCCACAATGTTCTCCATTGTAAAGCCGGTATATATCTCATTCAACGCTCAATCTTGAATGTTTATATATATTTATTTATTTATCTATACTGCGGTTAAAATAAGTCGAATACTATCACATTATTAATCATTTTGTTGTTTTGTAACCATTTCCCGTACAATCCCTGGTTTTTACGTCCCTGTGATATTATACTTGAGAAAACATTTTGGGAAAAGAAGAAATTGCTTGTAACAAGCAATTTCCTTCAATATTCTCTACCCTGTAGATTGATTACGTTTCGAATTGCACTCACTTTTGATTGCCGTCTTCAACTTCTTTGAATTTGGACAAACCAGAAATTTTGAAAAACAGGAAAGTGTTAAATAGGTGCTCGATAAATTGCTATTTATCATTTGACTTTTGGTCAAAATCCACTAAACGCCTATCAATAACAACCAGAATATTTCAGAAAAAAAAAGGTCTCTGTCGTAAATCTTTATGACAAGCTCGGTCATAAAGGGGCATTATCGACGATTTTTCTTTTGATATTGTGTACATTGTAGTTAGATTTATCTCCCTTGATACAGCCCTCACTCCTGAGTACTACCACGGCATTCACGAGCCTCCAGCTGACAATTGATGGATCGCTGACCCCACCCACTTACTGCACTGGTAATGCCCAATGTTGGCTCCTAAAAGAAATTCCACTTCAATATCAAATGTCGTTATATAACCACTTATATGAGACAAAACGTAAGATTGTTGGTTGGCGAATTAAACTTCTTAAATACAGATTGTTTAAGGCGCCAAACCATCAAAAATTGACAGTCGCGATCTATCAAAAATTCACCCATTAGTAAGTGTTAAATGACTATGTCACAAGTTAAACCGCTGAAAGCAGATTTTATAGTCAGTTCATGTGATAAAAAAGTAAAATGATTAGATGGCCCCATAAACGTCGTAATCGCGGCTTGAATATACTTAAACTGGTAGCCCGCTGTCTGTGAGTATCGATAGATCTAGGGGCAGTAACCCAGTCAAGAATATACTGTAATTACAACGTTTGATTTACCAAACCAACAAAAATACTCAACCCATATGTCTGAGTTCAAAGTTCTTCCCAGTTCCTATATGAATGGTTTGATTGGCCTATCGAATTTTTTATTTGCACAAGCGATTCGTTTGTTTGTTTGTTTGTTTTGTTTTTGTTTGCGACTAAAACGTCGTAGTTACGGCATATTGTAAATACCACCCTTATATCGTAAAGACGCGTGAGGAATCGGTAGCCGTATCATAAATCCATAACCTATCAAATATCTATAAACCCTGTCGGTTCCCAAACTATGCTAGACAATATGTCGCAGTATTATGGGCTATTTGGGTGCTGGTGGATTGCCTTAGCGTCATCGCAGTTAACATGATTCTATATCGACCCTGTAATTCAGGATACAGACATGCCAAATGATCATCGTCATCACAATTAACACGATTCTATATCGACACTATGACTCAGGATAAAGACATGCCAAATGATCATTGTCATCACAGTAAACACGATTCTATATCGACCCTGTGATTCAGGATACAGACATGCCAAATGATCATCGTCATCACAGTTAACACGATTCTATATCGACACTGTGATTCAGGATACAGACATGCCAAATGATCATCGTCATCACAGTTAACACGATTCTATATCGACACTGTGATTCAGGATACAGACATGCCAAATGATCATTGTCATCACAGTAAACACGATTCTATATCGACCCTGTGATTCAGGATACAGACATGCCAAATGATCATCGTCATCACAGTTAACACGATTCTATATCGACCCTGTAGTTCAGGATACAGACATGCCAAATAATCATCGTCATCACAGTTAACACGATTCTATATCGACCCTGTAATTCAGGATACAGACATGCCAAATGATCATCGTCATCACAGTTAACACGATTCTATTCGACCCTGTAGTTCAGGATACAGACATGCCAAATGATCATTGTCATCACAGTTAACACGATTCTATATCGACACTGTGATTCAGGATACAGACATGCCAAATGATCATTGTCATCACAGTTAACACGATTCTATATCGACCCTGTAGTTCAGGATACAGACATGCCAAATGATCATTGTCATCACAGTTAACACGATTCTATATCGACCCTGTTATTCAGGATACAGACATGCCAAATAATCATCGTCATCACAGTTAATACGATTCTATATCGACACTGTAGTTCAGGATACAGACATGCCAAATGATCATTGTCATCACAGTTAACACGATTCTATACCGACCCTGTAATTCAGGATACAGACATGCCAAATAATCATCGTCATCACAGTTAACACGATTCCATATCGACACTGTGATTCAGGATACAGACATGCCAAATGATCATTGTCATCACAGTTAACACGATTCTATATCGACCCTGTGATTCAGGATACAGACATGCCAAATGATCATTGTCATCACAGCTTGCTGGCGATCGGTTCTATTTAAACCGCGGCTCTCAATATTTTTAAGAAACTCAATCTGACACATTAATTGTATTACTATCAAGAGAATTGTATGATAACCAATTAAAAAAAATGATGCATTTTATCAGAAATAGGCCCACTGTTTTTGATCGTTTGTATGTTGATTGGTAAATTCAGTTTTGAAAATGTAATCGCATCTCGATTTGTTTTTAACGGATGTTTCATAGCAACAATTTCTTTTGCCCAATGTTTCAAACTGGTTGCATTATTTGACATTTAAATAACTTCTACAGGATTGGAAATACTTACCAACTATTGCACGATTTCATTCCCTGTATCTTGCTAGATCTATCTGGTACGGTCCGTGTGATGTGGGAACGGGTAAAGACTACCATCTTTTCAGCAGAGTCTTGAGTAAAATGACTTTTCTTTTCGCCTGTCTTGCTGCCATCCATCGCTCCTGGTGTAGGCCTAATTCATTTAGAGCTGGGCATCTCCGTTTGACCAGTCTATTTTTGTTTGTCGTCTGCTGTTTCAAATGACGTAACTTACCTTAACGAGGTGTTCCGAATATTAAGGGGTGTGTTTATTCAAACCAATGAAAACACACCTGGACATAAATGTAAACAACTCGATCGACCACGTTTCAAAGTTCAACTTTGTCTATCAATAACAGGTCGTTTGTCAGGCAATTTCAAAGTAAGAAAACGTTTCTTTATTTATTTGATGTATTGACTCAATAATTAATTTAAAAAAACATAGATTTTTTTATTCAAACATCTACATAAAATTCTAACGTTTGATCAAAGTTTTAAGCTCCGGACTCAAATTCATCCGTTCAAAATGAAGTCTGACTTTATCTGTTCATTAATTCCAACATTAGATTGATCTCGTCAGTAAATTTCAGTAATGTTACCAAATCATCGTAACTACATCGAATATTCAATTTCAGTAACAAGGTTTTGATAGTCAATCTATGAATTTTTTTGGTAAGAAGTTAAAAGTCAGTTTTATCAATGCATAATGTGTTCCTAATTATTGTCTAATATTCTGTCTTGAAAAGGGTTTTTGCATAACACCATTACCACACAGTCTCTAATATTGAATGCTGATATTTTAGGAAAAAGGAAGAAATTACTTTAATAAAACAATTTCTCTCTATCTCACAATGATACAATTTTTGTTAAAAACTGTCACGAAATTCAATTTCTAGTGTATGGTAATAGGTTAACTGTTGAAACCTGGTTTTTTATCTTTTCCCCTTTTTCTTTTATTAAAAGTTCATAAGGTTCAATATGTACAGATCTGCAAGGATAGATAGTCTATAATTTCTCAAGCTATAGATTGTATAAACACAATAATAATTTTACCAATACTATTGGAAACACTGTAAATCCCTATAGGGGATTAATAAAGGGTCCTTTATAGAGGATTTTTTGTCTGTACTTGTAAATTACATTGTATAGAATTTCTTAAAAGGGACAGACAATAGTGGATATAGAATAAAGGGACTGTTTACCGTTATAGATAATGGGGGGTTTATCAACAAGTCTGGCCTAGAAATCAGACAAGGGTTATTTCAACCCTTAACCCATCCCACACGCCCTTCAAGAAAAGCAATTGGAAAACATTGAGTAAAATGAAGAACTTGCTTGTAACAAGCAATCTCTTCATTTTCCACAATGTTTTCTAATAAAAAGTTTAAATCTAAAATTTTACAAAGTTTAAATTGTTGTCTGCAACTCCTTTCAATTTGGACCAGTCTAAAATTTTGCTGTCTGGTAATGGGTAAACTGTACTGGATTTGGCTCAGTTTGGACAAATTATTGGACTGGTTCAGAATTGCTAAAATAAGTTATAGAAAAAGATTCAATTTGATCGCAACATCAATAAAATTTTGACACAATTAGTTGTTGGAAAAGTAAAAAACAATGTTTTCAAAAATTTTACTTCTTGGAGTAATTTAATGTTAAGCTTGTTTAACATTATAACACGTAATACTGGGACAAAAAAGAGACTTCAGACCAAACAGTTTGGAGCAGGAGTTATTTCTTGCTTGTTCATGCAAAAACATCGCAATTTGATCCTTCTTTTCAACCTTTTTCTAACTATACACATTGCATTATAAACCTAAGGCCAAGGCTGTAGTTTTCCTTCTCACTATGTTTGGAAAACTGTAAATTATACCTGGAAAGGTTGAAATATTGGTATGCATACAATGGCCTGAGGGTTATCAAGTTCACCTAGGCCAACTTGTTTAATTTTCATGACAATATGTGTATTTTCATTTATTTACCTTTTGCCATCATTGCATTTGCTAGAGTATGGACAGAGTTCACTAGGACAAAATCCAACCAGAATATTTCACACAAATGGCAGCCAATGTTGGAGTTCAAAGATAAATTCCGGACTGATTGAATCATTTGATTGGTCAACAGCTGTGATTGGTCAATGCTATAAAATTCAAGGGGAATGTTCTCGATTCTGGCAAGATCTGGTTGGGCCTTACAATGACTGGTGATAAGTCACTTTGGTGGAATCAAGGCACAAGGTGTCAAACAGCAGAATAGTGTGGTAACAGGTTGAACAACTTGTTTTAGAAACTTACAGATGTGTTCAGGTTTCAAATCCGCATTCTTCATTGTATTTAAAATGAGAAATTATCTTCTTGTTTTCCTTGGTTAATCACCCAGAAATTATATCCTGTTGGTAAAAGTATCTGTGAGTGTAACTATAGTATTTAGTGTAAAACAGACCTATATGCTTCTTTTACAGTATGATCTAAAATTAGTTTTGCATTTAACATAATATAAAACTTTCAAAGATAAATAATTGATAAAATAGGTACAGGATAAAAATCGAAGCCTGTTCTGCAGTAACCTGCAGATCAGACCTTTTCTCATGATAAATGATTATAAGGCTAAGGTCTCATTATACGAAAAAAAAAGTTTTATCTTTCAATACAATATTTGTAAAAATAGTGTTGAGAAAGGAGATTTCCCACTGACTCACATTTTAAGTCTTAATATAAAAATGAATATCAATTTTCATGAATTAAAGAAAGAATGTTCTGTTTATGTTCTAGTTAAGATTTTAAATATATTGCGGTGAGCAAGACATAGTTGTCACAATTTCATTTCGATGTTAGTGTGGGCATTAGTGAGTGCATCCGTCCGTCCGGATTTTTTTTGTCCGGAGCATAACTTTTACATTTATGGCTAGATTTGAAAATAACTTGGCACAGTTGTTCCTCTTAACCCATTCCCACATGAGAAAATTTTAGACTGGTCAAAATTGATACAAATAATTCTTTCTATGTCCACAATGTTTTCCAAGGCTTTTTTGTTGAGGGGTGTAAAAAGGAGGACTTGTGTGGGAATGGGTTAATAAGTGCTTCAGTCATGCAAGGTGTTTGTTGTGATACCTCAAAGGTCAAGGTCTCAGTTGAAGGTCAAATGACAAGATTGACCTCGTCCAGAGTATAATTTATACATTATGGGTAGATTGAAAATAACTTGGCACCTCCAAGGCCAAGTTCACATTTGAAGATCAAATGACAAAATTGACCTTGTGCAGAGCTTAACTTCTACATTTATAGATTGGTTTGAAAATAATGCACAGTTTTTCTTCTTGATGAGTGCTTGTTTGATGCCAAATGTTTGTTGTGAAGCGTTGAAGGACAAGGTCACTGCTAAAAGTCAAATGACAAAATTGACCTTCCCTGGAGCAAAACTTCTACATTTATGGATAGATTTAAAAATATGTTGGCCCAGTTGTTCCTCTTGATTATTGCTAGTGTCTTGGAAATGCTTTTTGTGATACCTCCAGGTTAAGGTCACAGATGAAGTTCAAATGACAAAAATCAACCTTATCTGGAGCATAACTTCTACATTTACAGATGGATTTAAGAATAACTTGGCACAATTGTGCTTCTTGTTGAGTGCTTCTGTCATGCCAAATGTTTTTTGAGAAACGTTTAAGGTCAAGGTCACAGTTGAAGGTGACACAACAAAACTGACCTTGTCTGCAGCAAAACTTCTACATTTATGGATGGGTTTGAAAATAACTTTGCACAGTTGTTCTTCTTGATGATTTTTCTCAAAGTTTTCTATCCCTTAAGTCAGCGGTATACAGTCCAATTAACATTCACATCGACTGATTATTAATTGATCTAAATCCTTCAATTTGAAACAGCCTTCTAAATTTAATAACCATCTTTTCAGTAAAAACAATTAAAGATGCCAGTCTTTCCAACTTACCTGACACCAGAACAGGAAAAAGAATTGCAGGAAATTGCTAATGCTATTGTAGCAAAAGGAAAGGGAATCTTGGCAGCTGATGAATCTACAGGTACAGTATTTATACAGACTAGGTAGCTCAGTGGGTAACAAAACATTCTGTGCTCACAGTCTACAACATTTAATAAAATGAAGTCATTTTGACTTAATCCTTTCCCATACAAATCCAGGATTTTACATTGCTGTGATTTTATACTTGAGAAAACATTGTGGAAAACAAAGAAATTGCTTTTATTTTACCAAGTAATTTCTCCTTTTCCCATAAAATTATCTTTCACTTAGGATGGTTTCACTTCAAATTTTTCGTCAGGGTGTAAACTAATATTCACAAGCCATGTCTCTGTCATAAACATATAGGCAGTTACAACTGTTTTGCAATGAACCATCAATATACACAATACATGTAGTACCGTACAATTTTTCCTCAGGATGTAAAATGCTAGATTGTGTGGAATCGTGTTGACTTTTTAACATGTAAAAAGTATCTAGAATTGTACAAATTGAATCACTTATGATTTCATAGTTTCATTTAATTCATAAGATAAGTATCTCATAGATTAGGAATTAGTATGATAAAAGGAGAAACTGATATTCACAAGCCATGTTTCCATTGCACAAGAAAGTGGTATTGTGTTGCTATGAGGTTATCTTGAACATATAATATGCAGACAAAAATTAAAAGTTAAAAAAAAATTAGACCTAAGAATCAACAGGATAGAAAAGATGTTTGAAAAGGAGAAATAATTTGTTTAAGCCACAATTTCTATAAAGCATCCCCTTTCATTTGGCAACCAGCTTCTGAAAACAAAGAATCTTCATAAATAATTGGACATTTTTGTTAAGAAAATTATCAAAATGAAATCCTATATTGATGGATCTCTCAATTCAAATGAGTTCCATCAACACACAATTAAGTGAGGATCCTTCAATTATTTTGTATGCAGTCAATCCAATCCTTCATATAATTATGTCAGAAGACAACAACATGTTGGCTGCCCCTTGGGTGGTCATTTAATACAAATTGACCTGTAATTATTAACACAAATATGAGGATTCAAAGTCCTGATAAACATTTTTTTACCTTCAAATTTTTTCCACCTATTTACAAGTTTCTTCAAAGTTATATGATCTCTGATCATAGATCTCGAGATTTATATTTAAACATTTCAGGAACTATTGGAAAGAGATTTGCGAGTATTGGTCTTGAAAATACGGAAGAAAACAGACGCCGATACAGGGAACTACTTTTTTCATCAGATAAATGTGTGGCAGATAACATCAGTGGAGTAATACTATTCCATGAAACTTTGTACCAGAAAGCGTCCGATGGAACACCATTTGTAAAGGTATATACACATTAACCCATTCCCACACAATCTCGCTTTTTTATGCCTCTCAAGATAAAGGCTAAGGAAAACATTATGTTTTCTACCCTAAAAGACAAACATTCCTAAAATTTCATCAAATAAAAGTTCTTGTAAGACACTTCTTTCAATTTGGACCAGTCTAAAATTGTGCCATTTGTAAATGGGTTAAAGATCATAATTTAACTTTGTAGTCTAGATATACGTATAAAATATAGGTTTCAGAATCAATGGGTCCTTGGTTAGAATCCACCTCCTGCCATGGGAATTTCTTCGTTCAACTAACTTGAGTGTCTTGGTTTAGCGTGTAAAGTCAGTTGAATATGTATTCTGTAAAGACCTTTAAAGTCATTATAGAGTTCTAGATTTAACCCATTCCCATACAATCAGGCTTTTGTACACCTCTCAAGATAAACGTTTTGGAAAACATTGTGGAAAAATAAGAAATTGCTTCTCTCAAGCAATTTCTTCATAATCAACATTGTTTCCTACCCTAAAAGCCAAAGATTATAAAATTCACCAACTTAAAAATGTCGTCTGCAACTTCCTTGAATTTTGCAGTGGCTATCTTAAGATTTTATTTTTCATGCCGTCTCAGATCAAGGTTATGCAGTCCAATTTTTTTTAAGCTTGTGACCTCTTTATAGATTACATTTATTATTCAATCTTTTTCAATCTTTGCGTGTAGGTAGCTCTTGGTGAGATTTGGTAACCAGGTCAAAGTTCAAGGTCATGACGTAAATATTGTTCAAGCCTATTATGGCCTCTTTTCTGATTACATTTTTGCTCATGAATAGCCCTGGATGGTGTAAGGAACCATATCCATTTTAAGTGAACAAGATTGAAAGGTCAAATTTCATGCTTTTTGTGCATTTGTCCTCTTCTACAAGACAGAATTTTGAACGATCTCTTCATATCTTCCAGTAGTTTATTTTGAGAATGTAATCAATTTTGCTATGGAGGTTTATGTACATGTATTATGGTTCCTACTTCCCTTTTCAAAACATCTAAACCATTTTTCATTATTGGAGATAAATAACAATCATTCAACATATACTTGTTTATCTTTGCATTGTATTTCCTCTTCAGGTGTTACAAGACAAAAACATTATTCCAGGAATCAAAGTAGATAAAGGAATTGTTCCATTGGCTGGGACTGATGGGGAGTCAACAACTCAAGGTAGGTCACTCTGTAAATAGTTATTAAACTTAGATTAAAGTATATTAAGGACATGTCCCTTTAACAGAGAATAAACAATTATGGTGAAATACTATGTTAAGATTTTATCTAACTCTTGATCAAAGAAGATTAATGTTTGCTTCGTTTGTTTGGATTGACAGGGTGTCAATAACTCTTAGTCTGTCTGTAAATATCTACCTAACTCAGGATTATAGTAGATAAAGGTATTGTTCCATTTGCTGGAACTTTCGAGAATCAACAACTCATGGTAGATCACTCTGTAAATTATTATTTACTGTAATTTGGAATAAAAAAAAAGAGATAAAGCAATTTTCAGTTTGTGCCAACTTCTTTGGAATTTACACACAAGATGTGGAACTGATTAGATATGACTTAAGATGATAAAGTAATTATTTCATTTCATTCAACAGACAGGGAACATACTAGGTAGTAGCCAGTTTACTACCAATTAACTAAGGAATGAAGTAGACTCACTTGATCCTTTACCAAACACCAATTTTAAGACTGGTCAAAATTCAAAGAAATTGCAGACAATAACTTTTAGGTGATGAAATGTCGATTCTTTTTTACCTTTTTTGGTAGAAAGCATTTTGGAAAATGAAGAAATTGCTTGTTACAAGCAATTTCTTCATTTTCCACAATATTTTCAAATGCCTTTTTCTTTCAGGGCATAAAAAGGTGTGATTGTGTTGGAATTGGTTAATTATAATAAAGAATGATCCAAGTTAACCCATTGTCGGACCCTAAAAAATAATTACAGTCTAAATTGTAGACAATAATTATAAGTTTATGAACATGAATTTTTTCAACTTTTGGGGTTGAAAAGCATGTTGTAAAATGAAGAAATTGCTTGTTGCAAGCGATTTCTCTTTTTTACACAATTTTTCCCAATTGTTTTATTCTTTGATGTTATTTTGATAGGCAACCAAAAAGAGTCATTGTATGGGAATGGGTTAAGATGAAAATAGATAGAGAAATCTTTCCAAAAGATAGTGGGACCTATTTACAAATTTTGATAAAAACTATTGAAAAGGAAGAAAACCCTTGTAATATCCTATTCCTCACTTTCTAACATTACTTTTACAATACATGATGCTTTATTTTTTGTCAAAAAACTTAATTTTTCATGTGTTGGTTCAATTTTCTTTTTGAGTTTTGAGTCAAGACTTATTTTAATTCTTTTCATCTGCCAATGAGTTACATTTTTTTAAAGTTTAGACTGGTTCAAATTTTTAAAGTTTAGACTGGTTCAAATTGAAAGAGGTTTAAGACAACAGTGAAAGATAGATACAATTTGAAATGAAACCAGCCTATGTGGAGGGAAAATAGTGGGAAAAGGAGAAACTGATTGTTACAAACAATTACACATACTTCTTTTTTCCACAATGTTTTCTTTAGTATGAAATCACAGTGATGTTTTTGAACAGGAAAGGGGAATGAGTATATTTGTTCTTGCAGGTCTGGATGGTCTAGCAGAAAGATGTGCTCAGTACAAAAAAGATGGAGCTCAGTTTGCCAAGTGGAGATGTGTTCTAAAGATTGGACAATATACACCCACCTACCAAGCTATGTTTGAGAATGGCAATGTTTTAGCTAGATATGCCAGTATATGTCAACAGGTATTAAATAAACATTTGTGATTTATATGATAGAGAGAATGGATTGCATTCAACATCTAATATAATAAGAGGACTAAACAAGTTAAATTTTCTTAATTAATTCTTATATAACTGTCACTCAATAGATTGATCTTAGCAAGCATATTCAAATGAGTTTCAACAACATAGGATTTAGTTATTTTATATACCAGAAATCCTTTCATGATATCAGCAATATCACAAACTTTCTTTCAAAACCATTATCTCTATTTTGTGATACCTTTGCCATTTTTTGAAGACAAAATTATTGTTATTACAGAATGGACTGGTTCCCATTGTTGAGCCTGAAGTACTTTGTGACGGGGACCATGACCTAGAAACAGCTCAAAAAGTAACAGAACAGGTAAGGAATAACCTGGTATTCCATCATTACAATTTACTTTGATTTCTTTAGTATCATTTGTTTGTTTGTGTGGGATTTAACACAGATTTTAGCAGTATTTCAATCATATGGCAGTGGCTAGAGCACCTAACCATGGCTTCATTGTAATTCTCAAACCAGTACTACCACTACATCCTTCCCAAGCCTCCAGCTACTATCTCACTTATGTTTTAAGATTAATCAACCTTTGGTTGGAGACATATATGGGAAAGGATATTTGCCGTGACCAGGGATTGAACCCTTGACCCCATGTTCTTTAGTAACATAGTGAGTTGACCAACAAAACCTTTAATGAGCTGCAGTTACGAGACTTTAGTTCTTCATCATGATATATGAAACAACTTAATAGAGGATTTGAGGCCATAAGTATAGCTTTACCTATCTATTAATTATAGATTAGATGTAAATTCTGTCTAAGAGAATTTTTTCTCCATACATGTTTTGTCTTGATGATATGATATGTACAACTATTTACTGCTCCAACATTTCTTGTATCTACTTTAAAATATCTTACAAAAACATGTTTTTATAAGTATATTTCAAATCTTTCAGTTTTGTTTTGTAAATAAAGATACCAATAATGTTTCAATGGCCATACGATGCTGATTACTTTGCAATAAAGTACAATATTCAATAGTTTAAATTAACGTATCTGTCTAGCCCCAACCTATTCCCCAAAAATTAATTAGAAAATTATGATTCTCTTAAAAAGTTCAAATGTATCAAGTCTTAACAACATTTGATCAAAATGTGTCAAAAGTTTTACATCTTTCTTTAACCATTCCCACACAATACAGCTTTTTGACACCCTATTTCAATTTCCTCTAATTAGGACCTGTCTTAAATTTTATAATCTGTAAATGGGTTAAAGAGTTTTATAAAATTGATTTTAAAACTGAAAGTGACATGCCACTTCAAGCATTATTAATTTTGAAGAATAGAGTTTTTATTTTGTGTTAAATTGTCTAAATGTTACTATGAACTTCAACCATTTCCTTTCAATGCTTGGTTTCTATCTCCCTGTAAATTTATAATTGAGAAAATATTGTAGAAAGAGAAGAAATTGCTTGTCACAAACAATTTTTTTCTTTTTCCATAATATTTTCTAACCTACTTAATGGTTATTTTCAAATTAAATCCAAATTAAATTTTCATCTGCAAAATGTTCGATTTTAGACAAGTCTAAAATTTTGTCAAACAGGAAAGGGTTTACCATGTGCAAGGCCTCCAAATTTTATATAAGTCCAGTGCAGTGAAAGAGATAAAAGAAAATATAAAGTAATAAAACTGAACACAGTTTTGATATCTTATTTATACCATAACCTTTCATAAATTTTTTCATAGTAAAAACACATAATGATAATGCATTATTACAGTTCAATTAAATTTTGAATTACAATGAACAATGTTCAATGAAAAAATGTTTTTTGATTTATTAGTAAAAATAACCATGTCCAACTGTTGGTATCTACTTCTATGTATTATTAAAACACAGTGATTAATAGTAACATTAACCAAGTCCCATACAATACCGCTTTTTATGCACTTCAAATTAAAAACTTTGGAAAACATTGTGGAAAATGAAGATGTAACTTGTGTCAAGCAATTTCTTCTTATCTACATTGTTTTCTACCCAAAAAGACCAAGATACTCAAATTTCTACTAATTGAACTGTGTCATCTACAACTTCCTTCAAATTGGACCAGTCTTTAATTTTGTTTTGCTGGAATGGTCTAAATGTATGCTATTGTGTTGTACCTTCAGGTGTTAGCGTTTACCTACAAAGCTCTCAGCGATCACCATGTTTATCTAGAAGGTACCTTGTTAAAACCTAATATGGTCACAGCAGGTCAAAGTTGTACCAAGAAATATACACATGAACAAAATGCCTTGGCTACAGTAACGGCATTGAGGAGAGGTGTACCTTCAGCCATGCCAGGTAATGTTATACATCTTTGATTATTATAGATTACTAGTACTTGAATATTTTGTTTAACCCATTCCCACACAATCCTGCCATGCAATAAAAAGGTTTCTGAAAACTTTGTGGAAAATGAAGAAATTGCTTGCTTGATGGATACCTAATCACACTGGGCCTCGGTTTAAAGTCTCAGAGACATTTTGTTTGTTAATTGAAATGGTCAGTCCAGGGCTTGATCCTGTGATCTTGAGGTTTGAAGTCAAGTGTTCTACCAAATGAGCTAATAGGGCTGACACAAGTACACTTCATTCTTCAATTAGATATCACCTTGATAATTTTACCACCAGTTATCAATGATAAACTCATTTGGTAAAGTTTTAGCTCATCTGAACACTCAATGCTCATAAAAGCTATCCTGATCGCTCTTATGTCCTGCATCTGTCCTTCATGAGACAAGCTTACCGTCTCAACCAACAATCTCTTTAACCCATTCCAACTCAACAAAATTTTAGACCGGGCCAAATTGAAAGAAGATGCAGACGACCATATCAAGTTGATGGTATATTGAATTTTTTCACCTTTTTTGATAGAAAACATTGTGGATAATGAAGAAATAGCTTGATCCAAGCAATTTCTTCATTTTCCACAATGTTTTCCAAAGCCTTTTTGTTGAGGGGCGTAAAAAGGAGGGATTGAGTTTGAATGGGTTAAACAACATATTATCTACAACCCCTGGCATATTTCAGCCAAATTTGGCAGAAATATTAGGCAGGTTATCCTCTTTAAAATGGCTAAAAGAATTAAAATTCGATTACTCTGGTTGCCATGGCAATAATAGTGAACAAAAATGAATTTAGATATATGAAATTCTCTTCTGAAACAAAATTCCTAGAATTTTGATACATGTAGTTAGCCTGTTTTTGAACATGTTCTTTTCATTTAATTCATCATTGTTGATGGAAATACCAATAGAGAAAGGCTGCCTCCTTAACCCATTACCAAACGGCAAAATTTAGACAGGGTCAAAATTGAAGAAGTTGCAGACAACAATTAAATGGTTATTGAATTTAGATTTTTATCAACTTGAAGAAAACAAGTAATTTCTTCATTTTATACAATGTTTACCTTCTGGGGGTGGGGTGGGGGGTGTCAAAAAGTGCCATTGTGTTGGAAAGGGTGAAGTTTTGAAATTTGTTGACCTTAACTTTAATACAGAATTCTTATTACAAACAGACCTTGAAGTTATTTTATTTTGAAACAATTCTGCAGTAGTTGTTACAACTATCGTGAGACAATGTGTTTTGCTCTATCCCACCATAATTGACCCAATAATAGGGTTCAATTGTTTAACATTTAAATTGAAATAAAAACCAAAGCCTCGCCCAAATTAGAAGATATTATAGATAATAAATATAAGTGAATTTAATCAAATATACTAAATGTAGAAATAATTGTAATGTCATTTGTTTCAGTGTCAAGAACGAAAGATTTATGATTAAAGGCCTTAATTGAGTAGAAGAGTAAAAAGAAAGCAGCAACCTATAACAATATTGCTTTTCCCATTCCCACACAATCCCCCCTTTTTCCACTCCTCAAGTAAAATCTTCATTATCCACAATGTTTTCTATTTAAAAAAAAAAACGAAAAGAAATTATAATTTCAAAGACTTGAAATTGTCATCTGTCAGCTTCTTTCAATTTTGACCACTCTAAAACTTCATTTCATTGGAAAGGTTTAATAGGATTCGCTATTGAAACTGATTTCATGTTCTTGATGGATACATCTTTCTGTAAAAATGGTAATTTGTTATAACAATGTTAGGATTTATCAATGTATTTTATATCTGTCCCAAAGGTTTCCTGATAATCAAAACTTACTGCAAATATTAACCCTTTGCAGCACGAACCCGGGATTGTATGCCTCTGTGATTTTACACTTGAGAAAGGTTGTGGAGAAAAGAAGAAATTGCTTGTAAGAAGCACATTCTCCTTTTACCAATATTTTCTACCACATAGGATGCTTATATTTGAAATTGCATCCATTTTTACTCTTGTATACATCCTTTTTCAATTTGGAGGCTAGGAAAGGACGTAATGATAGTACAGGTGTGAGAAATGCCAGGAATCAAATGGTAGGTGCTCCAGTCACTGTGATATGACTGAAATACATGTACTGTTCAAACCCAATCAATCAATCAATCAATTAATTTGAACAAGTCTAATATTTCAAAAAGAAAACGGGACAGGGTTAAATATACCTTACAATTTACTGTAGGTGTTGTGTTCTTGTCTGGAGGCCAATCTGAAGAGGATGCTACACTAAACCTGAATGCCATAAACAAAGTTGCCTTACCTAAACCTTGGGCTCTGTCGTTCTCATTTGGACGAGCCTTACAGGCCAGTGTATTGAAAGCATGGCAAGGACAAGACAAAAATAAGGAAGCAGCTCAACAACAGTTCATCAAGAGAGCCAAGGTAAGTATTTGTGACTTATATACAAATATGGTAATCGTGGTTCACACGGGGGTCTTGACCCATAACCAGACGACAAAATTTTATAGACAGGTCCAAATTGAAAGGAGTTGCAGACGAGAATTTAAAGTTCACACGGGTCTTAACCCATTACTAGATGGCAAAATTTTAGACTGGTCCAAATTGAAAGGTGTTGCAGACAAGAATCTAAAGTTTATGAAATTTTAGATTTTTTCAACTTTCTGGGTCAGAAACACTGGTGAACATGAAGAAATTGCTTGGTTCAAGCAATTTTTTTCATTTTACACAATGTTTTCCCAATTGTTTTTCTTTAGGGGCATCAAAAGGTGTCATTGTGTGGGAATGGGTTAAAAACCTTTTGAATTTGAAACTTGACTAATAAAACCCTTGGCCCTTTCCTGTTTTACAAAATGTTAGACCTGTCCAAATTCAAAGATTTTGCAGACAAAAATTTAAAGTGTTTTTAATTTGAAAAAAAGCCATTCAGTATGGTAGAAAATTTTGTTGCAAAAGATGAAATTGCTTGTTTTCTCAATTATAGAAATAAATGGATGTAAAAGCCAGGGATTGGAAAGGAAAGGGTTAAAAACTACTTAGAGACCTAAGAAACTTTTAAAAACATTTACAAACTTTGATAAACCTTTGAAGATTGTTCAAAAACTCTTAAAGTTTGCCTTTTCATCTCACAGCAACAAAACAACAGCTTAATTGTTACAGAATTACATCCCTCTAATGCACAAGTATATAATGATGTTTAATCAATATCACTATCAAACAGACCAGAGACACAAATTTTCTAATGTTTAATTTCTTTAGTAGAAGAAGGCAATAGTAGACGCTTTGGCACTATATTCATAGTGTTGATTAACACTTAGTCAATTTTACACAAACAAAAGATAGCATATCGTCATTTGGCATAGTTACTACATTTTGCATGTCCAACGACATCCAAATGATGAATTATTTATTTATGTTGCACATCTTTTTCAATATTAAAGGCAATTGATCAACCTTTTAAATTTACATTTCAGCCAAAACACTTGATGTCTGTATTTCATTTTTAGGGGTTAGTAGGCATTTACAACAGTGTTGCACAAAGACCTTGATTTGTCACACAAGTCTCACAATTTTATGTTTTTAGATTTAAAACAAGACTTTTTGATAGATCTTGATAAAATGTCTATCAGACATAAAGTTATTAAGTTTTAAGAGCCGGCTATTTTTCAAATCATTAAACCATTACCACACAACAAAGTTTTAGACTGGTCCAAATTCAAAGAAGATGCAGATGACAATGTCAAGTTGAGAGAAATATGTCTCTGTCTCTGTCTTTTTGGGGGTAGAAAGAAAGATTGAAAGTGAAAAAATTGCTTGTAACAAGTAATTTCTTCATTTTTAACCTTCTTTTCTTTACCCTTGTCATGCTGAACCGGAAATATTCCGGTTTTGGCAGCAGATGTGGATCCTGCTTGTACTGTTCCAGCCAAAATTTTTTTATGAAATTGATTTCTAAAAGAAAAAATGATTTGTGAACAACAAGTTCTATCAGTGCTTTCAGCGCTTTGATTTTACTGCGATTCAGTAAGGTAATTTATACCGCATAACAAGGGTATGTGTTTGTTTAGGGGCGTGAAAGAGCTGTGTTTGTATTGGAATGGCTCAATCATTATAATTAGACTTAACTTTGTCTCTTGGGCTGTTGAACTTGAAACTTTGTCATATCTCTGTTAGTTTTTAAGATACCAGTATGTATTCAATTCTAATTTGCCATGTGATCAAACAATTTTCTTCTCTCACTGTGTTTCTGTCCAACGAGAATCTTAACTTGAATCATAGAAGACCCAAAATTGTTGTCTGCATCTTCTTCCTTTTTGAACCATCTGGTAATTTCTTAATGAAATATCATCAGCTGTGCATATATATTAACCCTTGTCATGCTGAACCCGGAATATTCCGGTTTTGGCAGGAGGCGTAGAATAAGATCAGACTGCACTTATGTGCAGGCTGATCTTAGTCTACTTCTCCTGCTCGTACTTTTCCTGCCAGAATTATTTATGAAGTTGAGTTCTAAACGAAATATTAATTTTTGAACAAGTTCTATCAGTGCTTTCAGTCCTTTGATTTGACAGCATTTTGGTAAGGTGATTTATACAGCATGACAAGGGTTAAGAGAAGAAATAGTATACAATAAATCATGTCACTTTTATTTCCTCTGTACACTCTTGCCATAGAGGTTATTATACCCCCCACAACAAAGTTATTAGGGTATACCGGAACCAGAATCCGTCTATCCTTCCCTCTGTCTGTCTGTGAACATAATATTGTGTCCTCATCTAATTTTTCTGACCAATTTTGCTGAAACTTTACCATAATCTTCCTTGCAATGGGAACTTGTGCACCAGCAATTTTTATAATGATTAATCAACTGGTTCTGGAGTTATGCCCCTTTGATTTATTTTCTTATATACAATATATAGAGAATAAATCTAACTCCTGAACAGGTTGACAGATTAAAAAGATAAAAGTGGTTCACATGTACAAAGTTATGGGGGGGTATACTGGAACATGTTCGACGTTGCACGAAATCCATAATTTCCATTTTCAATGTTGAACAAAATCCCTATTTTTGTACACAGTCATTGCCCGTCTTTGACTTGAATTTTTTTTTAAAGAATTGTCCACTAAGCCACTAAGCACATTTCTTGTATATTTTCAACCCAATGGACTCATCACTAACACATTTCTCGTATATTTTCAGGCCAACGGACTCGCCACTATGGGACAATACCAGGGTGACCTAGCTACAGCCGCAGGCCAGCAATCACTGTTTGTGGCCAAACACACATACTAACTGTTACTTGCTGATTTGAAGCAGCCTGGGGGGGGGATAGACACCATGGGTATTTTGCATCATTTTTGATTTTGGAGACTGATCCAAGACACTTAGGATAGTGTTTTCTCACATTACAATCCTTGTTTTCTATAGGGAGCAGCCATCACGAATAACACTATTTTAGACAGTCACAAAATCACTTCCTTAATGATGTTATCTGGTAACATGATATTTTGTGTTACTGATATTTCCTAGAATCAAATGAATGAGTTTAAAAGTTTATCTGAGAAAAAGAATCTATTACTGTATTTTCTTTGAGACATACTTTGAGATGTGCCTAGGATAGAAAATTTATTTGGCTCAGCAAGGCACAATTACTAAGTTTTTCTTTTCTAGACTGGTTTTGATCAATTTGCCTTGAAGAAAACCTCATGACAGTTTGTATATGTAAATCTTGCTTACCTTTAATCCTGCTGTATAAAGTTAGTTCAGGCAAAGATTAGCCTGATAGTTAGTTTCTCCTTTTGTGGCAATGTTTTATACATATATTTTTACTTCTCTTATTCACTTATTTTCAATATAAGCAAAGTATGAATTGTCATCTACTTAACCTTTCCATTTGAACCTAAAATTTGTTGTCTGGTAATGGATTAACCCATTCCCATACACAAAAAATAGACTAGTTCAATTTGAAAAGTTGCAAGCAACAATTCCACATTTGTTTGGCCTTTTCTTTATATCCTTGCTATTGAAACTTTAATTGAATCAGTTTAATAGTGTAACAATGTATCAAACTAAAGCATATTGTGCCTTAGTCAGATATCATCATTTCAGACAGGGCTTAATTGAAAGATGTTGCATACAATGTTTTAAAATGCATTTTAATTGAACAATAATACAGGAATCATTGTGTGGCAAAAACAAGGAATTGCTTGACAACATTTTGAAATGCCTTTAAATTGAAAAATTAGGCTAAAATAAGACAGAAATCATTGTGGCAAAAAGAGGAGTTGCTTATTTAAACAATTCCTCATTTTTTCAAAATGTTTTTCACATTTATGTTTCTTCAGTATTGGAAATATGGGATTTTTTGGTAATTGGTTAAGTCTGTAGTACCAAAGGTTATGTAATTGTTAAATGCATTTTGTTTTTAAGCACTTTGATACTTGATGCATGATATACTATGTCAGTTTTACGTTAGGTTGATTGACCTTTTTGTGATAATCAGATTTGTTCGTGTATTTTCTATTCATATAATATCATGTACACATTTTTATCATAACATTCTTATTTTTATGTAACCACAATGAAATAAGTTTTCTCTGTGTGTGTCTATTAGAACGTGTGTATTGATTTGTGTGTATGCAACTTATTCCTGCCAATAAAGCATAACTACTACCTTCTGTTTTAGTTTGCTTATAGTTATATCAAAAAGTTGGGTTTTAATTGAAGCATGTATTCTACAGCTATGGCTTAATTTGAAATAATTTGACATACTTATTGGTTCATTCTCTATGACAAGTTTTAGAGTTGTGGTAAAAAATTATTAAGATATTTTCAAGGTTAAGAGCTACCTTTAATGTCATCATGTCATACACATCTTCCATATTCTATGCCAGGCGTTAAATCAAAATTGAAAATAGTATTTTTACAAGAATTTCTTTCTTTACCACAATGTTTGAAGAAACTGTTTACCTATTAAATTACAAAAAATAATGCATTTAAATTTCTTTCAATTACGTTCAATCCAGCATTCTACAACTTAGTCACTTTTCATTCAATAATTTAAAATATAATTGAAATATTAAAAGCATAAAAAATGATGATAAAATTTAAAGAAATAACTTTACTTTGCCTTCTATCAAATTCTTCTCAGTATAAAGCTACGGTGCAGCTTTTGCATACTATCACCAAATTGGGGTGATTTACAGATAAGGCAATTAGCTTATAAGTAGGGGTCCAAAATACACAACATTCCTTAAACTAAATGGTGCTTTTTTGACGCCAAAGAAAAAAAAGCCTAGGAAAATGAAAAAATTGTTTGTCACAAGCAATTTCTTCATTACCAACAAAGTTTTCGACCCCAAAAGACAAAACAATGCATGATGCAATCAATTAAAATTTGTCGTCTAAAACTTGTTTGAATTGGGACCAATCTAAGATTTGTATGGTAATAGGTTAAAGGGAACCATTTTTAAAAGCGTCTTTTTTAATACTTCATTTTCTCAATAAATGTAATGGAAAACAAAAGTCTAATTGTACAGACCATTTTTAGTTTTCTGTTCAATGAAAATCCAGCAGGTATTGATAAAGCCCCAGTGTTACAGTGGTGGTCTGCATGCAAAAACTGACTTTTTGTGATATCTTTGTTAACCCTTGTCATGCTGAACCCGGAATATTCCGGATTTGGCAAGAGGTGTAGACTAGTTCAGACTGCACTTATGTGCAGGCTGATCTTAGTCTACACCCCCTGCTTGTACTTTCCCTGCCAGAGTTGTTTATGAAGTTTTATTTCTAAAAGACATATTGATTTTTTAACAAAAAAGTTCTATGGGTGCCTTCAGCCCTTTGATTTGACAGCATTTCAGTGAGTTAATTTATACAGCATGACAAGGGTTAATATCATTGTTATTGATCTTAAACATGGACTATATATTCTGCATTATCAAAAATGCACACCAAGGGAGGTGACTCTTGTTCATTTTTGTACAATTTGTGTTCCACTATGGTCTTAAATTTTAAGCTTGACCGGCTTAAAAGAAAATCTTGGTATTTGATATCGCCTTTGCCTCCTCGTCATTTTTTGCACTGTGCAAAACATTTTCATTTTGTAATAACTTCTATTTCTAAAATTATCCCCTGTTCTGTTTGACATTTAAAGAGTAATCTATACTATCATGGATGCTAATTCTGACAGCACAAAGCGTCTCTTTTTGAATCTGAGAATTCATATTGACTGTTCAGTACTGAAAAGTGGAGCAAAACATATCTGCAGGCTGTGGTTTATGTCAAGCCTGATTGTGATGAGCGAGACATAGTTGTCACTATGACAAGAATGTGTATGTGCGTTAGTCCGTTAGTTAGTCTGTCCGTCCGAAATTGTCAGGACAATTACTCCTACATTATAGATGGATTTCAAAATAACTTGGCACACTCATTCTCCATCAAGAGTAGATGTGCCATTTGAAAGAATTTTTGGAAAAGTGCCAATGTCAAGGTCACAGCTCAAGGTCAAACACTAAAATTGTGTTTGTTCGGACAATTACTCCTACATTTATGGATGGATTTCAAAATAACTTGACACTATTATTCTCCATCATCAGCAGATGTGCCATTTGAAAGATTTTGGGATAGTTCTAATGTCAAGGTCAGAGTTTAAGGTCAACACTCAAATTGTGATTGTCAAGAGTATTTTTCCTACAATTATGGATAGGTTTTAAAATAAATTGGCACACTTATTCTCCATCATGAGTAGATGTGCCATTTGAAAGATTTTTTTTGATAGCTTCAAGGTCAAAGCTCAAGGTCAAACACTAAAATTGGTGGTCAAGTTGATAGTCAAAACCTTGAGGGCTCGACAGCAGTTGTCCTGGGACAACCAGCTAGTATTTCTCTATCCAGCAATCAACAGTCAGGGTTTCTTGTATGAATAACCTATGATGGTATTATTTTAAATGCAAACTAACTGTTCTTTATTTACTGATCTTAACCTTGTCAAGCTGAATAAAATCCTCTACAGAATTACATTAAACTCAAAGAGCTGACAGCACAAGATCCACTAACTGTTGCTTGGTATATTTCTTAAAAATTCTTTTATGACCAGCTCTAGCTTAAAAGGAACTAGCAGTTGGTATAGACTAAGATCAGACTTCACAATTGTGCAGGCTGATCTTTGTCTATTTCTCCTGCCAAAATAGAAATATCACAGGTTCAACATGACATGAGTTAAAAGACAATTGAGCACAAATTGATAAAAGTTGCTCAATAGAATGATTGTGACGTTAGATAAAATATGATTTAGAACATATACTTTTCCTTTTTGGCTAAAGATTTTGCCTGTATTGGTCAGATTATTTGTCTATACACAATTTTACACATTTTCGAAATCAGCTCACTTTTGGTTAAAATTATGTCAAATCTATGAAAAAAATGTGTGCATTCTAAAAGCCAGCGTTTTAGCACAAATGTCGTAATATTTTTGGTCAGAATATTTGTTTCCATAAAATCTAAAAAAAGATTATAATTGGGTTACGCGTGATTAAAAAAAATACGCCACTCGGCAGTATCTTAGAAAACCTTTCGTAAATTCTACAGGAAACATTTTTAGCGTAACCGTTTTGGTATTAGGTCAAAATGTATGCCTGAACAATACATCGGTCAAATTCCATATTGGGTACGCTTGATAAAAGATAAGAACACTTGGTAAAATCTTAGAAAACTCACGTGGGCAGTCCAGAGACCACGTGTTTTGCTCAAAATTTGATACATGCTCAGAATGTTTTTGTCTCCATGAAATGGAGTTAAAGTTCAAAATTAGTTCATATAGTGTCAAAAACCAGGTCACAGTGTCGTATTTTATCAAAATAGCCTTGTGTGTACTCCAAAGGCAACATTTTTTGGCTCAAATGTCTTGGTGTTTTTCTAACCTAATGACCGTATTTTTACCCCGAGTAATCCAATTTACCTGATACCATTAATATTGATTTTGTAAGTTTTGGGAATTTGATGCAAAGATGTTTCGATCTAATAGTTTCCTTTTCCCTCAAATTAGCCATAATTGCATACACTTTCACCCCACATGACTCAATATCGAAAAATGAAAGACTGACATTTTAACCAAATTTCATGTCAAAGAATCGAAAATTAGCCTGTAGAGTACACGCAATATTACAAGACAGACACCAGACTATAATTAGCTGAATCTGAGCTTTTTAAGCTTAACCCTTTCCTGTTCAATCCCTGTTTTTTACGTCCCTGTGAATTCATAACTGAGAAAATATTGTAGAAAAAGAAGAAATTGCTTATAACAAGCAATTTCTCCTTTTCCCACAATGTTTTCTACCTTGTAAAACAGTTCTTTTGTGTTTGTTTTGTTTTACTTTGATATATCGTCTGCAACTTCTTTCAATTCGGACCAATCTTAAATTTTGTTGTTTGGTAATGGGTTAAATACCGGAATCGCGAATGCGAGATATTCGAACAGTCACATATCAAGATTGCGACTCAAAAGAAAGGAAAAGCATTCCTTTCTGGACAGCCCTGTCACTCTTACATGTTAAAATAGCAGCGATGGATATTTTTGTTATGTTAAAGATAACACAATCTTTGACAGGGTAATACAAGCGGAGTCTAAGTTAACCCATTCCCAAACACACATACCCTTTCTTTACACTATTAAAGAAATAAAGCTTTGGAAAACATTGTGGAAAATGAAGTTTTTTTGGGGGGGAAATTAAGCAATTTCTTCATTACCCACAATGCTTTCTATCCGAAAATATGAAATAAAATCCATTAACTTGAAATTGTCATCTGCAGCTTCTTTCAATTTGGACCGGTCAAAAATAATGTTGAGCGGGAATGGGTTGATGTATTTTTCCATAATCCACACAACCATCGGTCAGTAGCAGTCTGATTTCTGAATCAAAAGCTTCACCTTTGAAGCTGTTCCTATTTGAAAGTACAATAAAAAACAAACAGGATAAAAAATTAAACAGAGTAAATGGAACTCGCTCTAAAAACTAAGAATGAAGACTTGTCTTGCTTTCTATGGAACGTCGTCTATTATATTCAACATGTTTAAAAATTCTTTCCTATCATTGAAAAAGTGAAAAACGAGAGAAAAAATGCTGGGACTCCAATTGACCAATCGCTGGCTCCGCCCACTTTCTTCGTTGGCTCCGCCCATTGTCTCCAACAGGAAGTCCCGCTTCGATTTAAAAATATTTAGTTTAGAATAATTTATGGCTAGTAATATATCAAAAAAGTAGTATAGTTGGTTCGTGACCCTAAACGTTTAAGTCGCCAAACTTAACAAAAAGGTGAACAAAAATGGCTACCAATTACGAAAATCAAAACTAATTTCTGGTCTCATTGAATGATTTCATTGGCCGACTGGCTATTTGATTGACAGCTGCGATATGTCAATTATGCTGGTAGCAGATAAAAGGCTCTAATTCCATTGAATTTTTAGTCATTTTCAATCAGTGTATGAAGTTGCATGAGTAATAGTTATGTTAATATATCTATAATTTAATTTTTAGTTTCGTCTATCAAAAACGGGCGATCTGATTGGTCGGGAAATAAATGAGCACGCAGCGAATTTGTATGCTTCCGCACAAAATAGTTCCATACAAAAAAGTATCAAATTCTGTAAAATTATGGCTTTTTTCGCTCGATGTTATTGAATTATAAGAAATGAAGAGAATATTTTTGTTTTCATCGAGGTATGAACCGAAAAAAACTAATCACACTTATGTATGAATTCGCTTCGCGTATTCATACGGTGTGATTAGTAAAGATATTCTCTTCATCTCTTAAAACATGCAGAAAGGCAGATATATATACATACGCACGGATATCGTGACTACAATTAAGCCCTCTTACATCGTTGATGGGTGTATCAATAAGTCTTGCAAATGAAAAGCTTGTCCTTTGATAGATCAATTTAATTACAAAAAATGTGTAAATCTTCACACAAGGAACATTAAAAAATGCAAAACAACAATAAAATCGAATGAACGATTTGAAATAAGAAGACATGAAAATTTACTTTTGATCATATTTAAATAAAATGTCATTTCCATTAAAGCCATGTTTTGTTTTGTTTGGGACAGATTTGATTTTTTCAGGCAAATGGATAGACCTTAAAACAAGGAAAATTCTTGAAAAGTAACAACGGAATGTATAGACCCTTTTCAGAGAAGAAGTTTATTAAACATATTATGAAATACCACAATTTAGAATAAGTTCCATCCATAAAGACCGTGTTTTCAATGGAATAAAAATTAATTCAAAGAATTTAGAAGACTTTAAGCCAAGAAATATTCCCACAAAACAACAACGAAACGTTTGCGGTTTGAGATAAGATTTTTAAAGATAAAACTATTTGCGAAATATAACGAAATAAGCTTGCCCATCAAAGCTGTGTTTCGCCTTTTCTGTCTGTCTGTCCATCTGTCCGCTCGTCCATAGACGTTTCCGTGCTTTAACTCTAGAACTATGTAATATACACCATGAAACTTCATACAATTGTTGCCACTGGTCCAAGTTAGTGCCCTATAGATTAGGTCGACTGTACTACTTGAGTAACAAAATGCTGGTTGTAGGTATAACATACCTTAACGACAATTATTGTTTCAGGGAATTTGGCAGATATTTATCCAAGGAACCAATCTGATTAAAATCAGATTCTCCATAATATGCTACGTTCATTGACTCCGACAGGAAGTCCCGCTTCGATTTAAAGCGGCGTTATTTGCAAAATTTATAGCAAGTAGCATGCAGTAAAAAAGTAAAATGGTTGGTTGGCATCCTAAACGTCGTAACTACAGCTTGAATAAGTTACGACGGTTCTGTCGCCAATCCAACAAAAATGTTACACAAAAATGGTGGCCAGTGTAGGAGTTTAAAGCTCAATTCCAGGCTGAATGAATGATTTGAATGGTCGACCGATTCCTTGTTTGATAGTCGCGATTGGTCAATCTATATTTCGAGGGCTAAGGGCAAGCAGAATTAATGGCCAGTTTGATATTTTTAGTAAATTGAAATTAGGGAAAATTAATGCAAGAAAGACATGGTAGAAATGAAAAAAATGGAGATTTCCGTTCATGTCGAATTTGAATTGTAATTTGTTATCATTTCTATACAAGGGAAAGGGCAGTCTGAAGGCCGACTATATGAACGTCTTTTTTGGTAACCTTTTTATTTTTCTAGCCCACTTGACAACTTTTGACTTGCACACATTAATAGAATAGTTCAAGGTTCTTACGCTTTCACATTGTATAGAAAGTCAAGGATAATTAATGATAATGATAAAACTCTATAGCATAATCTGAATAGCATTTATAGCATAGTCCATCAGAAAGGCATGAAAAGCACATATCTTCATCATTGATGTTTTTCGGAGTCACTTAAATTCATTGACCGATCGATTGTCACTCAAAAAATGAATCGACCACCCAAATTATTCATTTAGACCGGAGGTGAACTTGGAACTCCCCGTCGTATTTACAGCTTATAAACAAACTGTAGTTACACAGTTTAGCTCGACAACCAACCATTTTTATTTTCTTCTTATAATTATGTTACAAAATAACGCCGTTGCAGCTCTAAGAAAGATAACTCCTGTGGTCTTATTGGACACTTTAATGATTATATGGGAGTGGTGTCCCTTGTATTTTGGGTGAAGGCGCAGGTGTTGGTTAGATCAATTAAAAAGGTCTGCGACATGAGCTGACATTTATTTGAACAATTTTGTTCGTTAAGCGGCTTAAACGTCGTACCTACAGCTTTTAAAGCTGTAGTTAAGACGTAATCGTTTTGCTTTCTTGTAACATGTTAGTATTACTAGAGGTCTAAGAAAGATAACCACTTCGGTCTTATTGGGTTTTTTTTATTATAAAGGAGTGATGTCCCTTGTACTCTAGTGTTTGATATAATATTCACGACAAACACTTCAACCATTTTCATTAAGAATCATATTTCTACACATTATTGTCTATGAATGGGGGCTTGTCCTGATCAGGACTAAAAAGAAACCGTGTGTGGCTTACGTCACGTGAAATAATTTGCTTCCGTTCTTCAAGTCTTTTGTTAAAGTTATCAACTGTCATTTTCATTATAGAATTAGCTTAATCCCATTCTTTCAAATGTCTGAAAACTTTGCGGATAGAAATTTGAAAATTGAGAGCAAAACCTTTTCTTCCATAATCAGTAAATGTAAATATTAAAAAAAGTATTATAATTATTATCTCTAAAAATATGGGTATGTTCAAAAATTTCCTGGCATTTCTTTAGCAAAACATTTTTGCGTTTCTCTGAAACTCCAACCATTTTACATAAAAGATTAAAATTTAGGCTTTTTGATATGAACACCATTTCAATGTTTAAACCCCATTCCCACTCAATCCTTCCTTTTTACTCCCCTCAACAAAACGGCTTAAGTAAACATTGTGGAAAATGAAGAAATTGCTAGTTACAAGCAATTTCTTCATTATGCACAATGTTTTCTGTCCCACAAATCAAAGATTTTTAAAATTTCATGAACTTTAAAATGTCGTCTTCAGCTAATTTCAAATTGGACCAGTCTAAAAACTTTGTTGTGTGGGAATGGGTAAAGATATTATATTTTGTTTGATTATTTACACCCAGCGTACAGGTATCTGTTGAAAAGGCTGTTAAACCCTTTCCAACTCAACAAAATTTTAGACTGGTCCAAATTGGAAGAACTTGCAGACGGCAATTCAAAGTTGGTGAAATCGTTTCATTTTTTTGTCTTTTTCGGTAGAAACATTGTGAGAAATGAAGAAATTACAAGCAATTTCGTTAACTTCCACAATGTTTTCCTGACTCTCTTTTCTTTTGAGGCGTCAAAAAGCGTCATCGTGTGGCAATAGGTCAAGTCAAAGATATTATTTCATTTTTCGTGTTCATTTTAACCATCCTTCCTGCTGCTGTGAGCTCGGAGAACCCTTAAAAAAAAAAACAAAAAAAAAACTTGACGATAAAGTACTAGGGAACTTGGTCTGGTGTAGTGTCCAAATTTTACTGACATAAAGTAAAATTATATGGAGTTAGATTACTACCTAAACAAAAGATTCTTATTTCGCCAGTCAAACTGAACTTTGTCTAATTTCACATGAGTCGCGTCTAAGAGCTTTATTAGTTTAACCCATTTCCACATACTGATCCCGGTCTTTGACGTCCCTCGAGACTGAAAGAGGGTATTTAAAACATTGTTGAAAAATGAAGAAACTACTTCAATGTTCACAATGTTTTTCTATCCTTAAAGATTTTCTATTTCACCAATTTGATATTGTTCTCTACAAATTCTTTGAAGTTGGACCAGTCTAACATTTTGCTATCATGTGGTTAAAGAGTTTGGGTTTTAAACATAAATGTACAAAACATTAAGCTCCAATCTTAGCGCTGAAATTTTACAATAACAATAACAATTACAGAAATAAAAACCTAAACGGTTATCTTTGTACATTTTTCATTTTTCTAACCCTACATTTTCGGACGCAACTAGAGTCTCCGCGTGCGTATCAGTCTAAGTTGTTTCCTCAAAGAATTGCTAATTTTACAAGGCCTTGTCAAAGACACGCACACACACACACACACACACACACACACACACACACACACACACACACACAAAAAAAAAAACTACACAAACAAGAGCCGTCAGCTCCCCGAGTAAGTGCTTGATAATTAAGTATGCTTTAAATCAACAGTCAGAATTTACTTAAAACAGTTTACCATGACATCTTTTGTATGTAGGTTATAATAGCATATGCTGAAGGGTTTCCAGGGTTGTGGAGAAAAAGTTAAGGACCAATTACTGGGAGAAATTTACAGATATCACATCAAGCGCCTTTTAAAAGACATGTTTATTGGACATATATTTCCAAACAGTGTTTGTCACAAGTGAATTAATATAACAGTAGCTAATGCTTAGGCGAATTAAACATTTTCTTTAATGCTTTTTGGTGGATAAAAAATGGTAGATTATCATATCTACTGAAAGGTCTTGTCACAAGTAATAAACATATGAAATATGAAGGTTATATCACTTACCATTGCAATATTATGGCAAATTGTAAAGTTTCAATTTTCCAACTTTGACCTTGAGAAAAGATCTTGACCTTGACTGATGACCTTGAACTTGGTACCAACAAAAAGATCTTATCACAAGCAGTGCATTTGTGAAATGTGAAGATTAAATCTCAATCCAATTAAAAGTTATGGCCGATCTAGAGTTTTTATTATGGAAATTATTGACCTTGACAATCTGACCTGGAATTCGACCAAAAACCTTGTCTTAGATATCTACTGAAAGGTCTTGTCAAAAGTAATAAACATATGAAATATGAAGGTAATATTACTTACCATTGCAAAATTATGACCAATTTTAAAGTTTTAATCATCCATTTTTTTTACTTTGAAAAATAACCATGACTTTGACAGATGACCTTGACTTTTTTTGCAACAAAAAGATCTTTTCACAAACAATAAACATGTGAAATAAGAAGATTGACTCTCATTCCAATTAAAAGTTATGGCCAAAAATTTAGAGTTATTATGGTGGAAATTATTGACCTTGACAATTTGACCTGGACCTTGACAAAAACCTTGTCTTAGATATCTACTAAAAGATCTTGTCAAAAGTGATGAACATATGAAATATGAAGGTAATATTACTTACCATTGCAAAATTATGGCCATTTTTTCCAAATTTTGACTTTGAGAAATGACCTTGTCCTTGACTGATGACCTTGAACTTAAGACCAACAGAAAGGTCTTATCACAAGCAACGCACATGTGAAATATGAAGACCCTAACTCATTCCAATTATAAGTTATGGCCAACTTTGAGTTTATATGATGGGAATTGTTGACCTTGACAATTTGACCTCGACGTTGGGCGAGATCCTTGCCTTAGTTTTCTAATAAAAGGTCCATGCCAAGAAAAGTAAGTACCAAAAGTCCACTTTAAGAAACTGCAGCCAAAAGATCCTATCTAGCTATTTGTCCATTAACATCTCATTCAAAGTCGGCAGCGAATAGCTAGATGCCTTCTCGAAATAATTGATTCAATTTTAATTACCTGCAGGGTCGTAAAGGGGCCGTTAACCGAAGTCTGGTTCTAAGTCAGGTATGTAGCACTTTCGACTAAGATAATTTCTCTACCATAACCCATCTCAATCCAGGTCTAGCGCGATTAACATTATTATAATGATTGTTACAATATTTGCCTTATTATTATTAGTTTATTTTGATTATCGATGTGGTCTGTAACTAAGCTCAAACAAAAAATATGATAGAGACAGACAGACAGGGATTAGAACTGAGACGAGTTTATTATCAGACTGCAGTTATTATGAACCTAATTGACCTCTGCTGAATATGACATATCTTAAATATTTGTCTTATAGGGCTTTCGGGTGGTCCTTTTCTACAGAACTGTCACAAGAAGTTTTAAATCTGGCCACCCTGCACATTCTGTGTCAATCGTAAGATTTCTTGTGAAATCTTCAAACCAAGGTTGGTTGACTATTTTCACCAAAATACTCATTTGAAAGCTATTGAAATGGTCTACTATACTTCTATTAAAAAGTTCAGAGTTTCGTAACATTTTGTCGAATTAAATCAGGGAGACATAAAAATAATAGGACAAAAATGATCAAAGAACTTTTGATACGCAATACACACGCAATCAAAGATGAATTTCATAATCTATCTATTTAAGATACATATTCAAATATTTCATTAGAACTAGTTCTAACATTAACTTATTCCTATGCTTAGAATTGATTGAAAGATCAATTTAGTGCAGAATACATAAAAGAAGTTTTCATACTGAGGACAAATATAGTACAAGATGGATATTTTTATAGGTTAAGGTGAAATGTGAGTTGCTCAAGTTGATAGTTAATGATGAAAAGCTTCATTTGTTATAAATAATAAAGACAGTCCTTCTGTTTCGTCATTTGGCAACCAAAACCTCGTATCCACGGCTTGATCATTGATCGCCCAACGACGATATATGAACGTGTTGAAAGCAAAGAAATCACGATTGGGCCCGTGTATACAATAGACGAGATATATCTTCTATTATAATATCTATCTTAACCATCATACCAAAGAAGGTTTTTTTTTATTCAAATGTAGTTCTGTAGGAATACACAGGTTTAAGATAGAAAATCTAGGGCCATTAGGTTTTGCAAACAATTCTCTTGAGATTCTTCATCCCTCGGGCTAAAACCAAGTAAGTGTCGTAAGTCTGGTACCTGCTTATATAACCCACCATCTTGTCGTACAAAGGGCACCGAACGTTCTACTTATCTATATTAGAGAAAAAGTTGATCTCGATATCCCTTCACTCGTAAGGATGATAATCCACCGACAATAGTTTTATTGACCGCTCAGTGGGGCATCGAATATCAGCTCTAATTTCCTAAATCAATTTGTCGTATATAGTTTATGTGAGTCTGCGCGTTGCCTTTCCACCCATTTCCCATGAACGCCAAATAAAGGCTCAGAAAATCATGTGCATCCACACCGTCATCTTCATTAGTGAAGGGATATTGAGATCATATTTTCCTCTAATATTTTAGATATCTTTTAGAAAAGTAGAACTTTCGACGCTATTGGTACGATAAGATGCCGCACCGTCTGACCAGAGCCCTCACTATTCGCTTTGTAGATAGCTAATAATTTAAGTTCCTTTAGAAAACCAGCAGTTTTATTCAAGTTACTCAACATTACATCATGGGCCACGAAGAAACTATCTTGTACCATGGGGTGAATTGAGGGCAAGTTTGTATAAATGAACATAGAAAATTCATTTACAGCTACTTTCTTCGGGAAATTTTCTGGTTGGAAGTGACTGATATGAAAATAGCCGAACTATTTTAAAAGAAAGACATTTCCCGCTTTTTTAGTACGATTCAATATACAAGGGTAGTGTAATGAGAAATAGCCTTTCTAGAAAACAGGGATTGGTCATAGCTGAACAAAGAAATTTCATTTATAATTACTTTCTTCGTGAAATTCCTGGTTGGAAGTGACTGGTATGAAAATAGCCGAAATATTTTCTTTGAACGAGCACACTTTAAAGAAAAACATTTCCGATATTTTTCTTTTCCTTTTTTTATATTAATATTTTTTAATAGGATTCAATAACAAAGGTAAATTAATGAGAAATTGCCAGAAAACATATATTGGTCTATCGCATAAATCAGTTTTTGAGAAAATGCATTTAGTTTTCGTCATGTTGGTCAAAGAGGATATGTGCTAGCTACAAACTAGCCTGTCTTCCAGACTGTCAGTAAGTGTTTAGGTTTGAAAGTAACTAAGATACATCAATCATGCAAATACATTTCATTCCTTTGAATTACCCCCTTACGTCTCACAAACTGATCAGCAAAACAGAAAAAGATAACAGCCAGAGAAAAGAAACTTTTCAACTAAAATATAAGTATCAGTGAGACGGGAAGCGGGTCTAGCTACAATCCTTCATCATCATTTTCCCAAAATAAATGCTGACACTTTCTTATAAATCCTTTGTTGTCACTTCCATTTGATAAATCACTTAAGATGGTAAGACAAAGTATTGTAATTATCATTTTATTTCAATTTATTACGCTTTGTTAGAGAGAGAGAGAGAGAGAGAGAGAGAGAGAGAGAGAGAGAGAGAGAGAGAGAGAGAGAGAGAGAGAGAGAGAGAGAGAGTATTTTGTGACATTTATTTAAGTGGTATGTTGTATTTCTATAAAGAATATATAATTCAATGGCAAGTATCTTGATTTTTCTGTTAAGACAGATAAACATATAGATAGACAGACTAAAAAGGTTAATATATTAGAGAAAACGAGAATATTTAGTTTTGCGATCAAGAAATGTTACCATAGAAACTCATCTTGGACTGGCACTTTACACTGATATACACAAAAATAATGACCATTAATTACCAATTTTCCAGGCAGCTGGAAGTTGGAGCATTCACAGAGAATGACTGGGGTATGGGGATATAGTGGAACCTAAAGAAAATGTGTTTGGGTTTCAAGCTCTTATTTCAGTCATGAACAAGTACGACACATATTGTGAATTTTGCGATATTGCGAATGTATCATTCATAAATATTATACTTCAAACTATAACCATCCGGGGTGCAATTCTTTTACTGAATAGTTTTCATCCTACCTTTGAAAGATGAGGGGACATATAATAAATCAGGGTTAAAGAAGATAACCATCAGCCGTCATAGTTCGCTCAGTCTGATCAGATCGTAAACTTTCGCAACTACTTTTCTCCCGTGACGATTAAGACATCTCTATATTTTCTTATAATGAAGTCCAAATGTAAAATGAGTTCGTGAGGTTTAACAACAACAACAACAGCAATTAAAGAAAACACGGCGAAAGTTAAATGTTTTCACCTCCGGTCAGTCTGCGCAGGGAGACCATACACGAAACTTCAAATTCGTCGTGAGTCCTGAGATCCGCCGCCGGCAAATTTATGCTGGTTTGATGAATTTTGAAGACAAAAATGGATAATCTCGCAAACAGTTTCCATCGCATTAAGAGGTACTGTGCGGAGTGAGCAGGCTTACCAGGATCGAGACTTCTCCCTATCGCCTAATTACAATTGTAGATTGGTTATTCTAACTTGATATACACTCAATTTTGAAATACCACCTATGTGGATGGTTTATGCTGGATCCGATCTATTTTTCTAACCGTCTGTCTGTCTCTCTCACTGTGTCTCAGAGCAGCTGTAGTTACATTGTTAAGTTGGCTGAAGAGGATATATGCTAGTTACGATTTCAACTTGGTCAAAGAGGATACATGCTAGTTAAAATGCAGATCAAACAGATTCAAGGACATCCATGCGGAAAAAGTTATGCTTTTACATGGTTAGGAAAAAAATGTGTAAATATCTCCACTAGCTTGGTAATCAAAGAATGCTACCATAGAACCCCGTTACCATGGAAACACCTCTAAGACTGTCCCATTGCACTGGCATACGCTAAACTAATGAGTGTCTGACCATTAAATACCCATTTTCTAGGCACCTGGAAGTTGGGGCAATGTACATTGATAATCAAACTGAGTAAAATTTGAAAAAAATGTGTTTCGTTTTCACGCTCTTATGTATATCATGCACGGGTATAACATAAATTACTTCCAATCATAACAACCCGGTTAGTATAAAGTCCAAGTAACTTTTAGTTTGGCCCGAATATTTAATGCCTATTTGCCGTTCAGCATATTTCATGTTATATTTCAAAGTTTTTGAATTCAAAATTTAACTTGTAGATACTTTTTTTATCTAATGCTGGGATAAGAAGTTGAAATATGAAGCATTTTTCAAGTTATACCGTTCGAGCCATAATGTCACCGGGGCTTTAAAAGATTGGGGGACGAAAAAAAAGCATGGATAAAAAGACAATTATTTTTCTTAGATAAAACCTACACTGCTTCGAAAATTTCCCGCTGCATCTAGGATCGAACCAGAACAAAGTTTGGTCGTCCTCAAACGATTAATATTATAAGTTTATTTCTTTGCTTTTTTCTATGTCTGCCTCTTTCTCTCTCTCTCTCTCTCTCTCTCTCTCTCTCTCTCTCTCTCTCTCTCTCTCTCTCTCTCTCTCTCTCTCTCTCTCTCTCTCTCTCCCTCCCTCTCTCTCTCTGGTTTGGAAGTGAGTTTCCCTACGATAGTTCAAGCTTTATTAAGCCCCGTCACAAACACATACTCTCAGCCTGCTCTCTCTTACACCATATCCACTTCTTCTTTTTTGACCACGTCCATAGGGCAGTGTTAGCGCGTATGACTCCTAGTCAAGGGGTCCCGGGTTCGATCCCTGGTCGCGGCGAATATCCTTTCCGACATTAGTCTCCCACCAATGGTTGATTGATCGTAAACCTAAATGTCATGATCAGCTGGAGGCTCAGAAAGGATTTAGTATTAGTACTGGTGTGAGAAATATCAGGAATCTATGGTAAGGTGCTTCAGCCGCCTCGACATGGCTGAAATACTATCAAAATTGGCGTTAACCCCCCCCCCCCCAAACAACAATAATAATAACTTTCTCTGAGGCATTTCATCTCTCATGGCCGTTATTCATCATTAAATGATTGGACGATTACACCAAAAAACTACAACCGGAAATTGTTGGAAATAGTCTTTTAATTCAAAGGACTATAGTTTGAGATTAAAATAAGAACGCGAAATGAACGACTTTCGCTAAGTAACATGCATTAGAACTATCTCTGCACTCTATGCAAACAAAACCAGATGCTTTAGACATTAGAATTTAATGATCGTACAAACATACATCACTATCAAAATGACAGTCGTATTTGAGTTACCATGGGAACCAACTATGCTGTCCGAAATAACTAGGTCCCTTCTCGATTCTTTCTTAATGTTTAACATCTTCAAGTGTTCGCCTGTCTTAGTCGACATATCGAGATGGTTATTCTTACATGATATATTCATGTACTGCCTACAACTTCTTTCAATGACATCTGGTAAAGGGTTTAAAGAGGCATGGAAAACCAATTCAGTATACGGAGGGTTGTAAAGTGACGGACCACGTCTGACAATCAAATATGGATTACCGATAAAATCGTCCATTTATGCCGGGTGTGAACTTTGCTTTTTTGTTGGTTTGACAACCCAAACGTTTTAACTACAGTACATTAAACCCGCAGATACGACTTTAAGATCTTCATCCAAAATGTTGCCTGTTCATAATTCATGTCCAAGACAACATATCTTACAAAGTAACGCACTTAAAATAACCTTCCTTGCATTATGACTACGATTTAAATTATGTGTAGGCCCTACATGTTCACAAACTATTATTCTTTAGCTATTATCTCTCTGTTTTGTCTGATTTTGTCAATTCGCTCATCTACCTAGCTGCGAAGACAATCAAACAATATTGATTTCAGTTAAAGTAAGGTGATTTTGAATCACAATTAGGAAGTAGATATACATATATAGCTTGCCCGTGAACTATAACTAGGCCTCGAAACCTTCCACAAGCCAATCATAATTGTTTCCTTTTCAAAATTGAATGTATATCAAGGTAGAATACCCTTTCTATGACTGAAATATTGAAAAGAGAAAAGTCTGCACTATGGTCAGCCTGATACCCAGAATAGTAGGTCAGAAAACGAACGAAACTTTTTGCTCTTCCGAGATGATCCGTTTTTGTGATCCGCCAAACTGACATATCGGGACTTCGCCCTTTAAACGTCGTCCATGGTCACACTGCGCGGGCTTTCCGGTATCAAAAATTTATAGTTTTTACCAAGTTTTTCCACCTACCTGACTATGCAGACTATGCTTTCAGTTTGGATTGCATTTCCTCTTTCACTTGCGCAAGACCAAACTTTTTTCTTCTTATTATTATTATCTTTATTTTCAAAATAGAATAAATAAAGTGCAAAGTGT
Source organism: Fragum fragum (assembly GCA_946902895.1). Classification (NCBI taxonomy): domain Eukaryota; kingdom Metazoa; phylum Mollusca; class Bivalvia; order Cardiida; family Cardiidae; genus Fragum; species Fragum fragum. Next base: position 55,857,369 of record OX336376.1, on the reverse strand, counting down.
TCAGTTGTCCCGTAATTTCAGATAATATGGAGAAATGTGAATCGTTCCGGAAAAAAAAGATACAAGAAATAAGTTGCTAAATGTTCCGATCTGATCAGACTGTGCCAACTATAAAGGTTGACCGTGGTCGAATCTTTGTTCTTTTTTCAGATTCTATGTTGATCGCTAATCCTACCTCTATTTAACATCTGGATCTCGGAGCTTATGCAGCCCATTTCACCTCCAATGAGTTCTTTTCTTTATGTACAAGTAAACAGTTACTTTTTTGTCAAGGAGGATATGATATTGTCAGAATGCGACCAAAATATAGTAAACACAGGTTGACATTTTGGTTGCACAACTGCGATATTTAATACACTTTTTAATAGATTCAATCAGAATTAATAAGATCCATCCTTACTATAAATAAACCAAGACCAAGAAAAAAACTCGTTTTTATCTAACATTCATTCCATATCCATTTGATGGGCTGATGAAACCACGTAACTACAGCTGAGCAGAAATTGGATAAGAATTTAACCTATTATTTTACATCGAGTGGGAAACAAGCTTTTCAAGCCTCGATTCTGCTTCCTGGAGAAACAGCAGTACCCGCACAATTTATGTGGGCAAATAAAAGACTTAATGTCGACAGATGCTCAAAAGAATCGAACCCTGGACCTTTTGATCGTGCAGCCAATACTTTACCTCTTAACCACGCGTTAAAATTCCCCTTAGTTAATACGTTTCGGAGGCTCATTAATCGTTGGTTTACTAAATAACTCCCTTTATTCTGATCATGTTTATGTTTTATCATTAGTCCGATTTTGAAAAAAAGTATGTTAAGTAATGTCAGCATACATATTCCAATCATTAGCTAAAAATTAATTCTGATAAAAAAAGAAAAAAATGTGATTTATGATGTCGTTAATTATTTTGTAAAACAATCAAAGTTCTGTGAGGCTTAATTCACTCCCACACAATCCCGCCTTTTTTATACCCGTGAAAAATTAAATTCAGGAAAAATGTGAAAAAGGAAAATTAGCTGTAATCAGGCGATTTCTTCTTCTTTCACAATATTTGTACGGTGTTTATCCCCTTCTTTGCAGCTCCAAAACAATTTGAATTTATATATGTTGCTTCTTTCAATTTATACATATCAGTCCAAACTTTTGTCGTCTGGTAATTGGTTAATCCGGGTCATAATTGTTTGAGAATTACAGATGAAAACGGAATCATCCATCGATTAAAACTACAGACTTCATATTTCTATCCCTTTATTGAGGTGGTCGTCTACTGACCGTCAATTAAAAATTAATGTGTGTCTGGTTTATTTCACATTGACTGGCCGCTGCAAGAAAGGTTTATCGATAACGCTAAGTCCGTTAGCCAATGCAAACTTAAAGTGGAGGAGATTTCTTCGCATGTTGTCACAAGTAATAAACATTTGAAATATGAAGGCTAGATCTAAATCACTTATCATTGCAAAATTATGGCCAATTTTAAAATTTTGATTTTCTAAATTCTGACCTTGACACATGGCCTTGACCTTGACTGATGACCTTGAACTTAGTACCAACAAAAAGGGTTTGTCACAAGCAATGCACATGTGAAATATGAAGACTGTATCTGTAACCAACTAAAAGTTATGGCCAATATACGTTTTTGCAGGACAAAAAGAGAGCTTACGTAAAGCTAAGAATATTAAGGCCCCTTTTCCCATAACACGTTTTTTAAACGTGAATTTCCGATAGTTAAAGTTCAAATGGATCTGATTTGCTACTCAAATATGAAATTTCATTAAATCTGACTGTTAGACTAGGAGAAATTGGCAAAAAACTAATTTTTACATTAAGGCCCCTTTTTCCATGACGCAGCCTTGAATTGAGAAAATTCAAAGAATGTATCTTGGAAATTTCCTAGGAAGAATATGTGAATGAACATCCAATTAGGTCCTGGGGTTCCTGAGATATGACGTCGGACGGACGGAAGGTCGGACGGACGGACGCGCACACAAGCCGGCGACCATATGCTCCCTCCCGAAATTTTTTCGGAGAGCATAAAAATAGAAAAAAACGAATTAGACAATGTTAATTCCCCCCATTAGAAGTGTATTTCACAATTAGTGTAAGTCGAATAATGAAGCGTCATTTCCGGTCTAACGTCTAAACGAATCTGAAATTATTGAAGAAAATCAGTCATCAACCGAGTAAATCAAGGTCTTAATGTATGCATTTAGTGTTAATTTTGTCCTGAAGAACCCTCTCGTTATTCATGTTATGTAACGATATTCGGAAATTTCAGCTAACTCAGTCTCTAATTTGTTACGAAGATTTGGGCTTCCTGAGAAAATATCTTTCTTCTCTTCGTTGAATATTTCTCAACGAAACCGGTTTATTATGGTCAATCTCTTTAATGAAGCTTAACCCATTCCCACGTTAGCTTTCTTTTTATAGCCATCAATAAAAACGCTTTTGAAAACATTGTGCAAAATGAAGAAATTAGTTGTTTCCACATCCAAAAAGGTAAAAAAGGGAGATAAAATTCCATCAACCTGAAATTGTGGTCTGCAGCTTCTTTCAATTAGGACTAATCTAAAATTTTGTTGTTTGGGAATGAGTGAATAGGGTAATCGTACAAGTAGTGGCCTTACATTTATACCTTGGAAATCAAATCCTATTTTGCAGGTTGTTGAAAATCAAATCTTATTCGGCAGTTTAGGAAAAGCCAGAATCGAGGTGTGGGTAATATACCTATGGTCTCTCTGTGTATTATTTGTATCACTATATAGTCTTATATCCAAATTCAAATACATGTTTCTCAGGAAGAAAAAAACGAAATTCACATTAGCCAGAGAAGATTGAAAATGATCAATACTCTGGAGAGTTACATGACTAATGGTAGTCTTTATAAGACATGGTGGACTCATTTAGGGTTAAGGAACCTTTTTTCAGAATGGATCAGCTCTGTCTACCAACTCTGCATGTTACAAAAGAAGTTTGACTGCCTCGATGGTCGAGTGGTATAGGTGCTTGACTCGTGATCTGAAGGTCACAGATTCGAGCCCCAACGTCACCGGGGTTTGTTGACGGGCAAGACACTTAATAGCCAGCCCCAGTCTACCCAGCTGTTAAAGTGGGTAGCAGTGGGGTTCAGCCACTGCCTCTCTTTCAGGGACGTGAAAACATCTGGATTGTGAGTGTATCACCTGCCAGTAATACCCAAAAGGGGAGTTAGGCAGTATGAATAGATAGATAGATAGATAGAAAGAAGTTGGCAAGCTAAACTACCACAAAAGCCGTACAAAGTTTTGGCTGTTTTTATTAGCTTGGCTTTTCGGAGAAAACCCAAGGTATTGCTATAGCCTTGGTGTGGTAGTCGTTGTTTTCGTCATTGTGCGAAAACTTTTGACATTTTGTGACTGTTTGTCTTTCTCAGTATCACACTTATATTGTTATTAGCCTTTTTATACTTTGAACTTCTTGCATGCATCCCTGCATTTAAAACCCGGTAATGAGGGTGTCACAGTAACCATAGATAGATTTCCCAAATCTAACCCTAAGCCAATTTATTGTCATAGTTAACTGCTCTTATAGGAAACTCCACAAAAGAATTCATTGCAAAAACTGACTTACTTTCTGTTAAATTCTAAGGGTATTTTAGAAAGAATCAAGTTAAGCTGAAACAGGCATTTGATAATCAATGAATAGTTCTTTTTACTAAGTTCAGCTTGAATAGAAATTTGAAATCATCCCAATTTACATGCTTTCACATAAAGCACATGATGAAAGACCTCCATTTAGGTATTGTACCTGAACAGAGGTACATACCTCAAATCTGGCTTTTCCCTAACCTATTCAGTCTCATTTGCAGACTGCAGCTCTGAATGAAAAATCATCAAACCATTCCTAAATGACAAAATATTAGAGTGTTCCAAATTAAAAGAAGTTATAGTTGATAATTTCAAGTTGATGGAATTTAAAAATTCTTTGTCTTTTGGGGTGGAAAAAATTGTGGAGAATGGAGAAATTGCTTGTGACATGCAAATTCTCCAGTCTTCCAGAGTTATTTTCTTTAGGGGCAAAAGGAGGGATTACTTTGGAATGAGTTCATAAATTCTCCATCATGCCAAATGAGCTCGCACTTGATTATATTTGTTAAAAGCTTCATTTGGTCATTACAACCATTGATGTCCTTTTTTTTTGTAAGATCCACATTACTGAAATAATTCTTGTATTTCATTTACAGATGACTACGACAGTACCAGCCAAGATTGTACTTAAAAGTACAACGAAAGTGACTTTGAGTGAAAGGTGAGAATACTAAGAGGTTCTGGCAACAATGTATTGCAGAGCTGAGTTTTATTTCAGAATGAGTCAATTGGACAAGCAGGTTTTCTGTGGTTACAGTGATGTTAACATGACGATATTGCTTAGTTTGTGCTAGCGATTCAAGAAAGACACCTCAGCTTATCCTAAAGAATGAAAGCATGGACTTGTTCCACATTTATAGTGATGTTAATTATGACGGTTGTGACAAAAAAAAACAATAATCTCATAAGATGTGATGAAGGTTTTATGAACAGCTGAAGTAACCAAGGATGACCACTACATAGAGAAGTTGTCTAGATAACTGTACATTGTTCAATGGCTTTGGCCAATCACATGGCAGGAACAGCAACATTCCTTATGAGTGTTGTGTTCTTCCCATTATATCTATATCTATTATATATGATAGAAAGTAGTATATGCATGTAACTGAAGTGCTTCTTTGAACAAAGCAGATTTTCTGTCAAATGGTTTGTATATATTACATGAATGCTTGGCTATGTAGAGTACAAGCCATGAAAGAGGAGCAATCTTTTCAAACTGTTTCTTAGATTAGAAATTTTATTCTTGAAACAAGTTCATGTCACCGACCAGGGAATCTCAGAAGGGGTGCCTACTTCAATTCTGCCTTACTCATTGTCAAACTTGATAAGATTTAATAACTGATATACTAGAAGTTATTCTAGGTCATGAAATTTTAAAGTAGATTACCAAACATACATAAAACACACATCTCAATACTCTAGCATAGCTAAGTGTTCAAACATTATCTAATCAGGGATGGGACAATGTCATGGCTTTGGATAATTTTAATTCTGAAGACCTCCATAAATTGGCCTGAATTCTTAAAAACGAGTTTCAGTATTAAGAATATTATCTGTCCCCAAATAATACATGTCCTATTTAAGAAAAAGCTTGTGTTGAGCTAGAGAAGAAGATGAAGCCTTGTAAATTTGATATTTCTAAACTAAATGTTTGTTTGTCTCATTCAGATATTTCTATAGACTAGGAAGGGATTCTTAACCCGTTCCCACTTAATCCCTCCTTTTTACGCCCCTCAAGAAAAAGGCTTTGGAAAACATTGTGGAAAACGAAGAAATTGCTTTTATCAAGCAATTTCTTCATTATCCACAATGTTTTCTATCCAAAACGACGAAAAAGTTAATACTTCCATCAACTTGAAATTGTTGTTTGCAGCTTCTTTCAATTCAGACCAGTCTAAAATGTTGTGTGGCAATGGGTTTATGCCTAAATTTCCAATCTTGGCCTTTAGATTTTTCTTAGGTTTCTTCTTTAAGGATAAGTAGTTCTTGACTCATTTCAGCACACTTAATGCATGGAAGAAATAACTAAGAAAAATATTGAGAAAAAAAATTAACCTTTCCTATCTGATATAGAAATAAAATAAATCCACCGCTTTCAATTTTTCTAATCAATCTGGACAAGTCTAAAATTATGTGTCCGACAATGATTTAAAGCAGTAAGATAATACAGAATTCAGTGCTTCTTCAATTTGTATTTTTTGACTTGGCACTATGACAAACAAAAAAGTCAAATCTAAATTGAAAGAAGTTACAGATGACAATTTTAAAATTAGAAATATCTCAAATAAAACTGGTTTAAAAGAGACTTTTTGTCGAGCCCACTTGCGGTGAGTGAGACATAGCTGTCACTATGACAATTTGGTGTATGTGTGTTAGTCCGTCCGTCCGTCCGTCTGAATTTGTCCTAACAATTACTCCTACTTGCACAATTATTCTCCATCATGAGTAGATGTGCCATTTGAAATAATTTTTGGGATAATTCAAATGTCAAGGTCACAGCTGAAGGACAAACATTAAAATTGTGATTGTCAAGAGCATTTCTCCTACAATTATGGATGGATATCAAAATAGATTGGCACAATTATTCTCCATGATCAGTAGATGTGCCATTTGAAGGAATTTTTTGGATAGGTTCAAGGTCAAAGCTCAAGGTCAAACACTAACATTGTGCTTGTCCGGAGCATGATGCCTACAATTATGAATGGATTTCAAATTAATTTCAAAAATATTGTCCACATTTATGAATTGATTTGAAAAAAATATTTGACACAATTATTCTCTGTTAAGAGAGATTTATGGTCAAGGTCAAGTTGATGGTCAAAACTTTGCGGTTTCGACTGCACTTGTCCAGGAACAACCATCTAAACTCTACATATTAGCTACAAAATCTTGATATTGGACAAGCGTAAATATATATATATATATATCCATATCCCTGGGCTACCCTTAAAATGATCAAGACGAACGCATAATGAAAATCAAAATAATTTCATGGTAAAAAACTGAAATAAAATCTCTTTCGGATTATGGAATTTTCCAGAAGTTGAACCCAAATACCTATCACCATTTTTTGTTTTCTCTAACTGTCCAGCCATGACCTCCTGTGACCTGCCGAACTTTGACCTTTGTGTGGAGTGAGGTGGTAAGAGTCACGGGCATGGTGACTGTTCTACTCTGTCTTTCTTTTCTTTACATTTTGCCTAACTTCCCCTGGAGTTCACAGTCTTTTATCTCGCACATTATAACAAGTTGGTTGTAAGAACATCAAATCAAAATATCTTGCTATGTATTTTTGTCAATTCGCAGATGAAAAAAATATGACTCCTGGTTGGTTTTGAGAGAAACTTATTTCTGATACTGATATGTTTTAATTTTTCATTTAAATTATAAATTTAAGAATAAGCAATTAAAGCAGAAACTCCATTGTTAGAGATTTTGAAATCTGCTGGTCAATACAGCTTTTACTATAAAGGTTATATATAGGAAAGCTCCTAGACATGATGTGCTTTCATAAAAGGAAAACAAAAACTACACACAAAAAGTAACAAAACCACACACAATAAACAAAAAGAACACTTTTATAAAAAAAGGAAGAAAAATGAACAGGATCATATTGATCTTAAATTAATACACTCATGAAAATATTAATATTAAAATTGACCATTACGAAAAAGCCATGAAATGAAGAAAAAAACGGCCCATTCACTTCCTCCTGAATTCTTTGCCTTTTTTGAACGGAACTCAGTCATATTTGAAACTCTTCCTTGTGCTTTAAAAATAGATGTTACAAGATATTGGTCTTATGAAGATTGCTCCTATTCTTTGTTACACATAATGATAGAAAAGTACAGTTCAAATCAAATCATTGGTCTTTAAAAAAGAATTGAGGGCATAACCAACTATCCAACTGGATGGATTGATTGAATATTCTGTCAGTTTGCCATTGCTCATATAATACCATGTTCCATTTCTGTGAAGATTCACACAAATACAGAAAATGCGGCCACCACCACCAACAGCCCAGGAGGTTCGAGTCCAGATGTCGTCCCAAGCACAGGCCTCCCAACAGAACAGAAGATTGGCGCAGCAGATGGCTAACAGACCGGCAGTCCAGGCAGCTCTTGGTGGAGGTAGACAAGGACCAGTTCCACAACAAAGAAAGGTATTGATTTAACCCTTTACCACACAATGACACTTTCTAACTCCCTGATGAAATATGTTTATTGAAAAGATTGTGGATCATGAAGAAATTAAATTTAACAAGTAATTTTTTCATTGTCCATAATGTTTTTCTACTCTAAATCACATTATTTTATAGAACATTAACCTAAATTGTTGTTTTCTTTGAATTTGGACCAGTCTAAAATTTTGTCCTCTGGTAATAATATACTATTTGGTTAATTCAAATGTCATGAAAAGACAAGTTGGAATTTACTCAAACATCTTCAACAAATTTGGGGCATTAGTTGTTTCAGTAAGATCCATTGTACTAGAGAAAACTGAAGGATCCCGACGGGATAACTAGGCTGGAATTGCTGGGATCTTTTCGAATTTTCTTGGATCCTAAATTTTAGTATTAATGGTCTTCAATTCTTTTCTGAAGTTGAGCCCTAAAAGGTCAAAGCTGTCAATTTCTGATTTATCAAAAATGTTTTCACCCCAGCATACAAAGAATTCATCTCACCTTAATTCTTTTGTCTGCAACTTCTTTAAATTTGGACCAGGCTAAAATTTTGTCATGTGGTAATGGGTTAAGCAACATTAACACCCTGATTTTTTTCCTTTGGTGGACACTGAAATTGTTTACGTCCTATTTTCACAGTCACATCATATTTTTATTTATTTTTTAGCGTGCCATTCATTCATCAAAAACTGAAGTGTATATTTGAAGAAATTAAGAAAATTTTCTAATGTTTTTAACCAATCTGATATGAACTTGGAAGACGTTTTCCATTACTGTGTAGAATTGCATTTGTTTTATGAAAGCTGTTCATTTTGTTACAGTGTAAATTATATATGTTATGATTAAATGGACTATAAAACTAAGATCAAGGACCCTTGTATATGTTGGACTAAAAACCTAAACTATGTTTCAGAATAAACCCTTAAAACAAAGGCTAGGTGCACCAAATGTAAAAGCCAGACTATCATTAAACAACACAAACCAAGGCGGAGTCCCACAGAGAAGAGGGCGAGGGGGGCGAGTAATGAATGGTGTAAATAGAGGTAAGACATTACTTTTAAGCTCAGCTATTTTTGGAGAGGTATTGACAAGGCAAGTTTGTCAGAAGTGTAGTCAACATTAAAATTTTTTGACATATTGTAATATCTGTGGTATTATTGAACACATTCACTTGAAACTCAGAATATTTGTTCACTATCAAACAAGCAATCTATACCACAAGGGGGATGACTCTAAATACGTTTTTAGCTCGTCTATTTGAAGGATGGGGGGGCTATTCCAGTCACCCTGGCATTGGCATCAAAGCAATGTTTTGGTTAAACCTTATGTGTAAGTGTTATATCTCAGTTTCTACTATTGAAATCGGTCTGACACTTTGCAATCGCTTTTGTTGCAAAAATATCAGCCTTTAGACACAGCTTCAATACTCTGACATTCATTTTAGTTGAATTTCAACCCTTTTGGGACTTGGAATTTCTTGGTAAAACCTTTTTGCAACTTTCATATATCTTTATAACTCTCTTTCTACAAATGATTTTGCTTTGAAACTTTGCAGAATTCTTTGTGACAAGCAAATCCTCTTCTAGGCAAAGATTCATTACTCAGACATTCATTTCAATGGAATTTTAACCCTTTTTGTTGAACCCACTTGAAGTGAGCTAGACATAGTTGTCACTATGACAAGTCGGGTGTAGGTGTGTTAGTCTGTGAGTCTATCTGTCTGTCTGAATTTGTCCTGACAATTACTCCTACATTTATGGATGGATTTCAAAATAACTTGGCACAATTATTCTCCATCATGAGTAGATGTGCCATTTGAAAGAATTTTTGGGATAGAATAATGTCAAGTGCACAACTCAAGGTCAAACACTGAAATTATGATTGTCAAGAGCATCTCTCCTACAGTTATGGATTTCAAAATAATTTGGCACAATTATTCTCCCTCATGATAAAAAGATGTGCCATTTGAAAGAATTTTTTGGATAGCTGCAAGTTCTAGGTCAAAGCTCAATGTCAAACACTAAAATTGAAGGTAAAGGTCAAGTTGATGGTCAAAATTTTGCAGGCTCTACAGCAGTTGCCCTGTGATAACCATATAGTTGGACTGTGAAATTCTCGCTTGACCTAAAGCTTTGATTGAAAGATTTTTAACTCTGCTGTTTTCGGAGAAAACCCGAGGTATTGTGATCACTTTGGCCTGGTTGGCGTTGGCGTGACAAACTTTAACCTTGGTCATATCTCTGTTGTTATTAAAGATATCCTCATGAAACTTGGCATGTGTATTGACCATCACAGGAGCTTTCTAGACTATCAATGGGGATAACTCTAAAAGCATTTTGTAAGAGTTATGCCCCCTTTTTGACTTAGAATTTTCGCATTATCCAGCACCTGCAGCCGAGCGTTTGCACCCGCGGGGGGTGCTCTTGTTTATTTCCATTACAACTTAAGCTAACCCATTCTGTTTTCTGTTTAGGTTCTGGAAGAGGTGGAAGAGGTCGAGGAAACAGAGGTGCTGGGAGAGGAGCTCAAAGGTAAGTATTTCTGTAGAATAGCCTGAGGTGGCTCGGTTTAGGAAAACTGTAGAATTAATCTGGGAGTAGTTTATGCATGGCTTTTAACAAATTCCCAGACAACAAAATGTTACATTAGATTTTATTAAGTTGGGGATCATATTAAATTCTGTTATTGAATTTGTTGTTAAATATTGTCTTTGGAGCTAACTAAAACCCAGAGATTTTGATTATCCCCCATTTGGCAAAGGGGATATAGTAATGGTCTCTGTCCGTCATTCCGTCCTTCCATCATTCTGTCCTTCCATCACTAAACTTGTCCGGAGCATTTCTCTGAAAGTATAATTTGCTATCAACTTAAAACTTCATAGGTGGATAGACGTCATTGAGGAGAAGTGCAGTGCACAAGAACCACAACTCTTGCTTGCATAATTTTTGAGTTATTGCACTTTGTTGTTTTAAAGACTAAGATTTTGTCAGGGGCATATCTCTGAAAGTATAATAGCTTTTAACTTGAAACTTGATAGGTGGATAGATCTTGTTGAGGAGAAGTACAGTGCACAAGAACCACAACTCTTGCTAGCAAAATTTTGGATTTATTGCCTTGTTTTTTTAAAGACTAAGATTTTGTCTGGGGCATATCTCTGAAAGTATAATAGCTATTAACTTGAAACTTCATAGGTGGATAGATCTTGTTGAGAAAAGTGCAGTGCACAAGAACCACAATTCTTGCTTGCATATTTTGGAGTTATTGCCCTTTGTTTTTTGAAGACTAAGATTTTGTCCGGGGCATATCTCTAAAAGTATAATAACTGTTAACTTGAAACTTGATAGGTGGATAGATCTCGTTGAGGAGAAGTGTAGTGCACAAGATCCACAACTCTTGCTTGCTTTTGGAGTTTTTGCCATTTGTTGTTTTAAAGATGCAGTGCACAAGAAGCCTAAATCTAACTGGCTTCAGTTTACTAACAAGCTTTTATGACGGGGATGGCCATGTCCGACATGGCTCTTGTTTTCTTGGGGATAATTCTATCTAAGGACCCTAGAGGATTTGTGTTTCTATAATTTAAGGACGATTTCCTATGAAATGGTGGACAAACTACTTTAGATATTACAATTGAACCTATCAGGAGAAAATGTTTTATGATTATGATTAGCTCTGCTGTTTTATGGAGAGAACAACAGGTATTGCCATGTTTCCTGTGCTGTATCTGTACGTTCTGATGGCAATGACCTGAAACTTAGACTTTATATTCACTATCAAAAGAGCAACCTATACAATCAAGAAAGGTAACTCTAAATGCTTTTCTGTAAGAATTATGTATTTCATTTTGACTGACATATTTTATCCACTATTAAGCATCCAACAGAATGTTAGACAGTGCTCTTGTTGTATCAAAAGGTCGTAAAACCCTTTAATTTAATAAAAAAAAGTTAGTAGGTACTCTTCTACTGTTCTTCAAGTTAAAAGACTCAATTATCCAACAAATGCACTGTTGCAAAGTAGCCATAGCGTTACTTCTCTAGGCCTTTTGTTATGCCCCATGAGCATAAAGAGTTACCATGTGGTATGATGTATTTGTGGGTATGTTAGTGTGTGTGTGTTAAATTGTTTTACAGAGTATATCTTAAACATTAATGGATAGATGGCACACAGGGCTCCCCCTGGGAAATTTTATTCTTGCGCCCATGAAATCGCCAATTGCAAAAATTTGGGGCCACTTGGTGCCAATTGGGGACAAAAGTGGAGCCAGTATGAATAAGTGAATGAAAGAAAACTACTATATTGAAAACAAATAACCTGTTATCTATAATATATTATATTGAATAAATTGGGAAAGGGTTAATAGGTAAAATATGAGAGGATTGTCATTCGATAATAAAATTCCAAGAACACCTAGAGCTATGCTGGACGACAGGTCAAATTTTTGGTAACCCACAGTACTTTGATTACTAATGTTCGCAGTACTTTGATTACTAATGTCCGATATTTCTCATTTCTTGGAAATTCACTTGACTTTGATACTAAAATCATCAATAGATAAGCAAAATGATGTCTTTGGTTTTTTATTCGGCACTCTAATGAATCTCAAAAAGTGATCGAGGAATAAATATCGTCAATTTTTTTAGCCCAAGCGATGTGAATTTCCGCCATCTTGGTTTACATGATGGTTCCCAGCGGGCTTCGGAAAATCCCAATAACTCGAGTGATGTTAGAATCAATTAGGTCAGTGATGCGTTACTAATCTGTCTTGATTGACATGGATATGCAATGGATATTGATGGTCGCGTACCTCCCAAACAAATTAGCGGATGTGTGAATGATAAAGTTGCGCGCCGGAAATCGTTTAAATGGACTCAACATCCCTTTGCCTTATTTTGAAAGTTGTCGCCAGTAAAATCGCCAATTCGCCGATTTTGGGGCCAGGATTTTTATTTTGTCGCATTTGGCCCCATTGGCGATCGGCAGCGGGAGCCCTGGCACAGTTGTTCCCCCTGAATAATGCTTGTGACACTTGTAGTTGTGTTGGGTTGCTCTCACGTTCAAGGTCACAACTGAAAGTCATGTGTCATGAAATATGCCTGGGGTATACGTGTCTGTGACACAGTTTTGGTTAAGGTATATGTATTGAATAGTTATGTTGACTATCTGAATAACTGCCTAGGTAAAACTAGGTCAATAAACATTACTGAATTGAAGTATACTTGTTCCAGATCCTTCGAAGGAAACTGCTTGAATCTAAACAAGTTTAAACTCAACTTTAGATATGGGGAATACAAGTCCCCACTCAAGCCCTGGTAAATTTGATGAACAATTATTATTCAAAGCTTTGAAAAATACACAAGAATATGTCTACATATGTATTAAACAGGGTTATAGACCAGAGGATAAAATATTTGTCTTAAGAAATATGATTTTGGAAAGTTATTCAAGCTTATTAATAGCAATGTAACCATTTCAATTCAAAGTGTTTGTCCTTGAAGAATCCTTAAATTTTCTTTCATGATTTTGTAAGAAGAATGAATTTAAATTCTTCGAACATTTCTTAAAAGTTCAAGTGGCTTCAGAAGGGCCGTATACATCATCAATTTGACTTGGTTCTCTTGTTATTTCTAGATGGAGAGATCAAGACGAGTTTCCTGCCCGTGGGCGGGGTGGATTTGGTCGCCCAGGAAACCAGTACTTGTAAGGGCATGCAAGTTTAGGAGTTGTTTAGCTAGGCTTGTTTGACATTTTTGCATTTTCTATCATTCAAATTTTTGATGTATTTCCATCAGCATTTACATTTCATACCATTTTCACCCATTGGTTTGATTTCGTATGGTAACTGCAAAGATGAGCAAAGATGTAATTTTAGGTCTTGAGCACTTTTTTCCCTTTTCAATGATAGCTAGTGGGCCGCCGTCATAGCGCAGTTGGTAGCGCGTCGGACTGTCAATCTAGAGGTCCCGGGTTCGATCCCCGACGGCGGCACTCATCCTTTCCGACTATTTGTATCTCACCAATGGGTCGATAATCGTAGACCTATGTGGGATAGCAGCTGGAGGCTAGGAAAGGATGTAATGGTAGTACTGGTGTGAGAAATACCAGGATTCCATTGTTAGGTGCTCCAGCCGCCGCGATATAACTGAAATATTGTTGAAAGCGGCGTAAAACCCCATTCAAACAAACAAACAAATGATAGCTAGTCGTGAAATCATTCTAGTACAAACAGACATGTTAAGCCAAGCTCAAAATTTGTTTCCCAGCATGAGCAAACAGTCTTAATTCTTCTCACTAGTGAAAATAACAATAAACAACTTGGCCTAGTTAGATATCTGACTAGTTTAGATTTTACCATACATGTACCAAGGTTTACCTTTATGAGGTAAAGATAAATTCATACCCATATTGTCTTTCTTTCAAAAATATTTCAAAATATCTTGTACATCATGTTCAATAGCCATTTTCTCCTACCGAGGTCATGCTGACCCTGTAATATTCCTGAAATATTCTAGATTTGTTAGGAGGCATAAACAAACTTCAGTCAGATCACTTGTGCAGTGTGATCGTAGTCTACACCATCTGTTTGTTCCCTTTTAAACAAAAGTTTTCAAAGGAAATAATGCTTGTGTTTTCAGGCCTTTTTATTATACACATTTATTAGAAAGTAATGTACACAAATTAGACCTAGCAGTATTTCTGTTTTCTCTTTTTTTGACATCCTTTTATTTCATCATCTTTTGTTGAGCCATTCATCTCACTTTTAGGCTATAAGCAGTAGCTTTGGTTAATGCTTTAACAATATATCTAATTTGGTAGATGAAGTTAACAGACAAGAGAATTTGAATTTCAAACAAAAAGTAAATGTCCGCATTTTATCAATGTAAGAAATTATAATGATTTCTTGAACAAAGTAAAAGTGTCAGCATACAATCACTTCTAAATGATTAAACAAATTTGAATTGCTTGCATCTTATCCGTGTTACCTGATAAGAAATAATACTTGTTTTCTTATATCTAAAAACAGAAATTGATTTGTTAAGGAACTTTTTAGGATTTAGACCAAATGACTGAAAAGGAAAATATAAAGGTGCTCAACTCGTTACCAGGCGAGAACATTTTAGACTGGTACAAATTGAAAGGAGTTGCAGATGACAATTAAAAGTTCACAAAATTTTAAAAATTGTTATCTTTGAGGTAGAAAACATTGTGGATAATGAAGAAATTGCTTGTAACAAGCAATCTCTTCATTTTCCACATTGTTTTCCAAAGCTTTTTTCTAGAGGGGCATCTAAAGGTTTTTACAACCCCTAAGAAAAATTCATCATCATAATAGAAAATGTGAAAAATTGCTTGCAACAAGCAATTTCTTTATTTTTCACAGAAAATTATATTGCATTGACTTGAAAATGCAGTCTGCATCTTCTTTTAGTGGCACCAGTTATCTGGAGATGATAGGTGATCATCTGATGACTCTACAAAATTTGTTTAGTGTTCCATACTTCGAAACTGTTGGTATTAGCTTTGGTGAAGGCTTTAAAGCCACTTGCCCTCTTGTGTAATACCCTCTATATTATGGAAGATTAATACATATTAGAAAGATTAACATCTTTATTTTCTAGGTTGAGCAATTTGTAGAAAAAAAAAACTGAATTAGTAGAAAAATATCTACATGTATTATTTCTGAATTTGTTTTGTTGAAACTGGGAATATAAACATGTACACGTGTACTGTTGTCTTATGAGTAAGATATATGAACAAGGAAGATTGATCTTATCATGAATGCAAGAATATTAGGTATCTTGGTTAGAAAATTTTAACTGATCAGCACAGTAGATCACATTCTCATAAAATTTGCCCTTCTAACCATTTCCACACAATGACGCTTTTAGATAGCTCCGAAGAAAAAAGCTTTGGGAAACATTATGGAAAATAAAAGAAATTGTTTGTTACAAGCAATTATCCACGATGTTTTGTTCCTGAAAGAGACCAACTTTCTAATTCCATCAACTGAGAACTGTCGGCTTCAACTTCTTCCAATTTGGATCAGTCACGAATTTTATCGTCTGGAAATGGGTTGAGGCTTGTATCAAAGATTTTTTCACATTTCTGCACAAAGTCCTGTGTGCACTCTTCTTGTTTGCTTAATACCCAACACACAGAACTCCATGAAAACCTGCATGTTCTGTTTTGTGATGCTGTAAATGTTTTTGTTAAGTTATTCCCTCTCGTCACCGGGGAAGTTGCATAGTTTTTGTCCTGCTTGTTTAATGTTCATTGAAAAATCATAATATTTTGTATATCTTTTAATCAAACTGCTAATGCATTCATTTGCTTATAGTAAGACCTTTCGAGTGTGATGAGGTCAAGATTATCAACCAAGGGTAGATTCCAGAGCAAATATTTGATCTAAGTGCTTATGCATTAACTAGATGTGCAATGGTAAAGGTAATCAATCTGTTTGTCAGTTGCCAAAGCATATACATGTACATGTATTTGATCCAAGGACTACTTGCATTATTTTACTTTTAGCCAGATCTTTTGGGCGTGCAAAGGTCAAGGGAATCATTTGTCAAGGTGAACTACTAAGTCAACATTTTAGAAATATCTATGGTAGTTAGTATGATGCCTTACTATCCCCGTAAAATAAGTTTTTTGTAAAATGGTTTTATGAATTTTTTAACCCTTTCCTGTATTATGAAATTTTAGACTGGTCCAATTTGAAAGGGGTTGCAGACGACAATGAAAAATGAATGCAATTTTAAATCTGACCATCCTATGTGGTAGAAAATATTGTGGGAAAAGGAGAAATTGCTTGTTACAAGCAATTTCCCCTTTTTCCACAATGTTTTCTCAAGTTTAAAATCACGGTGATGTAAAATCCCGGGTTTGTACAGGAAAGGGTTAAAGTACCTGTTTTGGTTGAACTCTTGAATCCATTTTTAAAATTGCTGTATTCTTGTCAGAAAACATTGACAATTTTTATTATGTAAAGTATTACTGTACACAGTCGAGCATTTTGCATCAGCATGTGGTGCTGTTGTTTAAATATTTCTTTTACAGAATTCATAGAGGTACCCTTTTTGCATGACAGTTGTATTATGATTACTCTTGTTTTACACCTTGATATAAAATTCATCTGGAAATTTGTCTTATAAAAATATTTATTATGGGAACTTTTACATTAAGTTTATGACATTTTTTTTTCGTATTGCTTCTAGGACATTTCCAGGAATGTAGTGTTTATAATTGATGGGATTGCTGGCAATGCTGACTGACTTGGCTAGCACTTGGCTGACTCAGACAGGAAGTTCTACTTTGATATTTGACATTGTCACATTGCAAAATTTATGTCTAGTAACATGTAACAAAAATCATAATCGTTGGTTTGCAACTTAAACTTATTAACAACAGTTTGAATAAGCTGTACTTAACATTAGTTAAGTTGGAAAAAGAAAAATGATAAACATCAAAGTTGTATGTCTGAGTTCAAAGTTTACTTGTGCCGCCGTCATAGCCCAGTTGGTAGCCCGTCAGACTGTCAATCTAGAGGTCCTGGGTTCGATCCCCGACAGCGGCACTAAACCTTTCTGACTATTTTTCTATCACCAATGGGTCGATAATCATAGACCTATGTGGGATAGCAGCTGGAGGCTAGGAAAGGATGTAATGGTAGTACTGGTGTGAGAAATACCAGCATTCCATTGTTAGGTGCTCCAGCCGCCGCGAAGTATCTTAAAGATTGTTGAAAGTGGCGTAAAACCCCATTCAAACAAATCAAAGTTTACTTCTGATCTAGATGAATTGATAGGTTGTTAAATTCCTTTCTTTGATTAATAGCTGTGATCAGTCAGTTGAACTTAATCATTGAATCTTGAAAATATGCTGTAGATATGAATTATTGAAAATGTATATATACTAAGTAACCACATTGTTGTACATAAGAGAGTGTTTTTAAATATGATTGACATTGGACCTTAATGCTAAGGTTAGAGTGGTTGACTTGAGAGAAGTCCTAGACTGAGGAATTGAACCCTGGCTGTGTGCTTAGTCAATTTCCATGTGATTCTGGCAAGACATTCTGGAAATCTGATTTTGTACTGGTTATTCCTTAGAAGTATATGGAGTTTTTTTATGCCTCTGCCATGTGATGGCAATTGGCATATAGAGGGACCTATGTCAAAGTGTTCATTGATAGGTGGTTGGGTGTTGGTGTGTTCATGGATAGGTTGTTGGGTGTTGGTGTGTTCATGGATGGGTGGTTGGGTGTGTTGGTGTGTTCATGGAAAGGTGGTTGGGTGTGTGTGTTCATTGATAGGTGGTTGGGTGTGTTGGTGTGTTCATTGAAAGTGGTTGGGTGTGTTTGTGTGTTCATGGATATGTGGTTGGGGGTGGTGGTGTGTTCATGGAAAGGTGGTTGGGTGTGTGTGTTCATTGATAGGTGGTTGGGTGTGTTGGTGTGTTCATTGAAAGTGGTTGGGTGTGTTTGTGTGTTCATGGATATGTGGTTGGGGGTGGTGGTGTGTTCATGGAAAGGTGGTTGGGTGTGTGTGTTCATGGTTAGGTGGTTGGGTGTGTTGTGTGTTCAAGGAAAGTGGTTGGGTGTGTTTGTGTGTTCATGGATGGGTGGTATGGTTTGTTGGTGTGTTCATGGATGAGTAGTTGGGTGTGTTGGTGTGTTCATGGATGGGTGATGGGTGTGTTAGTGTGTTCATGGATGGATGGTTTGGTGCATTTGAGTGTTCATGGATATGTGGTTGGGTGTGTTGGTGTGTTCATGGAAAGGTGGTTGGGTGTTTTGGTGTGTTCATGGATGGGTGGCTGGGTGTGTTTGTGTGTTCATGGATTGGTGGTTGGGTGTCATGGTGTGTTCATGGATAGGTGATAGGGTATGCTAGGGTGTCTGTCCAGTTCTTGTCTAGAAAATATTTTCTACATTAATTGATGAATTTCAAAATAATTTGGCACAGTTGTTCCCCATGAGGAGTACTAGTAGGATGGGTAAAGTTCTGCTAGATGCTCCTAAGTTCAAGGTCACAACTGAAGGTCATGTGATAAGCATTTAATTATGCAAAAGCATCTCTGTCTGTGATACTTTTTTTATGGAATAACTGAAAATTATTGAAATGCGTTACACTTGATATAATTGAATAAGAATAACATATATACCATTACCGGACAACAAATTTTTAGACTGGTCCCAATTCAAAGAAGTTGCAGACTACAAATTTTTGTTTTGATGAAAATGTACCAAGCAATTGAATTGTACCAAACAACTTTTTTATGTTCCATAATGTTTTCCTTTTTTTCTTGATGGGCATAAAAAAGTGGTATTTTGTAGGAATGGGTTGAGTAAGTATTGTTTTTGGCAGTCAGGGTGACACGTTTTGATGATAATTGAACATCAATATATGGTATTAACTTGTATTGCAGGAGACCTATGCAATTGAAATGAAGAGGCACACTGAATATGAATAAAAAAGTTGGTTAGGCTCTAATTTGATAAAATCTATCGATGTCATCTTTGCTTCAGAATTATTCCACCAAGGTGAAACTATAGGATTTCAAAGATATAAAAATACCATTTCTTTTTTTCAGAGTTCAAACTAAAATAGGATATTTGTGAAAAGCTTGTATTCAGCCAAACAATTAAGTTGCTGTTTTAATGCCCTAGTCATTTCAGAAATATTGACATATTTTTTTTTTATTTCAGTTCTAGAGGTGGCGGTAGGGGAAGAGGAAATGCAGGGGGAGGATTCAGAGGTCGTGGAGGTCAGAGGGGGCGTGGCAGTCCACGGGGTCGAGGAGGCCGTGGGGGAGGACGAGGAGGAATGAACAAAAATCTTACAAGAGAACAATTAGACAATCAGTTAGAGGAATACATGAGTAAAACAAAATCTCATTTGAATGCAGACTTGGATGAATATATGGCGAATGCAGACAACTGAAGTGATAGTGTGACATAATATTGTAGTGATATCAAGATTTGTTATTGAATATCCTGCCATAATACACAGGTGGATGATATTGATTGAAGGTTTGTCTATCTGTAATGATGATAGATATGTCTCCTACAATCCGTTAGATATTAAAGGACGAATCTATAGAAAGACATGTACAGTGCCAGCTTGAGGCTAAGTATACTGTAATCTTGTTAGAAGGGAAATACTGTAAAAAGTGATCTCTTCAAAATCTTAAATTTGAGTTTACTGTAATTCAGAGCTCTTGCTAGAGAAATTATCTTAGATTTAATATTTTCAACAATACTGCAATAAATTCTGCGTTGTTGGTTCTCTCTGGAATTATCTTGATAAGTTGTAATAAGTTCCCACACAGTAGGTTTTGTTGGGAAACAGCAATTTTACAACTGCATTAATCACTCTTATCTAAGCCTTACAACAACATGTGATTTCTTCATTATACATGATATTTTTTATACCTAGAAAAAATGTTTTTTTTTAAGTTCATTAGTTTACAAGAGGACAGAAATCTATACTTTTCCAAATTGAAAGATTATGCAGACAACATAAAATGTGGAAATTTTAGTAAAATGTATTTATTTGTCTGTAAATGTGTTATTAGCTCACCTGAGCACGTAGTGCTCAAGTGAGCTTTTTTGATCGCCTTTTGTCCGGCGTCCGTCTGTCGTGCGTCGTCCGTCAACAATTTCTTTAAACGACATCTCCTCCAAAACCACTGGGCCAATTTGAACCAAATTTGGCAGAAATGTTCCTTAGGTGGTCCCCTTCAAAAATAGCTAAAAGAATTGAAATCCGTTAAAAACTCTGGTTGCCATGGCAACAAAAGTGAAATTTTAAAATAATCTTTAAAAATCTTCTCCTCCTGACCCAGAAGGCATAGAGCCTTGATATTTTGCATGAAGCATCAGTATATTGACCTCTTTCAAAATAGCTAAAATCATGATCCTCTGGTCCCCAGGGGCGGAGCCCCAGGGGGGTGGGGTTTATATAGAAATAAAGAACGATTTTTTAAATGACATCACCTCCCAAACCACAGGGCCAATTTGAACCAAATTTGGCAGAAATGTTCCTTAGGTGGTCCCCTTCAAAAATAGCTAAAAGAATTGAAATCCGTTAAAAACTCTGGTTGCCATGGCAACAAAAGTGAAATTTTAAAATAATCTTTAAAAATCTTCTCCTCCTGACCCAGAAGACGTAGAGCCTTGATATTATGCATGAAGCATCAGTATATTGACCTCTTTCAAAATAGCTAAAATCAGGATCTTCGGGTCCCCAGGGGCAGAGCCCCGGGGGGGGGGGGGGCTGTTATATTGAAATAAGGAACAATTTTTTAAATGACAACTCCACTCAAACTACTGGGCCAATTTGAACCAAATTTGGCAGAAATGTTCCTTAGATGGTCCCCCTTAAAATTAGCTAAAAGAATTGAAATCCATTTTAAACTCTGGTTGCCATGGCAACAAAAGTGAAATTTCAAAATAATCTTTAAGAATCTTTTCCTCCTGACCCAGAAGGCGTAGAGCCTATATATTTTGCATGAAGCATCAGTATATTGATCTCTTACAAAATAGCTAAAATCATGATCCTCGGGTCTCCAGGGACTGACCCAGGGAGGGGGGGGGGGTATAGGCATGAAGCATCAGTTCACAGACTTCTTTCTTATTTCTGAAATTATAACCCATGGAAAAAGTTTTTTCCTTCTTTCAAATCAGCACTAAAGCCTTGGAATTTGTAATTTAGACTTGGATCCCCAAGTTCATAGTGTTTATATGTAATTGTGGCCCACTTGTTTCATAATCCTAACCTTAACATGAAATTAGACTGATGAAAGAAAAAGAGCCTTTATCTCAGGTGAGCGCCCCAGGGCCAACGGCCCTCTTGTTTTTATAATTGACCTCTGCATGTGGATAGCCCTGGTAAGACAAGGCCACAAGATGAAGATCATGAGGTAAAAAATTTGTACAAACACTTATGGGAAAAGGAGAAAATGCTGAGACTAGAAATTTCCTTTGCTCTAAATGTTTTCAATAACTTCATTTCTTCAAATGCAAATGATATGGTATAAGGTTCCATCGATAATTCATCCTATTCAATTATTTTACAATAATTTCAGGCTGTCATTCTTAAAGTAGTAATTGTAACCCTTGTTATACTGAGCAAATATTATTCCTATTTGGGAAGGAGGTATATACAAAGATCTGGATCTACACGGCCTGTTTGCCCCTTTCAAGATGGAATGGTTTACAATAATTGGTTAAAAAAAAAACAACAACAAAAAACCCCCAATAAAAATCAAGCCTTCTAAGCTTTCAGTCCTTTGCTTTTAATGCAGTTATAAGGAAAGGATTTTATGTTTATCAATATTTATTCAATTTCAAAGATTCCACTTACAAGATGACAAAATTTTAGACTTGTCTAAATTACAAGAGGTTGGAGACAACATTTCAGGGCGTGTTCAAATTGAAAAAAATATGGCAAATGGGGTAGAAAGACAAATTCTCTTAATGTTATCTAGAAGTATAATTCTTCTCAACAACAAGAGGCTGAATTGTGTGGTAATGGTGTAAGGTCCCACAGCACTTGGTTAGGTAGAGAAAACATCATGATCGAGAATGTCATGCCTTGGTTTTGTTTATAGATTTTTATGATATGATTGTTTTATTAAGGTTAATATAATGGCGAAAAAACAATTCATCATTTCTCATTTTATGTTAACTGTATTTTTTTGTATACATGTAAATGATGCAATTAAACTTTTGAAAAAAACATTGCTTATGTTAGTAAAAGCTCTACTTTAACTTTTTTTTAGACTGTTTGAAACAAGAAGGAGTTGGAGTTTATGGAGTTTTAGATTTTATCAAATTTCTGGGTAGAAGACATTTAACCGTTGTCATGCTAAATAAATTACCTTACTGAATTTGCTGTCAAATCAAAGGGCTGAAAGCACTGATAGAACTTGTTGTTCAAAAATCTATTTTTTTTAGAAATCAACTTCATAAGCAACTCTGGCAGGAAAAGTACAAGCAGGAGGTATAGACTAAGATCAGCCTGCACATAAGTGCAGTCTGATCTTAGTCTACACCTCCTACCAAAATTGGAGTATTCTGGGTTCAGCATGACAAGGGTTAAGAAATGGGTTAAACAAAATAAAAAGATGCTTGACTTTTTAGCTCGCCTGAGCACGAAATGCTCATGGTGAGGTATTTTGATCACCCTCTGTCTGTCATCCGTTGAAAATCAACAATGTTAAAACAACATCTTCTCCAAAACGGCTGGGCCAATTTCAACTAAATGTGGCAGAAATTTTCCTTAGGTGGCGTCCTTTTAAAAAATCCATTGAAAACTGGTTGCCAGGGCAACAAAACTGAAATGAAATCAAAAGTCTTTAAGAATTATCTCCGCCTTGATATTTTGCATTAAGCATTAGTACATTTACCTCTTTCAGAATTACTAAAACAGTCTTCTGAGGCAGAGATCAAGGGGGGAGGGGTCGGACTTGCATAGAAAGAAGTTTTTTAAAACATCTCTTCCCATACCATTTGACCAATTTCAACCAAATATGGCTGAAAGGTTCCTTAGGTGGTGCCCTTTTAAAATTGCTAAAAGACTTGAAACTCGTTGAAAACTCTAGTTGCCATGGCAACAAATCTAAAAAAAATCTTTTTATTACCTCCTGATTCAGAGGTCATAGAACCATAATAATTCTGAAACTTGCCAAAATGATTCACTATGGTGTGCATAAAACCTCTGAAATTCAAATCACCCCAGTCAGCCTTTGTTCTTGAATTTAAAAAATCACTATATATTTCATGTGTGTGCAACTCATTCTACATTATCAATGGGAACGAACTGAAACTTGCTACAATGTATCTATGATGTCTAGTTGTGCATGAACCTTTGAAGTTCAGTCACTCTAGTCGTTGTAGAGTTATCTGCCTTTGAATTGAAAATTTGCCTTATCTCTAGTGTGAGCAACCTTTCAAATGGTTACAACTTTTGCCTCATGTCGATTGAAAATGATTGAAATTTACTACAATGATTCTCCATGATGTGCTCTTGGTGCTTTAGATCCATAATATTTTGACTTTCCTGTGATAAGTGAATTTGTCTCCCATTTGATAAGGGAATAACTTACTATTATCGTGTTCAGGGTTCTCCCTAGAAACTTTTGAAGGCGGAGCGGCAAATGCGCGACATTACAGTCTATTAACATCATGATACCACATACATTATAGCTCTTTTAAGCTTGTTTATTGTTAGACATATTTTTTATGCTTTAACAATATACTTTATCTTTTGCATGATTTTAACTTAATTTCTCTACTGTAAGGTTTTGTTACTAATCAACTGTGACATTAGTAAGCTTATTTTACCTCCCCATCCTATTTGTTAGAAAGGGCACTAAATTGTCTCATTAAAAAGGGTGTGAAAAGGAAAGAAAATGGAAGAATATACCAGTAAACCACAAAAATACAGTGAGTAAAATAAATCATGGTATCATCTAACTCAATGAAACTGTTTTTTGTGTGCAATGTGGCCCGTAGTGCTGTTAATTGATTGATTGAATGGGGTTTAACGCCGCTTTTAACAGTATTTCAGTCATATCGCGGCGGCTGGAGCACCTAACAATGGAATCCTGGTATTTCTCACACCAGTACTACCATTACATCCCTTCCTAGCCTCCAGCTGCTATCTCACATAGGTCTACGATTATCGACCCATTGGTGAGAGACAAATAGTCGGAAAGGATGAGTGCCGCCGTCGGGGTTCGAACCCGGGACCTTTAGATTGACAGTCCGACGCGTGAGGAACCTTAGTGTTGAAATAATGTATAGGTCAACAACAACTCGCATTACAAAAAATGTTACATTGTAAGATAATCTTTCTACAAACAAAAAATATTCCGAAAGGGAAAGTTCCAACCTTGCTCAGCCTGCACAATTTGCACAGTCTCGCTAGGCTGAAACTTTTTTTACCTTCTGGATTTTTCCTTTTGTAAGACCAGTCACAATTGTATTCTTTGAGATACTACCATTTTGTTGACATCAAGTTTAATCTTATCTGTCAAGGTCAGTATTCAAGGTCATTTTTGTCGAGCCCGCTTTCGGTGAGCGAGACATAGTTGTCACTATGACAAGTTGGTGTATGTGCGTTGGTGCGTTAGTTAGTCGTAATAGTCAGTCCGTTAGTCCGTCAGAACTTGTCCGGACAATAACTCCTACAATTATGGATGGATTTCAAAATAACTTGGCACAATTATTTTCAATCATGAGTAGATGTGCCATTTGAAAGAATATTTTGGATAGCTTCAAGTTCAGGGTCACAGCTCAAGGACCAACACTAAAATTGTGCTTGTCCGGAGCATTTCTCCTACAATTATGGATGGATTTCAAAATAACTTGGCACAATTTTTCTCCATCATGAGTAGATTTGTCATTTGAAAGAACTTTTTTGATAGCTTCAAGGTCAAACACTAAAATTGTGCTTATCTGGAGTATTTCTCCTACAATTATGGATGGATTTCAAAATAACTTGGCACATTATTCTCAATCATGAATTGATGTGCCATTTGAAAGAACTTTTTTGATAGCTTTAAGTTCAAGGTCACAGCTCAAGGTCAAACACTAAAATTGTGCTTGTCCGGAGTATTTCTCCTACAATTATGGATGGTTTTCAAAATAACTTGGCACAATTGTTCTCCATCATGAGTAGATTTGTAATTTGAAAGAATGTTATGGATATCTTTAAGTTTAAGGTCAAAGCTCAAGGTCAAACACTAAAATTGTGCTTATCTGGAGCATGATACCTACAAAACTTTGCAGGCTCGACAGCAGTTGTCCTGGGACAACCATCTAGTTATTATTAAATTTTACGGTAAATAGTATCTGATTGTCTTTAAATTTCATAGGACGATTGCAGAGACTTAAGAAAAGTTCCTATCAGAAAAGAAGTTGATCCGTTGTAAAAAAAAAAAAAAAAAAAAACCGGGAAAGGGCCTTATGGATTTAGACTCCAATAATTCTCAAGCGATAAATTCCATGATTATTATCTGATTCTTAAGACGTTCACATGATGATAAGAATGCTTCCTCTTCGAAATCATGTACATACACTTAATAAAAAGATGTGTTCATGGTGAGCCCATGTGATCTAGCTGCGGCTGTCGTGTTTAAAAATTTTGTGTGCTCTCTAGTAGCCACGATTTTCGCTCATTTGAATTGAAATTTGGTCAGAATTTTCGTCTCAATGAAACCTCGGATAAGTTCAATATTGGATCACTTTGGGGTAAAAACTAGGCTTCGAGGTCAAATTTTAGGAAACCTTATGTGACCTCTGGAGGTCACATTTTTTGCTTTTATAGTTTGATATTTGGTCAGAATGTCTATCTGCATAATTTCTTGGTCAAGTTTGATATTCAGTCTCGTGGGGTCGAAAACGAGGTCACTAGGTCAAATCTTAGAAACAATCTAGTGTGCGCTCTAGAGAGCAGATTTTGGCCTCAAACGCTTTGGTATTTGTAAATAGGTTTGCATACAATCCCTCTCCAATAGGGTAAAAAAACTAGATCATAAGATCGAATTTAAGGAATTATCTGAACACTATGGGTCATAGTTTTGGCTCACTTATCTGATATTTGATCAGTATGTTTGCCTCCATAATATCTCGGTCAAGTTCGATATTAGGTCACATTTAGTAAAAAACAAGGTCACCTCTTGAAGTCTAAAATACCTTGTTTGCTCTGTTGAGACCAAATTTTTGGTTTAGACCAGAATATTGGTCTCCTTGATACCTCGTGCGATATGTGGTCAAATACAAGGTCACTAGGTTAGATCTTAGAAAACACCTTGTGTTCTCTGTGAAAGCCCGTTTTTTTTTAATCCCCCGCCGTTTCGGCGAAGGGGATATAGTAATGGTCTCCGTCCGTCATTCTTTTACTACGCTTGTCCGGAGAGTTTCTCCTAAAGTATAAATGCTATTAACTTGAAACTTCATAAGTGGATAGATCTCATCGAGGAGAAGTTCAGTGGACAAGAACCACAACTCTTGCTTGCATAATTTTGGATTTATTGCTCTTTGTTGTTTTAAATTATTTTTTAGATTTTGTCCAGAGCATATCTCTGAAAGTATAACAGCTATTATCGAACTCATCGAGAAGAAATGCAGTGCACAAGAAGCCGAAATCTACCTGGCTTCAGTTTATTATCAAGCTTTAAGGGCGGGGGATGGCCATGTCCGACATGGCTTTTGATATCAAGTGTCATATGTCTCCATAGTTCAATATTTGGTCTAATTGGGTCAATAACAAGGTCACCAGGTCAAGTAGTAGAAATACCTTGTTCGTACTCTCAGAGGCCCTTTTTCTTAAATGTTTGGATATTTTTGCAGAATATTTGTATCCATGAAATCTTAGTCTTGGTTGGTATTTGGTCACATAGGTCAAAAACTAGGTCACGAGGTAAAATACCAAGAAATTATTGTGTAATCTATTGAGGCCATATAGGTCAAAATGTTCTAAATGTTTACCAGGGTTATCGCGGGACCGCGATTAAAACACCAAAACAATTGGTCAAAAGTCAATTTTTTATTCAAATCACTACATCATTTACTTTCGTATCTGTACACATACATTACTAACTAGTAATGGAGATTGGCGATTAAAAAGACAAAAGAAAATAAAAAAAATTAATTAAGCTAACCTTTACAGAGTAAAAAATAGAAGTTAACCCTTGACATGGTGAACCTGGATTATTCCGGTTTTGGCAGGAGATGTAGATCAAGATCAGCCTGCACATAAGTGCAGTCTGATCTTTGTCTACACCTCCTGCTTGTACTTCTCCTGTCAGAGTAGTGTATAAAATTGATTTTCAAAAGAGATATTGATAATTGAACAACAAGTACTATCGGTGCTCTCAGCCCTTTGATTTGAATGCAATTGGCAGCATGGCAAGGGTTAGTGTTACGTAAGGGCTGTCTAGAACCTGTCTGGACGAGGCCAACCCTTTACCAGACGACATAATATATGCCTGACTTCAATTGAAAGACGTTGCATACGACATTTCAAATTGTGCTAAAATTGTAAAATGAGGTATAAAACAATGTGAGAAAAGGAGAAGTTGCTTGTTCAAGCAATTTTTCCTTTTCCCACAAAGTTTTCTATGATATCTTTCGGTGAAATTCGATTAATGGACTCGTTTAACTTAGAAAGACGTCTATTCTCTTCGAACTATTTTTGAAAATAATAATAATAATGATAATAAAAAATATCGTGCCCTTAGGTACCGTTATTGAAAAAAGTTACAGACGACATTTAAAAGTACACTGATATTGGAAAGTAGGGAAATAAAGTAGAAGACATTGTGAGAAAAGGAGACATTGCTTGTTACAAACAATGTATCCTTTTCCCACAAAGTTGTTCGCTTCTATATTTCTCCAGGGCGTCAAAAAGCGGAATTGTAGGAATAAACAAATAAGATTTGAGTCTATTCGTGATATTTCCAACAATTTCACGTTTACTTGAAGCTCGCATAGTACGTAGCTTGGGCAGTTAGCCAGTGTATTTAGAAAAGTTCCATATCATTTACAGTAGCTCTGAGTCCGTATCTATCCATAGAGCGCACAGTGTAGACTCTGATCAGATTGTGTTGACATATAAACTGAGTCAAGTATTTACTAGGCGCTCGTGTGTCAATATTGAAAATGATACCATTATTTGTGAGAACGATTTTTGTCTTTTTGATTGAAAGTAATCTTAATAATCAATGTAACTCATTAAAGCCATTTCTGCATTCTTTCCCTAATAAGGAATCTTAGAACTTTTGAATCTCGACCTAAAGAATACTTCATTGAAAAAAAAAAAAAAAAAAAAAACTGATTTAGAATCTTGTCCCAAAGAGCAAACCTTATATTAGTTATAGAAGAAAAGGTAATAAACAAATGAACGCTACAGTAATAAGGTTAACCCTTTCCACAGTAACAAATATTGTATACATGTATTAACATTACAGCCGATGATATGTCACATTTGTTAAAAAAAGATTAATACTTTCGCAAATACTGAATAAAGCTGTTAACATTAAAGCCGATGACATGTAACATTTGTTCAAATAAGGTTAATACTTATCACAAAAACTGTATTAAGCTGTTAACATTTGAACCGATGACATATCAAATTTGTTCAAATAAGATTGATACTTTCTCAAATACTGTATTCAACTCATAATATCAAAGCCGATGACATGCCATATTTGTTCAAATAAGGTTAATGCTTTTCTCAAATACTGTATATAGCTGGTAATATTGAAGCCGATGACATGCCATATTTGTTTTAATAAGGTTGTGGATGACTTATGTGGATAAATATGTTCTACCAGTATGAAGTTCGTTTTATTCTTTGAGTATAAAGATCAGAGCGAAAGAAGCTATAACTCTTGGAAAAGAAGAACCTTTTGTTGGCATGCGGTGTACAATTGGTACTTTTTTTTACCTTAATTCTGATCATTAAAACGTGTACTTATCTTTAAAGTATACAATTTTACATGTAACAAGTTGTTCGATGCTGATTTTTGAAAATGCCAATTTGAATTATATTCTACTCAGGGCTGTTCGAAAGTTTGTTTCTCAAGGTGAAAACCATTTCAAAGTTTTGTCTTTTCTTTCCCCAGGGTTGGTGCATCGTTCCCTATTATTTGCCATTATACGACAGATTAAAGTGAATCGTGAAAAAGTCATTAACTTTAGTATGGATTCAGATATATTGTACTGGGTATTTGGGCAAGGGCGTTGTTTGTTTTCTTGTTGCTGGTTTGAGCTCACCAGAACACTTCGTGCTCTGGACACTTCGTGCTCTGGATGAACCATTGTGATCGGTCATCGCCAGCCCGTTTACAATTACAAAAACACTCCTCCTAAACTAACCACGGCATTTCAAACTTAACAGAAATAATCATGTCAATTAACGTTCTAAACGATCTAACCTTCAAAATTCTTCAAACAATTGAAATCCATGAAGAACTCTGGTTTCCATGCAGCCGAGTGAAAAATATAGTTTTTGTTTCACAAACTACAAGGCATAGAGCTTTTATATTTGGTATTAAAATTCTTCAAAAAACTTCAAAATTATCTTACTCAGAAAATTGGCCGTTTGCTTTGCAGCCCCTGATTTTAATATGCTCCCAGAAGGGCGAGCGTATAGCCGCCACTTCATATGTTCGTCCGTCCTCCCAACCGTCCGTCCGCCTCACTTTCTTCACAACTCTTGGGCTAAATTGGATGAAATTTCTTGTGTGAATTCCTGATGCATTTTCCCAGTTTCTGGATAGCCCCAATGTTAAGGTCCGTTTCGAATTCGAAAGTTCAATTTGACCTTGTCCACAGCATAGCTCCTTTAATTCTAGATGGATTTCAAAATAACTTGGCACAATTATTCTCTTCATGAGTATATGTACCATTTGGAAAAAAAATCAAATAGGTTCCAAAGTCAAGGACACATCTTAAGGTCAAACATTGAAATCAGAATGGATTTCAAATAACTTTACACAATTGGTGTCTATCATGAGAAGATGTGCGACTTGGAAAAAAAAATCAGATGACTAGAAGGTCAAGGTCACAGCTCAAGGTCAAATGTTCGAAATAACCATACCTAGAGCATAGCTGCTTAAATTATTAATGGATTTCAAAATATTTTTTTACAATTGTTCTCTATCCAGAGTTGATGTGCAATTCGAAACAAATCTGTAGAATACTCCAAGGTTACAGCTCAAAGTCAAACGTGAATAGTAAGTATTTCGAGATAAAAGGACCTTCAGTTATGGATTGATTTTAAAATAACTTTTCATAATTGTTCTCTATCATGAATAGATATGCCATTTTTTTCAAATAGCTTCAAGAACAAGGTCTCATCCTAAGGTCGAAAGTAAAAATTAAGGATGTCCAGAGCATAGCTTATTCAATTAAAGAAGGAGGTCAAAATAACTTTACACAATTGTTCTCTATCATGAGAAGATCTGCAATTTGGGGGAAATCAGATCTTCAAGGTTATGCTCACAGTTCAAGGATGTATGTTGAAATTTAGCATGTCTGGAATAGGTCGAGCATATACCCGCAGTGCGTCTGTCGGTCCTTCTGAACCTTTTCCCTGTTTATTTTAAACTTTTTGTGACAGGGCTATATTCCGTGAGCATAATCAGTCTCGACGGCTCTTGTATTTGGATAAAGAAGGAATCTTGAAAATGTTCTTCTCCCAAATCATAAGGCTAATAGCTTTGTTTTTTCGATTACATCATTACCAACTGAACCCCTACCAAAATACTCCAAAGAAATACGTTACTGTAAATATAGCCCTTAAGTGTGCGATCACTGGTATTACTTACGAGAAAAGAAAATCTTTAAAAAAATCGCTCTTTGCTGTGCGATCCCTGATTCTATAAAAAAGAAGAAAATGTTAGAAAATCTTCTATACCAAAACACTTGAATAAAATTACCCTACTCTGGAAATTAGCCCTTAACTGTGTGATCTTTAATTTTATTTAAGAAATGAAGAAGGAACTTAAAATCCTTCCCCCAAACCATAAAGTCTAGAGATTTGATGTTTGGAATATATCATTGTCTATTACCCCTCTTCCAAAATGTTTTAAAGAATTAGAAATGAGAAAATTAACCCTATGTTTAGGGATCTTGGTTTTACATAGGAATTAAGATGTTATGCGATCCAAGATTAGAAAGGAGTAAAAAATGAATTTTAAAATGTTCTTTTCTAAAACCATAATGCATATAGCTTTCATATTTGTTACACATCACTACGTTTTGGACCTCTACCAAAAAACTTTGTATTAATCTCTTTTCTCAAAAAAAAAAAAAAAAAACAAACAAAAAAAAAAAAAAAAACAATGCATACAGCTTTGATATTTGCTGATCACCCTCTTCCAAATGATTTACTCTACATTGAAAAGTAGCCCTTTGCTGTAAGATTCCTGATCTTATACAGAATAAAGCAGGAAATATTTGGAAAAAATCTTCTCCCATACCACAAGGCAAAGAGCTTTACTGTTTCGAATATATCATCGCTTATTTACGATCTACACCCCCAAACCCCCAAATTCTGAAAGTTAGCCCTATGATGTAGGATCTTATATTTACGTAGTTGTATAGACAGAAATATAAAAAAGTCTTCTCCCAAAGTGTAAGTCCTAGAGCTTTGGTATTTGGTATATAAATATCATCGGCTACTTATCCTTTCCCAGAATAAACTAAAGAATTATTATATGTTAAAAATTAGCCATAAGTTATTGGATCCATGATTTTTTATAGGAATAAAAGAACAAATCTTCAAAAATCTTCTCCCCCAAACCGTAAGGTTTACAGATTTGATATTAAGTATATAGTGAAGCCTTGAGCCATCATAATCAATTGCGCGATATAGGCGTTATAGCTCTTTTAATTGAGGAAATGTTCCACCAATCGAAACCATACGCATTAACGTAATTTTTACCATTACCAACTGTTACAAGCATAACTTGAATTGACGAAGAAATGGTTTAAACTACGTGTTATATGTGTATAGGATCTATCATTGATTGATTGATTGATCGGTGTTTAATGCCAATTTTAACAGTATTTCAGTCATATCGCGGCGGCTGGAGCATCTAACAATGGATTCCTGGTATTTCTCACACCAGTACTACCACTACATCATTTCCTAGCCTCCAGCTGCTATCCCACTTAGGTTTACAATTATCAACCCATTGGTGAGAGACTAATGTCGGAAAGAATATGTGCCGCCGCCGGGGATCGAACAGGATTTGTCATAAGATATATTTGCCTTAAATAGCGGAATGTGAATTTAAGTAAAATAAACTAATTCAAACTAAACTAAATACACGTAGAAATCACTCAAATAGTATTTTGTGTGTTTATATGATATTTATTCGAGACAAGCTGGTTTTAACCGAGGAAAGAATAGAAAAGTTTGTGAGAGCCATGACCTGATTAATAACTTTCTATTCTAGACGAGGTTAAGATCAAAATATATAAAAGAAATTCGAGTGACATATTCTCTTTCTTTTATAAACTTTCAAAAATCTTCTTTAGATCACAGGAAAAGCCACAACAAAGTGAAATATTAGGCGACCAGACGGCACCATTTGAAAATGATTCTATACATGATGGATGTTCGCCACAGAAAATAAGGTAGTTAGGTGAGAAAAAAAATGATGGGGATTAGACGGTCCGACGCAAGCGCAAAACTTCGTGAGCATTACCCAAGGAGCTTGATAGTGTAAATCGAAAGGACTAAGTCTAGTCTATAATTAATACTCCAATCTCTTTCCAGAATAATTTCTCTTGCAATTTCTCGACAACAAAACTTATTTTCACGCACGTAAAACTTTTTTCTTTAGCTTTTAGCAGAATGGAAATTTTATCGATCTTACACGTAAGACAATAAATCCATTTATTTATTGGTTGCAAACTAAGGACGAAACGTGTGAGAAAAGAAACTGATAAATTTAACTAGAACCGTATTTATGCTATGACGTAATCAACGTTGACACCTGCTATACTAAGTGAATAAAAGCAAGACAAAATAACAAACGAACTTTATTGATGTTCTTTGCGTAAGTTACAAACTAAAGCTTTTAGCGGAGATTCGGAATCTAAATTTATTGTTAAAAACGTTGACGTTAAATCAACGTCAACCAAGACCTACGATGACAACACACCTATGATCTTTGCTACACATTTCCAAAAATTCCTAATGAAAAATGACGAGAAACATTGAGCATGCATCAAGGTTATGGACAAGTGATTTCGATTTCAACGCGGTTTCATTCTATCTCCCCTCCACCCCCAAAAAGCATATTGGCTTTATTTCCTATAACCTAATATCACCAAGATTATTTCTTTTTATAAGAAAAATAAATATAAATTTCAGATATTTTACGGGGATTTTTTTTGTGCGCAAATTTATCGAAATAAGTGCCGTAGTCAAACAATTTTATTGGAGGTATGAAACTATATTCAAGCAAAAGAGAAAAAATGAATCTTGATGAATAAAACCAATGAATAAAACCAAACTTAAATTGTTATAGTAAAGAGTCTATGGAGACGTTCCTAGTCAACACTTGTCAAATATCTCCTCCTCATTCCATTCATTCTCGGGCATCTGCAAGAGATAGAGCGGCATGTTTTTTCGTTCGACTGATGACGCTGTAATATAGAAAATCAAATACAATACATAGCAAAGAGAGGTTATTCATGATATCAAGCATAAAACAAAGGGAAATTATTCATAATATTAAACATATAGCAAAGAGAAATTATTCATAATATTAAACATATAGCAAAGAGAGGTTATTCATGATTTTAAACACATAGCAAAGAGAGGCTATTCGTGATATTAAACACATAGCAAAGAGAGGCTATTCAAGGTATTAAAACATAGCAAAGAGAGGTTTTTCATGATATTAATTATAGATAAACAGAATATATCGGACATTGTTATTTTACGCTGTAAATTAGAAATTATCAGGAACATAGTAGGAACGTGATTTTGAAAGTTAATATAGAAATAAACAGGAAAGATTGCATAGTGTGAACTTTTGATGCTATTATATAGAAATACATGTAAAACAGAAAACACTGCACAAAGCGGTATTTTTTACGTTGCAATATAAAAATAAACAGAAAACACTACTGAGCTGTATTTTGACGTTATAGTCTAGAAATAAACAGGAAAAACGACACAGAGCGGTATTTTGACGGTGCAATCTAAAAATAAACAGAAAACAATGCAGAGAGCGGTATTTTGACGGCGTAATCTTGAAATAAACAGAAACACTGCAGAGAGCGATATTCTGACGGTGTAATCTAGAAATACATAGAAAACACTGTACAGAGCGGTATTTGACGTTGTAGTGTAGAAATAAACAGAAAACCTGACACAGAGCCGTATTTTGACGCTGCAGTGTAGAAATAAACAGAAAACACAGCACAGAGCGATATTTTGAAGCTTTAATTTAGAAATAAACCGAAAGCATCACAGAGCGGCTTAATGTCGCTATTAGGAGTCGTGATCCAAACTTCAAATTGTAAAATTTTCTTTTTTGTTCTTTGAATAACTATGTTATCTTATGTATGATTTTGAGTTCGACCAGTGACCATTTTACCCTAATTGTTTAACGAGTCAGTCTAATATATGATAAAAGTTGAGTTTTTTTGCTGTACTATAGAATTAAAAATGCCTACATGTCTAGCTTAAAGAAATAAAATTATTGTTTTCGTTGATAAAAATGTACACATTTCAAACCTCTGGAAACAGGACATTTGGGATGGTATAGTACCCAAATAATTTTGATGTCTCATTCACTATAAACATTTTGTTTTATGACACGTTTACGTTTTGTTACATGGATAGATATTTGCTGACTCACCGGAAACGTTACTCTGAATGGATCCCCGCTTGACTTGTCCATGAAATTCGCCCGAGTCATTGTTCGTGGCCTCGTCGTTAGAGTGAGTATCAGTGTTTCCGCTATCAAACTCGTTCTTGTCCAGAATCCAATATGTAGTCATTTTTCCGCGACCCTGTCAAATGTTTGTATGTGCATTTTAGTTGACACTCTTTAACAAAAGAAGATATAATCTAGGTGTTGGGCAAAAGTTTTTCTTTGTCTTCATGTGTTTCAATGTTAGAGCATACATCTTGTAGATTTTTCTTCCGGTATAAATGGACAATCTAACTGGTTAATCGAGTTTTTGATTGAGAGCGAAGATCCGTAAATTGAAAACCTTGCTAGTAAATATCAGTATTTAAACAAACTCACCGGAATCTCGACGGATCCGCGACATTTCATCTTAAACTTTCCACTCTTACTTAAAGTATTTGCCGTCTTCTCGCTGGCGTGAATTTTATTGGCTGAAATAATAATAAAAATTTGATGAATATTTGAACAGAATATAATAGGACCTGTTAATCGTTGCTCGTTTTGGGCAAACCAATATTGGAATAAAAAAAATCCTGTCCATGTAAAAATAGGGGTTCTAACTAATGTACTTATTATGTATAATTTCTAGTAAAAATAGATCATATACAAGGGAATGTAGGAAATCTTAGGTATAAACACACAACTATTCAAGTTGTATAATACATAATAGTATAGCACACATATCGTCGTTAAGCTAACATAACTTGTAATCATGAAATTTGGGTCGCTAAGCGATGTTTTATTTTTATTCTAAGGTAGAAATCGATTAGCTGAGATGAATAAAAGCGAAGGAGTCCGTCCAAATCTATCGTTTGATGCATTGACCACTCAGACTAAGAACGTTCATGGCATGAAATACTTAATATACAAGGTCCTTCCCCACCTCCAAAAATAATGGGAGGTGGGGCGAAAAATAAACAGTACTGTTTCAATGTTCCAATAGCAACTTAACATCTTATGCCGCTGTTGAGTTGGTAGCATGGTAGACTGTAAATCATGATAACATTCTATCCAACATATGGCAAAGTCATTTTGGCGAATACCTGCATGAGCAGGATTGCCAGCTACAGGCTCGAGCAGAACGTTGAAACAATATTGAGTATGAAATACAAGGAACATATGGTCAGGTACTCATCCTGTGTTATGACTGAAATATTGTTGAAAGGTTTTTTTTTTATTATTTCATACAAGCACTCAAATCAATATCTTACGTAATCCCTTTGATCGCATTCTGCTGGCGACGTAGACAGTTTCTCCAAACAAACAGTACTTGAGCATCACAGTTCCAACAATGCCGGCCAGAACAGGTCCTAGGAAATAGATAACATTATTTCGTCGTGATACGATATGTCTATGAATATAAGATTTTTAAGGGAAATGGATCTACCCATAGTAATTTTTTATCGAAAGCTGTATAAGGATGAACCCTATTCATTAAAACCCACCAATGTCAAGCTCTTGATAGCATTTTTTTCTGTAGTTCACTGTGCAGTTAAATCAAAAATCGTAAAACGTTGACTTTATTTACTTCTTTAAATACCAATTAAGTCCGAAATAAGGTTGATTCTATTTGTAACAGATGCTTTTTTGTTGACATTG
This sequence comes from Fragum fragum, assembly GCA_946902895.1. Taxonomy (NCBI): domain Eukaryota; kingdom Metazoa; phylum Mollusca; class Bivalvia; order Cardiida; family Cardiidae; genus Fragum; species Fragum fragum. The sequence goes on along the minus strand of OX336376.1, from coordinate 55,820,503 downwards.
GCACTGCAATGGTAAGACGCTTTTAGAAAAAAATATCATAAAAGATAAGCATGTGACCGTTTCGAAAAAATAAAAACAAACTAGCAAAAACAAATAATAAAAGCGAAGAGACCGATTAGCCCGGAAATTCACATTGTTCACTTACATCTGTTAACTTAAAGAAACGTTGAGTTATAACCTATTTGAAAAGAGCTGAGTGGAACTCTGATCAGACTCTGATCAGACTGTCTGGATGAGGCTAGTTTGAATCTATACTTGGCAAGCATGAAAAATGTTTAAAAATAATCAACAAACGGCTCAGGGGCACTGCTTCAAATAATTTGTAAGTAATAGGAATTTATTTTACCCCTTTCCACTCATTCTCGGTTTTTAAAGATCTCAAGAAAAAGCTTTGGAAAACATTTCCTCAATGTCCACAATGTTTTCTACTCTACAAGGCAAAGATTCTCTGAATTCCACCAACTTAAAATTGCCATCTGAAACCTCATTCAATTTAAACCAGTCTAAGATTTGGTCGTGTTGTTAAAAGTTTCGTCTACTTACTAAACGAATGATAAAACTGAAGAATTATTTTCGTTTTAACGAAAATTAATTTTGTTTCGATTTTAGAGTAACTTATTAAGCCCAATAAATATCAATCTTCTACGATACTATATTTAAAGTATCATTTTATTTACTCATTCTTGTTAGTTTTCGGCTCTAACCTGTATGTATTCCCATCCTAATGTTCCAATTTCTGTGATTCAGTCCCGGAAATGTTTGTTGTTTCATCATGTGAAGAAGATCGAGGGCTAGAGTGGCAATCTCTGAGGCGTGAAGCTCACCATTCCTGTTTGGAACTCCTGTGTTACGAAAATAGAAGTCGAATTACACGCTCGTGTTTGAGTAAATAAATTTATACTAACTGTATATCTTTGCAAAAAAGGGGGAATAGTAAAAAAAATTAATACATACATGCATATGAAAATCATAGGCAATTATTGTTTGCTTTATGTACTTCTATATCAAAGCTTTTAATAAAAAAAGTAAAAATCTTGTTAGAAATACGGCAACAACAAAACGCCCCGAGTGTGAGTCCTCTTTTTTAGATGAAAAATATAGAGTAATTCCATGTGAAACGAAATAGTTTAGTCTAAACATATTTTATTACCATGATAATACATGTACATACAAAAAACTAGTACTTTCGAATTGAAGCACAGTTCAGGTAAAAGGTTTTGGCCACAAGTTCTTGTAACTCAAATTCGGCCATCCCCTAATGTAAAACAAAATGATTGATTTAAGTCAAAATTATAAATGAACAAATATCACACCAATCAATTATTATAAAAATAACAATAATGACAGATTGTGCAGAGATTAATAAAACAAATCAAAATTAATATTATTGTTACTTTGATATAGCTAGCAAATATGTTGTTTTCATTCCCAGTATTCTAACACATCATCGATGGGCATACAAAATGTCGTAACTAAAGCTTAAATAAAGCTCGCGCATGGACAATATCGGAATAGTGTAGTATATGATACATTCAGAGTCCAGGTTACCTACCCGAGGCTATCATATAACAATCGTTGATTGTCTCCACCTTATACACGTCATAATTATCAATCCTCTGGTCTAGAGAATGATAGAGACAGTTGAGGAAGGTAACGACTTGACTCGGGGACATGTTCATCGCCATCTGACTGAATCCGAACATATCGGTGAACATGACAGTCACGCGCTTGTAAAAATCACACTCCATGTAGGATGAGGTTCCCCGCAACTTCTTGGCTATGGATTTCGGTACCATCTGGTGGATAAAAAATGGTGGAACATTATTTGAAATTTCAAGAGAGTTTATAGGTCTTTATTAAAGTGAAGTTCATGATTTACGAATTTTCTGTATTTGAAGGGAAGTCTTGGTTCACTCGAATGCCTATATTGTGACTAGCTGTCAAAGACTCAATTTCCAAATAGAATGACCCAACTAAGACAAATAAGAGAGTGTGATTTTCTCACAAAAAGGCCCAAATGCGCTTTTTCAAACAGGTAAGCTCATTAAGTAAGTAGTGTATAGTGTAGCTTAAAGGAACTAAGATTTATTCTTGAAGCACGATTTACATCAGGAATTAAAGTCAATATATTTGTTTCACCATTGAATGTTTTCATCTAGCGATCAAAAAGTAGTGTGTCCCAGTGGTGCGTTCTTACTACAAACCTGAAAAAGCAGTGTGTCCGCCTTGTGTTTCTCAATATTCAGTTCTGTTGTCTTTTGTACGAGTGTCTGTGTATACCGCTGTATGTCGCTGGCTAGAGCCTCGGATGAGAACATAATGATGGGACACATTCCAATTACGACTACGACCAAAACAGCGTAGACAACGACCTGTAGAAATTAGGTAGAAAGATCATCACAGCATAAGCCTGTGGCTCGTCACAAAGACACGTGTTTCGTTGTTTGAATTATTACATCAATAGTCTTGTTAAATTATCAGTAAGAGATAATTTCTTGATAATATAAAACAGATAAAACAACAGCAACAAAACAACACCCCCTAAAACAAACAACACAACAACAAAAACCCGACACTCATGCCCGTAGTTCTTCACTATTTCTATCGATCACTTATACAATTCACAATCAGACAATTTCGTAAAAAAGCGTCAAAAATTTACGAGATGAAAAAAAGTTACATAATATAACTTGAAAAATTAAAAAATCCGTCGGTCGAAAAAGGACCTCAAAGGAAGAGCGAATGATATCGACCCCGGCCTGACTGCACGAACTGTATAGGCTGATCAGAATCGAAACTTTTCGGCTTTAGTTGGTTGATCTTCAGCCTGAAGAATGATTCTTCTATCTTATTTAAATCCATTTAAAATATCACCCCTGTTTGACCTGTGCTGGATCCGATCTCTTTTTTTCAAATATTTGTTTTACGGATCACCAGGGATGTCGTTTCCTGAAAAAAATCAATCTTTACCTTAAAGACAACTTGTGCTAGTACAGCGTCCACCTCCTCAGAGATACGGTGCGCCACCTCCTCTTGTATGCCTAGTAGTGAGTCTAAATACTCCGTCATATTGTCGAAGAACCATTTAGCCTTTTCTATAGATGTGTAGTTCTTATGTGGGTCATGGTACTGGATCTCGTTTCTACAATAGTAAGTTTTAGACTGTTTACTGCATCGGTAAAGCCCGATTATATCATGTTTACTGCATCGGTAAAGCCCGATTATATCAGTCGATCGTGAGATCGAACCCCGGCTGCATCATCGTTTTTACCGACATTTGATAAGTGTCATATGGGTATCACCAATCGGTGATTTATAAGTACACGTAGTTCGCCCTTATAGGATGAACAGTTGGTGTCTCGGGCCGACTGATGCGGTTGTACTTGTGGGAGAAACTATAGGTGCACCAGTCGCCACCGCGGTATAGTTAAATTTCTAGAGTCGTATGTTAAAAATGGGCGTTCTGATTAGACAAAAAAAAAATCATACCTCATTGAACAAAATTTGAGCACGCGGCTATTTTGGATGCTTCCGCACAAATAGTCCTATACAAAAATTATAAAAAATTGTTAATATTTTGCTTTTTTCGTTCGACACTATTAAATTAAAAGAAATGAAGAGAATATTTTGTTTTCATGGAGGTATGAACCGAAAAACCTGACGACACTTATGTATGAATCTGCTTCGCGTATACATACAGTGTGATTAGTTTTTTCGGTTCATACCTCCATGAAACGAAATTATTCTGGTCATCTCTTAAATGACCGAAATACTATCGAACGTGCCGTTAAACCCCATTTAAACATGCAATTTATATGTATCAAACTTTTTAAAGCATTTATCTTGACAATTGCTTCAAAGCTCGGAAAATATCTAAGTGGGGTTTAGACCAAGGGCTCCATTTTTTTTTACGCTGGGAGCTTTTTCCTAGGGGACTCTGTCTGGACCCCAATTCAATAAATAAACATTCGAGATAAAAGGGTGCGATGACAATCTAAGTAGGTAATTTTTATTCAAAACGACGTGTTGTGGTACTCAATGGAATTGTCATGGTGAGACGATTCCAATGTGTACCCACATCATAGGGCTTGGTGCATGAATAATGAAATATTGCATTGTAAAACCGAAAATCATCATCTATCTGGAAACAGAAATCCCACCTGTATGAAGCAATGATAGCTGTAATGTTTAGTCCAGAAAACTTGATTTCCTTGACCTCCTCTCTGTGCAGAGGGACAACAATGTCGGAGTAAAACACGGCGGTCTTGTAGTTATATTTGAAATCATGAATCTTCTCGTTATAGAATTCGAAATCACTCCAACTGGGAAATGCTGTAAAAGACAGGGCATAGTTTATATTATTTGAAAATCGAATTGCAGAGAAGAATCATGCATGTATCAATTCCATTATAACTAATATGTTCGACCAGAAGGAAAAATGGTCACTAAAGTCTTAGTAAAACGAGAACTTGTAAGAATGAAGGAATAAACTAATAAAATGATGGATAAAAATGGGGAAACGTTAAAATATTTTACTGCATAACAATATGGCTTATCAGTAAGGTTTTAATCAACCCGAACCAACAAAAACCTTTAGGTATTTTATGTAACTAAAGGAAAATAAATAGATAAATAAATAACACTAGAAAATTTGACTACACACAACTTGTTTCGCGCCAAAAAAAAACTCGACCTTTAGAGTGGCATGAACTTGTGCCATGAATAAATATTCAGAGGAGCACTTCTTCTTGAGAACGTTTAAATCATTTTATATTGAACTCTGTTCATTAATCTAGGATTGACCTTGACCTTACCCTACGAGGTGAAACATTTCGGATTGCACTTTTACTCATGACGGATGGTAACTATACAAAATTTCCATTAAAACCTATTGGTAAATGTAGAACACAAAAGGCTTCACATAAAAGCTAACCGGACAAGTGTTTCAAACCACATGGGGAACAAGCGCATCCAACAAATTTTGACAGACAAACGGACGGACGCATGCACTGAATGACCCACGCCAAGCATGCATACAAATAAGTGTAGAGTTTCATTTTGACTGACGTGGTCTACCCGCATTATATTTTGCTCAAGTTTTTAAGGACCAGATTCAAAATCAATTTGCGATGATTTAAGCGAGAAAGATATCTATCACCCGATTCTTTCATAGTTTATCATCTTAACTTTGTCTATAACAGAAAAGTCATTAGTTCTAAACAAGCCATTTAGCTAACAAAGACTCCCTTAATATCTTTTCAAGTGTAGAAACGGTTCAGGTCAACTTGCCTCTAAGAATATTTGATATTAGTCTGGCTCACCACATGCAGATTTGATATTAATCAGGCTCAATACAAGCAAGTTTCTTATTAGACTGGCACACCATAACTAGATTGGATATTAGTCTGGCTCATTACAAGCTGATTTGATATTATTCTTGCTCACCGCAAGTAAGTTTTATATTGGTTTGGCTCACTACAAGTAGGTTCGATATTAGTCTGGCTCACCACAAGTAGGTACGACAACATCTAATTACCTCCATATGCGTAGAACATGGCTCCATACGCTCTCTCTACGCCGATATTTTCTTTACACCGAGTTATCTTCTGATAGGCTACCAGTGTCTTCCATGTGGATCCAAATCCAGACCCCTTGATATTTTCTACCAGCCATTCTAGAAACTCCCTAAAAATAAATAAATCGAATAAAATAAAACAACATACTAGTATACCAAACGACAAACTTTTAGACTTGTCCAAAATCAAAGATGTTGCTGACGACAATTTTAGTTGATGAAATTTTGGCTTTTTTTACCTTTTGGGTAGAATAAATTGCGGATGATGTAGAGATTGCGTGCGGCAAGCAATTTCTTCATTTTCCACAATGTTTTTAAAGCGTTTTTTTATTGTGTGTGTCGAAAGGTATCGTGTATGGGAATGAGTCAAATGTAAGGTTTTCGCGATTACTGGCATGATAAATAATCCTTTTTTGAACTCGCAGCTTAAATGATAGTTTTACTTAAAAAGAAATTTGACAAGTGAGTGTATGTTATTAACACGTGTTATGACGATTGTGGGATAGTTAGTCACACCGGCAAGGAAAGTTGAGACACGTATGTGAGCAAGAACAGAATGCAAGAATCAACAGCCTAGCTTGCGATAAACGTTGTAACGTTAATCTGAATAAGCAGTAGTTTTGACGTTTAAGTCGCCGACAATGAAACTTTTGTTATAGATTTTAGCGAACATCGCTGTACTTCCGGTCTAAATGAATGATTTGATTGGTCACTGTATTTGTTGGTTGACAAACGCGAGACGTCATTTAATGATAAAATTATACAGATACAAATTTAATACAGCATGATAGTGACAAACTCGCAAACATGTCTCTAAACATTATCTCGATCTGCTTTTGTCGTTTCTTGCTGTGGAAGAACCTGTCTTTTTATATCATTTGATAGTAGCTGAAAATCTGATAGACATAGATGGATTTAAATATTATGATTCTTGATAGACCTTTTTCAAGAAAGGCAGGTTTTGAAATTTTAACACTTTCTCACATACGCTTTATGACGCTCCCCAAGAAAAACATTATGTGAATTTAAGAACAAGCAATATCTTAATTTCATACGATGTTTACTACCCAGAAAGTTGAAAAATTCTGAAAATTCACAAACTTTAAATTAGCGTCTGCAATTCCTTTCAATTTAGATCAGTCTAAATTTTTGTCTTCAGGTAATTTTTAAAATTGCAGTTCAACCTTGTTGTCAGCTGTTTGCTGGTCACGCCCAATTACTCCGACATGAAGTTAGACTTGGATATAAAACAGCGTATTTTGCAAAATTTATGGTCTGTAACACGAAAAAAATGGTTCCTTGGTAACCGAAACGCCAAACCAAAACAAACAACTAATTTGGGAGTTACAATTTCACTTCTGGTCTATCGACTTTTGCGTTACAGTGGTTATTGTTTTATAATGATTTGGATGAGCATGTTTCGTTTTTCCTCGAACAGACATGTTTTGTTATGTATTTACTCGTTATGGACATATCGTCGGTGCGCGAGCAAAATGTCGTAGCTTCAGCTTTAACAAGCCTGTAGTTACGACAGTTTTTTGCTTTACCTACTGTAACACATAATATTTATAAACGCTTTGAATAAATGTAAATAATTGATCAAGAACTTTGGCCTACTGCCCCATGTAAGAGGCAATCAAAGTATAAATGACATTCTACAAATATAAATTGAGTTTTATTTCCCTGATAAGTTATTAGTGGTCGTGCCGTGTCATCAAAATGAACTGACTTACCAAATAGAACTTTAGACTAAAGAGGGAAGGCTAACTCACTTCTGAATTAGCCCTTGATTCATTAGCTCTACTGGCCAAAGGTCATTTTGAAATCCTTGTAAAACAATAAAGTCAACAGTTTTCATCAAATTCTTTTCATTTGTTCACAGACTGATTGTACCATTATTAGGATTGTTCCTTTACAAATTCTGACTGATCAGTCAGGCATATATATGGGCATTACGATAATTCACTGAAAAAATCCTCGTTAACATGATAGTCTACAGTTTTTATCGGATTCTCTTCAAACTTTCAGATAATATTTGTACCCTCATTGGATTGTTTCTTTCCAAATTGGGTCTGATCTGTCTAATATCACCGGAAAAGAGGGTGTATAAAAAATTATTACCAAATTCTCATTACCACAAGAATATTCTAAGTTTTTATCAGAATCTCTTCAAACTTTAATTGAATGGTTGTGCCATCATTTGGATTGTTCCTTTGTAAGTTGGGTCTGATTGTTTAAGTGACACAAGAAAAGGTGCCGTATGAAAATTTTATTACAAAAGCATCATTATCACATGAAGTCCTCAGTCTTTATCATTTTCTTCAAACTATCTATCATTAGGATTGTTCCTTTGTACATTGGGTCTGTTTTGTTAGGTTTCGCCAGAAAAGTGGCCTTATGAAAATTTATTACAAAAAATTCTTTACACAATTCATTCCCGTGTTTTCATTGATTCTTTTAAACGTTTACAAAATCTTTGTACCTTCATTAGAATTGTTCCTTTTAAAATTTGAAAAGGGGCCCTATGTAATTTTCACTATAAACTCATTAACACAATAAATTCCACAGATTACACAGATTGATTGTACCCGACTACAAAGGTTGAGGATTGTTGCTCAAAATAATAAAGGGAAAAAGTCCAATTTGTTATTTTTTATGCATTCTTCTTTAACCAATTAACTTCTTTAACTGTTACATTTCTTTAACGGAAAACTTAATAGGCAGTAGAGCGCCTCAGGCCCTCATGGGCCTCTTGTTTTATAGAGTTGCACCAAGTAACACTCTGAATTATCCTTTTTGAAACAGTTTTAGCATTGCATAATTCCCTGCAACTGTTATGAAAATTTTGTATAAATATTTCAGTATGATATAAATGGCAATTTGTTACTTTGTTGTTCAGGTTATCAAGTAAATCTCTTTAAAATATGCTGCAATTTGAGCGCATATTATGTTAATTTCATATCTCATCACCAAATTATACTAAAATTGCCGTGTGAAACGAAGACGAACAAACAAATTACGCAGCGTAAACCTCGTACTTGAAAGAGGTTTAATACTCTTTTCGTTTAATTCTAATTTTGATACAGGTTTAAATTATCTTTTGAATTCCTCATTCGCTGTGAAATATATTTCATTTTTCCTAAATTCTAAACCCCGATGTCTGATATATTTTGTTAAAGCATTAGGTATCATCATGACTTGGGGCTATAACGCAGCTGGTGGCGCGTCAGACTCTCAACCACGCGGTCCAGGGTTCGATACCCGTTCGTAGCAAATATCCTTTCCGACATTTGTCTCCCACCAATGGGTGGATAATAGAAAAACCTTGGTAAGATTAGGAGCTTGAAGCTCGGAAAGGATATTTGCCACGAGCGGGGATCGAAAAAGGCCCTTACGATGGAGAGCTCGAGGCGCTAACAACTGCGCTATAGCATCGGCCTCCACGTAGGTGAAATGGTTAGAAAATCCACACACAAGATCATATATCATTTTATATAACAAACCGTGTAATAGAGCTGTAGAAGTTGATCTCCACATATAAGTCAACTGTGGCTGGATTAAGAGAGTTCCGGTGCTGGGATATATACGTCATCAGGTTGGCTTTACTTCGGAACTCCTCGCGGGGATTCTGGGTCAACTCGCCTAGTGATATATGACATTTGAAATTAATAACGGAATGAATAATCCAAACAAAATGTTAATTTCACAAATATCTTAAATATGACACCTACTTAAGTATTTTGAAAAATATTTAAGTCATTTTAAAATCCATCTGTAAATTTAGCAGTTATGCTCTTGAAAAGCTCCATTATAACATCACATCGTTGGACGTGCAAAATTCTGACACAAGTTGACGATTAGAAGTTAATAATTTTCGTTGGCTTTACTTTCTTTTCTATCTATGTCCTACTTATTTTTGACTTGTCCAAATTGAAAGGTGATGTAGACGATAATTTAAAAGTTTCGGAAATTTTAGATTTCTCAAACTTTCTGGGTAGAAAACATTGTGTAAAATGAAGAAATTTATTGCAACACATAAGTTCTTCGTCTTATACAATGTTTTCAGAATTGTTTTTCTCAAGGGGCGTCGAAAGGCGTTATATTGTGTAGGAACGGATTAATACCTGGCCAGACCGAAAGTCTCTGTAGAGCGTCATCGGTCGCTATATACTCTTGTAGTAGAAATGTTTTGGTACCCGGACCGAGCTCACTGAGATATAGCACACTCATGTCACGTTCTCGCTGTAACCTATGTATAAGTCTGCCCAACATCACTACTATAGACATGGAGCGCTTGGCCTGAAAGGTATAGATTAAACAAGAAAGTCATCGATGGGAATGGTACCCGGCTCGAGCTCACTGAGGTATAGCACACTTATGTCACGTTCTCGCTGTAACCTTAACATCACTACTATAGACATGGAGCGCTTGGCCTGAAAGGTATAGATTAAACAGCAAAGTTAACGATGGGAATGATACCCGGCTCGAGCTCACTGAGGTATAACACACTCATATCACGTTCTCGCTGTAACCTATGTATATGTTTCCCCAACATCACTACTACAGACATGGAACGCTTGGCCTGGAAGCTACAGATTAAACAGCAATAGTCCATAGCGCGGTCGGTAGCGCACCAGACTCCTAATCTTCAATTTTAGGATGTCACGGGTTCGATCCCCGACGGCGGCACATATCCTTTCCGAAATTTGTCACCAATGGATGGATAATCGTAAACCTCAGTGGGATAGCAGCTGGAGGCTAGGAAAGGATGTAATTGTAGTATTGGTGTGAGAAATAACAGTAATCCATCGTTAGGTGCTTACGCCGCCGCGATACGACTGAAATATTGTTAAAAGCGGCATTAAACCCCATTCAACCAAACCAAACCAAAGTTGTGATGGATAACTAAATCTGTTATTGCTCTTCGAAAACCCATGTTTTGGGCACTCATTTGAATCGCCCTGATGAATAGGTTACTATGAGTACCATAAATCATAGGGTTTCGAATGAATCTAACCGTTCGAAATTGAAATCACTCCTTATAGACCTGGGCTAGGTCACTAGAGCATATGTGCTAATTAAAATATCAAGTCCGGATCACGTGTTTCTCCTATATGCCTCTTCTATCTATCTATCTATCTATCTATCTATCTATCTATCTATCTATCTATCTATCTATCTATCTATCTATCTATCTATCTATCTATCTATCTATCTATCTATCTATCTATCTATCTATCTATCTATCTATCTATCTATCTATCTATCTATCTATCTATCTATCTATCTATCTATCTATCTATCTATCTATCTATCTATCTATCTATCTATCTATCTATCTATCTAAATAAGCATTACTATCATCCCTCCCTGTCAAATATAACCAGTTCTTTATCAGTATTATCCCAGCCCTTCCCTGTCAAATACCTCCCTGCCAAATATGAACAGTTCTTTATCAGTATTACCCTAACCCTCCCCTGTCAAATATATGTTTTAGATAAGCGTTACTATCATCCCTCCCTGCCAAATATGCACTGTTCTTTATCAGTATTACCTTAACCCTTCCCTGTCGAATATATGTTTTAAAAAAGCATTACTATCATCCCTCCCTGCCAAATATGAACAGTTCTTTATCAGTATTACCCTAACCCTTCCCTGTCAAATATATGTTTTAAAAAAGCATTACTATCATCCCTCCCTGCCAAATATGAACAGTTCTTTATCAGTATTACCTTAACCCTTCCCTGTCAAATATATGTTTTAAATAAGCATTACTATCATCCCTCCCTGCCAAATATGAACAGTTCTTTATCAGTATTACCTTAACCCTTCCCTGTCAAATATATGTTTTAGATAAGCGTTACTATCATCCCTCCCTGCCAAATATGCACTGTTCTTTATCAGTATTACCTTAACCCTTCCCTGTCAAATATATGTTTTAAATAAGCATTACTATCATCCCTCCCTGCCAAATATGAACTGTTCTTTATCAGTATTACCCTAACCCATCCCTGTCAAATATATGTTTTAAAAAAGCATTACTATCATCCCTCCCTGCCAAATATGAACAGTTCTTTATTAGTATTACCTTAACCCTTCCCTGTCAAATATATGTTTTAAATAAGCATTTCTATCATACTTCCCTGTCAAATATAACATGTTTCAAATCGGCAATTCTCCCACTCCTACTTGTCAATTAAATGACCGATATGTCGACAGATGGAATCACCCTTTCAAATATAACCTGTTTGTTATCAGCTTTACTCTGCACGCCATCGGAGAGTAAGTTATCAATATGCCCCTACTAAGAACCACCCTGTCAAATATAACTACGTTTTTATTAATTCTAATTTGTACAATATGCGACATATGGTATATTGTTGCAAGGCCCAGCATCCCAATCGTTCTTTATCGTTCTTTACCAAATATTATTTGTTCTATATCAACTTTACCTTATATACTGTAAATAGTAACCCCACACATTCCCACCCTTCTCTATCAAAGGCTGTATGTTTTTGTCGCGTTTTGTATGCATACTGTCTGACAGGCATAACATAGTAAAGTCAAATATTCCCATTCCTATCTTTCAAATATTACCTGTTCTATATAAGCTTTACTCTGTATATTGTCTGACAAATAATGCATTATCGCTATGCTACCGAACTCCTATCCTTCTTCATCAAACATTACCTGTATATTAGCTTTACTGTGTACATTGTCGCAAAGCCCTGCACTCTTATCCGTCTCTATCGAATATAAAATGCTTTATATCAGCTTTACTATCAAATATCACCTGGTCTATGTCAGCCATACTCTGCATGCCGTCTGACAGGAAGAACATTATCGTAATGTCCCACATTCCCTCCACTCTCTATCAAATATCACCTCGTCTGTATCAGCTTTACTCTGCACACTGTCTGACTAGAAGAAGTGCGTTATCGAATGTCCCATATTCTATCCACTCTTTATCAAATATTACCTGGTCTATATCAGATTTACTCTGTACACTGTCTAAAAGCGAGTACATGAACGAAATAACCCACATTCAAATCCCTCTCTATCGAATATTACCTTATCTATATCAGCTTTACTTTGTATGCCGTCTGACAGGAAGAAAATTATCGTACTACCCCTTACGCTAACCCTCACATTCCTTACCTGTTCTATATCAGCTTTGCTTTGTACACTGTCTGACAGCGAGTACATAGTAAAGCCCCACACTCCAAGGATGGGAATAACTGTTAAGCACAAGATCTTTATTAACTGGAAACGCTTGCCCCTGTTCGTCAGTGGATTTACACGGCACAATGGACCTGTTATACAATAATTGAATCTTCATTAATAGTAATAATTTTAGTTTCCGCATCAAGAATTTTAGTTGGCTGATTTTTCTTTACGTATTTCCGTGGACAGAATTTTGTGCACGCAACTTTTGAGTGCTTGCGAATAAAGTAGAACTATACAATTTTACTCAAACTAGCGAAATATTTGCTTTGATTTACTTGATAGCATTAAGTTATAAGAAATGAAGAGATTTTTTTTTGAGATATGAACCTAAAAACTTTATCAACCTAATGTATGAATCCACTTCATACCTACATAAAAAACTCACTTTCGTTTATTTGGTGCAATGAACTGATGAAAACATTTTGATAGCAATTAGGTACGAAAACAAATACCCTTTTTATACTTTTTTGATTTTTTTCGTGGATCAATCAATGTTTTTGTAAAAAATATTCAAGTTTAGTCTTTGATCTGGACAATCTAACAGCAAAAAAATGTCCTTCAAAAAACTTAACTCTTAGTCTTTTTTTAAAAAAAAACATCCAAAGAGACCCTTTTCTCAAGAGTATCTTCGTGACTTTATATCTATTAGATACAACATGTTTCCATATGTAAATTTGACTAATCGCTAATCCCGCCCACTTAATATGTTGGCCACTCCCATTGACTCCTAGAGGAAGTCTCGCTTTGATTTTAAATGGCATTATTTTGCAAAGTTTTTGGCGAATAACATGCAGCAAAAAAGTAGAATAGTTAGTTAGTGACTAAGAAAAAAATAGTCGACAAAATAACAACAATAGGTTAACAAAAATGGCGGCTGGTGTTGGAGTTCAAAAACTCATTTCTGGTCTCAATGAAAAATTTCAATGGTCGACTAGTTATTTAATCGGCAGCCGCGATTGTTCATTGTGGCGTTCTAGCGTAGTCATTCACCCTTTTTAAATAACACATTATTATAATTTAGTTTCGTCTATCAAAATCGAGCATTCCGATTGGACGAAAAAAAATCGTACTTCCATAAACAGAATTTTGAGCACACTGCTGCTTTGTATGCTTGCGCACTAAATAGTTCCATAAAATGTAATAAGATTTGAAAAGTATTTACTTTTTCACTCGATGTCATTTAATTATAAGAAATGAAGAGAATGTAGTTTTTTTTCACGGAGATATGAAACGAAAAAACTAATCGCACTTATGTATAAATTCACACACTGTGATTTCTTTTTCGATTCATACCTCAATGAAAACAAACACTATTCTCTTCATAACTTAAATAATATTCTTACCACATCCTATATCCTCAAAAATGTTTGTCTGTATCATATCAATTATGGCTGCATTGTTCACCGGCTCTGCACCGCGACGTAGATTTTCTACACTGAAATATTGTCACAAAAATACATGTAAACTCATAGTTTACGGAAATCGAATCAACAATGGGAGATTGTCATACTTAATTCCTGTCGTAATTTATTTATCTATTTGAGTATCTTTTAATTATTTTTTTTGGCACAGAGATTACCAAAGTGTGCTTGTCTTTTGGCACAGAGATTACCAAAGTGTGCCTGTCTTTTAGCACAGAGATTACCAAAGTGTGCTTGTCTTTTGGCACAGAGATTACCAAGTGTGCTTGTCTTTTGGCACAGAGATTACCAAAGTGTGCTTGTCTTTTGTGTGATTTCTGTTGACAGAAGCATATTCACAATAATTGATCATTCGCATCTGTCAATCAAGGAACCAACCGACCAATCAAATAATTCATTAAGCGCGGAATCGGGCTTTGAACTCCGACAATAACCGCCATTTTCGATAAGCTTTTTGTTGGCTTGGCAACTTAATCGTCGTGATTATAGCTTATTCAAACTGTAGCTACGACGTTTAGGTCGCCAACCAACCAAATCATTATTTTGTTAAGTGCTGCTCGCTATGAATTTTGAAAAATAACGCAGTTTAAAATCGAGGCGGGACTTCTTGTCAGTGTCAGTGGGCGTGGCCAAATGAGTAGGTGGACCAGCGATTGGTCAATTGTTTGTTTCAATATAAGATTGATTTATTTTTCATTGAGAGAACAACAACAGTTGTACCCTCATGAGTAGCAAAGGGTGAAAATACACTTTAGTTGTTCACGAAATAAAACATCAAACGATCTTATACGAAAAGCAAACTATATTACTATTTCTTTAATTCAAAAAGGCAAATATTACTTTTTCGGGGGAAAATTTTCCAAAAAGCGCGCCATTGTACGCGGTAATTCATGGCAACCTGATGGCGTCACCGGCGTCTTTTGGTCCCGAGTAATTGACGTTCAAAAGTGTCCAACGAACGAAAGCAGGGCTTAATCCACCAAAACAGTGAATTTATCATTTTGATGATTTTATCGTTTACTTTCAGTGAAACCATTGAGAGTAATCCACCGAGAAATCTCGATAATCCACCGAGAAATCTCGATAATCCACCGAGAAATCTCGATAATCCACCGAGAAATCTCGATAATCCACCGAGAAATCTCGATAATCCACCGAGAAATCTCGATAATCAACCGGGACGCCTTAAAGAAAGATTCTTATCATTTTCCGCCATTTACTTAATATGGTTAGCTTGAAGCTATTTTGGCTATGAAAATAATACAGTGTAAAGCTATTTCTTATCACGGACGTCCCCTACAGAAATTTAAAAAAAACAACAAAAAAAACCCTCAAAAATCAATCAAACAACAACAACAAACAAACACCCCCCCCCAAAAAAAGACCATGAAACAATCAAACCAGCAAAAAATCACACAAATAAACAAAACAAAAAAAACCAAAACAAAACAAAACAAAAAAACACATTTTAACAGTTCAGAGCCAACACCTGTAGATATTTTTTTCCAGGCTGCACGTAACTTTGGTTTATGTAGGCACCGATAAATATGACTTGGTAAGGTTCAAATTTGTTATACAAACCATTGAAATAATGCATTGGAAACCACCGAAGGGTATTCCTAAGAAAGGAATTATTAAAAAATAGACGACTTCACATTATTCGGGTCATCATACCTTATCAAATACATATTCATGATACACAAAATACCGGGTGAATGCCAACTTTGTGAAAATATCGAACTTCTGTTATTATTGTTATCAATGTTATCCAACAAACTTGACCCATTCCCACTTGACGAAATTTTAGACTGGTCCAAATTGAAAGAAGATGCAGACGACTATTTCAAGTTGATGGAATTTTAATTTTTTTCACCTTTTTGGATAGAAAACATTGTGGAAAATGAAGAAATTTCTTGTATCAAGCAATTTCTTCATTATCCACAATGCTTTCCAAAGCTTTTTTCTTGAAGGGCGTAAAAAGGAGGGATTGAGTTGGAATGGGTTATAAAGAAGAAAAACTTACTTCAAATCTGTCATTAACTCCATGATTTCAAACCTTTAGTGTTTTCATCAGCATGTAAATAACCTCCCCGATTTTTTCTCGGTGCCTCTTTATTGTGAATTAACCTTCACAACGGTTTCTTCGAAGAACGCTCCTTTTCCATGGCAACAAGCTATCCCTTCGCACCGACACATCTCATAGCTCCCGAGGTTTTTCATAGTGCGAATCTGAGATATGAATTATTCATTGGATAATTCTTGGACAGGGGTTAAAGATTTTTGAAAATGTGTTAGGTATTTTATAAACAAAAATTACAAAGTATATAGAGTACGTAAAGGCATGTAGTCAGCTACCTCCCATCTTAAGACGTCACTTGGACATTGTTACAAACTCTTGGAAAATGAGACAATGAGAGCACCTGCCTCGTCAACGTTCCTCTTTATATATATATATATTTTAAGTAATTGCATTTTGATATGAACCGATAGCCAGTGACATGTTCTAGATTTTCAATAAAGTCCCCCTTTCGTTTGGCAAGCATCGAGTAGGGGGAGAATTACGAGAATCGACAATAAAGTTGAAAACTCTTCCAAGTAGAATCAAATTTTGTCTTTTTACAAGCCAATTTCTCTTATCTTTCTGTTTTTCTTTGACACCATTTTCAATCCAACTTTCAGTTATATTTGGCGGTGATCACATACTATACATTTTCGGGGGTATCATCAGCGGGTACCTAGCCGCATACCAGTGACACTTGAATGTTTTACCCAACCAAAGACTCCACATGTATCAATTGTGGATCGTTAGGGTCAAAACTTCACTTTAAGTCGGATAAGAATAAAGGAACATCCGTAAAATGTAAGCGTATACGCTAAAATGTTGAACATACTCGCCTAACATGACGGATTTAAGTTCGATCTTCGAGCTCACGCTTAGAAACTTGGTTCATTAATATCATATGTGCACTTATATTTTCGTGCAAGAACGTTCATTTTATACGCACACGCCTTTATCCTATTAAAACACCTGTAGCATTTACGCACGTGCACGACTGAAAGAAGACTTAAGATCTGGTTGCGAACCATATGTACCACGTGAACAATTTCTAATGAGCTATCCTGGAAACCTGCTTATTTCACCGAAGTTCCATGTTTAAATCTAGGGTTAATTGCGATTCTGTTCACACTTAGAACAGTATCGCATTTAACCCTCCAAATGATCTAAAGTAATAATTTTCTTGCCGATATAGGTTCGATGTTTGGATAAACGAAGCTTTCGAAAACTGTTTAATAGATGTGCCCGTTGCTTAACTAAATGAGAGAAAAAATGCTGGTTGTCGTACCTGTCTTTATGTCATTAGAATATGAGACGAGGTTGAAATCAATATCATCGTCAATTCAAAGTATGACATTATCTTGTGAGAAACGCAAACCTAAGTGGGATAGCAGCTGGATGCTAGGAAAGGATGTAGTTGTAGTACTGGTGTGAGAAATACCAGGGATCCATTGTTATATGATCCAATCACCGCGATATGACTGATATACTGTTAAAAGCGGCGTTAAACCCCATTAAATCAATCAATAAATCAAATCTTGTGAGAAAGCGGGATGTAGCTTGTAAGTCACGGACCGAGAAAGAACTGTATTGAGAAGTTAAGAATAAAGTGTAATTGAGTATGTGAATGGTTTTATAATTGTGTTTACTCTAATCAAATGAGTGGTATAAACGAGTTTTGAACAAAATGAAAATTTTGGTGTAACTAATGATGGCGTCGATTAGATAAAAAGCATTATACCTTCAGATATTCAACTACGCATTGATTACTTCCCCTTGGCTGGTCTATAATTATATTCATTAAGCGTTTCGAACCATTTTAATACCCCTAAATCAACGAAAGCTTGTCTAATCGGTAATTTTGTAATTCGTAATTTTTGCAATCGAAAATGAAATACAAAATCCATTTGATCGCTTGAACGAATCATTTGTTTAAAACTGTGACAGGCAATCTTGAATATATAAAATGATCGGAACAAACACCCATCTCACGATGTTTGTATCAATACATTTTGAAATGAATCTAGTCAACATCTGTATGATTTTCAGAAATTGTTATTCAAGTGAACTTGATATTTATATCTCCATGACAGTTTTAGTTACCATAACAACTGTTTACCAGAAGACACAATGTAATAATTATATTAGCACAAACGTGAAGATGTTGTCGATCCCTTTTTTACGTAACCGATTCAACACGGTGGGTGGGAACAAAACTGTATTTAAAGTCTTTAATGTTTTATAAACATTTCGTCCAGTCTTCCGTTTGCCTGTCGATATTTCTAACTTACTTAATCTGCTTTACTGCGACCATAGAAATACTAACGATCTTAGTTTGTATATTGTAGCAATCGAAACTGAATTTGGAATCAAGCCTCGGATATGCGCCGATGTTATATATGTTAAGGAAAAATGACATTGCTAGATTTCCGGATACTAATGAAAAGTTATTGGCCTCTGCAAGTCGTCAAAATGAATTTCAGGGGTACTGACGTCATTAAAATAACAAGAAAAGAAAAAAAGTCTGTTCAAGGAATACTTTTCGAATCACATACAATTGTCGAACGTTTCAAAGGGAACTTACCCCAAATTGACTTAGACAAATGTTGCTTTTAAATAGACGATCCATTTACGTCCGATTTCATTTGTGGCTCAAACTCAACCAGTTATTTGCAAATGAATCGGTAGTAGAACTAATTCAAGTCTCATGAAAAGACAAACGTGGGATATTTATCATCTTTTGGTTGTATCCCAGTTTTCTTTGATTTGTTTGTTTGAATGGGGTTTTACGCCTCTTCTAACAATCTTTCAGTTATATCGCGGCGGCTGGAGCACCTAACAATGGAATCCTGGTATTTCTCACACCAGTACTACCATTACATCATTTCCTAGCCTCCAGCTGCTATCCCACATAGGTCTACGATTATCGACCCATTAGTGAGAGATAAATAGTCGGAAAGTATGAGTGCCGCCGTCGGGGATCAAACTCGGGACCTCTAGATTGACAGTCCGACGCGCTACCAACTACACTACGACGGCGGCTCCCAGTTTTCTTTGAATATTTGCACTAAGAAGCCCCCCGTTAATAAAAAAATGGAGCTATTAAAACTCTTGGTTTGTTATTTTCACTGTTTCAGAAAGGCAAGACGAAAAATTCAACCGACGGATAGCGTATGTCAATAAAAAATCGATCAATCATTTGATTCATTCATTTAGACCATCAGTGAACTTTGAACTCTGACATCGGTCGACATTTGTGTCAGGTTTCTTGTTGGTTTACGATTTAGTCTGTAGTTACGACGTTCAGGTCGTCATCCAACCATTATAGTTTTGTTACAATACTACTGGCTATTTATATTTCGCAAAATAACACTGCTTAACTCTTGTCATGCTGAATCCGGAATGATCCTGTTTTGGCAGGAGGTATGGATAAAGATCAGGCTGCACATATATGCAGTCTGATCTTAGTCTACACCTACTTTTTGTCTCCCCCAACCCAGAGCAGTTTGTGAAATCAATTTTCAGTATTATTATCACCCTTAACTATTGTTTCCAGTGCTTTCAGTCCTTTTATATGCTGTATAGTTCAAACAAGGATTTTATTCAGCATGACAAGGGTTGATATCTGAGTCAAACTTCCTACTGGAGTCAGGGGGTACGGTGGGGGACAAGCGATCCGTGAGTCAGGGGGTAGGGTGGGGGACAAGCGATCCGTGAGTCAGGGGGTGCGGTGGGGGACAAGCGATCCGTGAGTCAGGGGATGCGGTGGGGGACAAGCGATCCGTGAGTCAGAGGGTGCGGTGGGGGACAAGCGATCCGTGAGTCAGAGGGTGCGGTGGGGGACAAGCGATCCGTGTGTCAGGGGGTGCGGTGGGGGACAAGCGATCCGTGAGTCAGGGGGTGCGGTGGGGGACAAGCGATCCGTGAGTCAGGGGGTGCGGTGGGGGACAAGCGATCCGTGAGTCAGGAGTGCGGAGGGGGACAAGCGATCCGTGAGTCAGGGGGTGTGGTGGGGGACAAGCAATCCGTCAATCGTATTGTTTGCGTGGAATAACTATTTTGTTTTGAAAACAACGACAATAATCATAATAAAAAGAAATGGGATAATTAGTGTTGCTTCCCTTTGAATAATCAAACAAGCTTATAGTGCAGAATCATTCTACTCAGAAACTTCGTCTGTTCCCTTTCAGATATAGGGTATCTATCAAACACCATATTTATTTAGTATTATTTGCTTGTTTGAATGGGGTTTAACGCTACCTGTTACAGTATTTCAGTCATATCACAGAAGCTGGAGCACCTAACCATGGATTTCTGGTATTTCTCACATCAGTAGTACCACTTCATCCTCCAACTGCTAATCCAACATAGGTGTACGATCATCCACCTGTCGGTTCCAGATATGTTACTTGATTGTCTAAAAACAGATTCTTCGAGACTTACATTTCAGCCCAAACATTTTTTAAGGAGTATATACCATTTCTATCCTAAGCTATAATATAACCCGAGTACAATTTTTCGCTTTCGTGCGTGATTGTCTGCATAATTCGTTCAATTGAATTTAGCAGCTTCTGGTATGTGCTGTTTACCCGTTACCAGACGACAAGATTTTAAGCTAATCCAAAGTCAAAGATGTTATAGACGACAGTTTTTATTTGATGAAATTTATTTATTATACTTTTTTTCTTTTGAGGTATAAAAATTGTTTATAATGAAGAAATTGCTTGTGACAAGCAATTTCTTCTTTTTCACAATGTTTTCCAAAGTTTTTTTTCTCGGTAGCGTCAAAAAGCGTTATCTTATGGGAAAGGGTTAAACCTATAGGATTTAGAATAAAACAGGTAATGTCCGAATAACTGCAAATCTCAGTCTTGAGACAAATTACATCGTCCCTTGTAAATGTTCGAATTTAAGTTAAATCATTCAATCTTTACAAGGTCGGTGGAGTTTTCTTTCCCAAGTCGAATGTATTCCGACTGTTACTGTATTTTACCACATGACATCTTATTTTACATACCGGCAAAACTAGTCCTAAATCAACGGCCACCTGACTTCCTCGTGTATAAACGGCTCGATACTAAATAACTTTTGCCATTGGCCTTAAGTACAAGTTGGTTCGATTCTTACAGAAAATCTCCAAAAACTCCGATCATTTTTTTTTCAAAAGTAAAAGTAAATGTATTATGAAGTTAATAGTGTATAAGTCGAAGGCAAAACGTTTTTGGACAACGTTTGTAGAAAGAAAAAAAAGTGTGTTATGATATGATAATAATTCATTTTTAACTTTGTCTATAAAGATTGGGCGTTTTGATTGGCTGGTGTTTTTTTCATGCATCCATGAACAAAATTTTAAGCACGTTTCCTGTATTCATACAGCGTGTTTAAGGTTTTTAGGTTCTTATCCCAATGAAAACAAAACAAAGAAAAAAAATAATATTCATTTGTTAATTACAAACCATTTCTTCTGTATCCATAATATTTTCCCTAATAAAATATCTTCGCTTTGTGAAAACCAACAACTGAACAAACAATTTCTTCTTTTTTTCAAGATGTTTTCAACATGGAATGTTGAAAAAATCTATAATTTCATCACTGTTAAAATGTTTTCTATAACTTCCTTCAATTTGGACCTGTCTAAAATTTTATTGTCTGATAATGGATCAATATTGGCTTGTTTTAAACCAGGTACCTGTTTTGACTATACAGTTCACCACCTGTAATTTACAATGACACAATGTCACTTTCACCTTGACAAGAATGATTCCATGGTATCCGCGGATAAGTACCCAATTGATGACAAATACATCTGAGATAGCAGTTAATTATACAGAGAATTAACTTGGGTGTGACGCTATCTGATTTATGTAATTCATACCTAGTAATAACAAGAAAAAGTGTACATGGTATGTGCAAGTAAGTCTGATGTCTTAATGTAACCCTGACTGAAAATAGTACAGAAAACATGAAAGTACGTAAGTATCTTAACCGTTCCCTGTTTAATTCATGGTTTTTACGTCCATGTGTTTGTATACTTGAGAAAATGTTGAGGAAAAAGAAGAAATTGCTTGTAACAAGCAATTTCTTCTTTTTTCCACAATATTTTCCACCCTACTATAAAATCATTTTTCGAATATATTTGACTTTGAATTATCATCAGCAAAACCTTTGAAAATGGACAGGTCTAAGATTTTATAGAACAGGAAAGGATTGAGAAAATTTTTGACAGCGCCTTACAGGGTGTTAATTATTTTTCTCTTATTTTCCTATGACAGTTTAAGTGCATCTGTTTCATGTGATTTTATTTTATAGTACTAGTAACAAACCGGGCGCTGAAATAGAGCGGCCCATTTTATAAATATCTTGCTTTTGGTCCCTTCAAATGTCTTCAGTCATAAAATGAGATAGGCCAGGACTTCCGTGAAACAAATACATTTATTTAAGAAATGAAGAGAATATATTTTGTTTTCATTGAGGTATGAACATAAAAAACTTGATTATGGTGTGATTATGTTCTTAGGGTTAATACCTCATTGAAAACAAACGATTAAACCTATATTCTCTTCATTTTTATGATATGACGTCATTAAGCAAAACAAGGCAAATAGTTTACTAATCTTTGTGCACAAGCTTTCCAAATAGTTGCGTGCTCAAAAATTGTTCGTTGAATTTCAAAAGAAAAAAAAAAAAAAAAAAAGAACCAGTCGAAAGGCTTTTATCTTTTTAGGGCGAAAATGAAATATACCATCAGATGCGTAACCCCATTGTGGTTTCGAACTTCAATGTATCGACCTTAGAAAGTATAGATTCTGCTTCATCATTTAACGTCTTTGTCATATTCAACAAACGAACCACGTTGACAAAATATTTTTTAAAGGACTTGTAAAACCTGTTAGTCTAGATTTTAGACGACATCAGCGTTATAATGTTAATAACATTCATAATACGTCACATTATAAAATATCGAATACATAAAACAACAACAACAACAACAACAACAACAAAAAAAAAGAACACACACACAAAAAAAAAACAAAAACACTGAAAATACGGTTCTTTGAATGTTTGTATAATTTGAAGTGTCAATAAAGTTAAACTTCTTGGTAAAATAGGGTGCTGTAACGTACCGATGTTTTCTCTGCTAAAAAGAAAGTTAGATAGATGTAGGGTGACTGAATTTATTTGCTGACTTTTTAATCAAAATGTTAGGCCACGTCTTTTCAGAATATTTTGACCAATATGCATGAAGTTTGTTTTTATTTTTGATAAAAAATCTCGGGTAATCTAAAATCTTGGCCACGTTTTTTCAGATTATTCTGACCAATATACACGAAGTTTGCTTTTATTTTTGATTGAATATTTCGAAGACACTTACTTGTGCATATTCTATATGCACGTAAGAATTCGGTCGGTACAGTCGAACGATTTCTGAACGATTTCCAAATATTTATTCTCACAAAAGTAGGTGATAGAATTATACACATTTGTAACCTGCATACTGAGTGGAGTATTCAGCTCCTAGGGCATTTTGATGGTAGTCGACAAAAACGTCGTTACTACAGCTTTATTGAAACTGTAGTTATGAGAATATTGTCGCCAATTAACAAATGGCGGCTGTAAATTTAAGATTGAATCAACAAATTAAACCATCCATTTATACCGGCAGTGAGCTTTGAACTCCACATTTTTTGTGTAACATTTTTGTCGGTTTTGTGACTTAAACGTCGTAGCTACAACTAAGTCAAGCTATAGTTACGTCGTTTAGGTCGCCAACCAACTACTACACGATTTTGTTACATGTTATTGACTAAAGTTATGCAAATTAACGCCGTTTAATATCGAACTGGATATTCCTATTGGAGGTCTGTGGGCGGGGCCAGCGATCCATCAATTGATTTGTTCACCCCCCAACCCCCGCGGATTTTTCTAGCAGTGGTCTTACAATATTTCTCTTACGAAAGTGTTCGCAAACTTTTTATCATTTACCAGCTATTTCGATATCTTTGCCCGTAAATTGTTAAGGGGTAGAAAATCTGTTATTTCTTTTTTACTTCTTAAATAAATTCAGTAAGACAATTTTAAGCCCAAGTGGTCGGTGACGAACGATTAATCCCGTGAACTATGGTTTCAACTAAATGGGTCAAAACTCTAATATAGGTAGTACATGCTAAAATAAACGCGTACAGGCGTAAATAATACAGGTTTTCTCACAAAAATCCGGCGTACGCCCATAGTTACTGAGTTTTCAAGAGTATGAAATGGTCGCGTACGCCTACATTACAAGTGAACGCACAATACGAACGTGTTAGCGTTAGCCCGTACCTTGAAAGTGCACGAGTTGAATAACGCGTGCACTTTCAAAATATAAGACAAGCTGTATTTTTACGCGCGCAGACGTTCTTTATGTTAAAAAGCACCTTTCCTTGTCGTTGAAGTGAAATATTTGTATACTTCCCGACAAAAATCTGTTTCCTTGAGTGTGGTTTAGCGCCACCTTTTAACTGGTTTTCAGCAATATCGCGGCGTCTTGAGAACCTAACCATAAACTCCTGGTATTCTCACATCGTTACTACAACAACTTCCTTTCCGAGCCTCGAGCTGCTCACCTCGCTAAGGTTTACAATTATCGACCGAACGGTGTGAGAAAAATGTCGGAAAGAAAATCCGCAACGACTGAGGCTCGAACCCTGGTCCTCTCGACTAAGGAAATCTGACGTGCAACCAACTGCGCAATGATCGCGGGCCTCTATCCAACACGAAAGCTTCATAATAATTGTGTCTAACTAGTAAAGCTTATTAGACATCTTTAATGTCATATCTTTGATGATATTCATTTGACAGATTTCATACCCCGCCCACTGACTCCACTTGCCCCGCCCACTGACTCCACTTGCCCCGCCCACTGACTCCACTTGCCCCACCGACTGACCCTACTTGCTCCGCCCACTGACTCCACTTGCCCCACCCACTGACTCCACTTGCCTCGCCCACTGACCCCACTTGCCCCGCCGACTGACTCCACTTGCCTAGCCCGCTGACTCCACTTGCCCCGCCAACTGACTCCGACAGGGAGTTCCCTTCGATTTCAAGTGGTGTTATTTTGCAAAATTTATGGCAAGTAGCATGTAACCGAAAAGTAAAACTGTTGTTTGGTGAGCTAAACCTCGAAACTTTAGCTTGATTAAGCTTTACTTGCGATGCTCAAGTTTCCAAAACCAACAAAATACTCCATGTGAGTGTCGGCAAATGTTCCGATCTAAATGAATTATTTGATTTGTCGACTGAATCTTTGATCGACAGACGCGATTAGTCAATCGTGCGAATGACAGCATTTTTTTCTCCCTCTGTTGTTCGTGTATTTTTCGTGTATTCAAAAGTAAGCAGTGGATATTCCAAGTAATCAGCCTAGTTTGATAGGGTTCAATAATTCCGCTACTTATCGCTCTTTGACGCGAATATTCCAGTGGATGCACGTTCTGTCTCTTTTTGCTTAAACAATAGTTACAACTTCTTTTTAACGCAAGTATTATTTATCTTTCATTGAGTAAATAACACTGCGGACATCTTATTTTCACTCGTGACTCCACCATCGCCCGTGAGAATACTAGTGTGGCTTTAGTTGGATAAATCTATCTTACACTGAAACATTTATTGTCTTCAATTTTATAATTTGTAGTTAAGATATATGTCATTGAAAGATTTTAGACCAAGATTCTTCCGATTTAAAACAGTTTTTATGACACTGTATTGTGCGCAAAGATACGTTTTCCGTGTTCATAACTGACGAATTACCGATCACTTCCTTGGAGCTAATACAGGAAGTTCGATATAAAACGATTTTTTTTGTTGTTGTTTTTTTTTCAAAACGTAAATGTACACGTTAAAAAACGGTTGAGCGTCGGGTAGGAGGGTCGAAAGTCGTAAATTAAGTCGCCAAACCGACAAAAATAATTCACATAATTCCGGTCAATGATGGATATTAAGGTTCTCTTATGGTCTAAATAAATGATTTGATTTGCCAATCGATTTTTCGACTGATAATAGCGAAACAATATTTTTTTTCGTGGAAGTATGAAATGAAAATTAGTCTGCAAATTATAATGCTGGAATGCTAAGACACTCGTATAAAATTAGATATCTTTGCACCAAACTTACAAACCCGAAATACCATTAAGAAAAATCTCGAGTGCAAAAGTTCGCATCTAGATTTTGACATAACGGCATTAATAAAATTTTTATACTCAAGTTTGATATCGTTTCACAATCTCACAAAAGAGCGTTGAGTTTAATAAAAACATCACCGATCCAAATGAATGGCACACATTTGTTAACCCAGGTCCTTTATTACATTCTAGTTTTAGGATCAAAGACTTACCAAATACCATCCTTGAATTAATTTAACACTTAAGTTAAGATTAATGTTAATATTGGGGTTTACGGAGTAACAGAAGAGTAGCTTCCTTGTGGCTTTTGTAAAAACGAAAAGATCAAAGATATATCGCCATGCTTACAAAAAGTTTATATGATAGTTAAGCTGACATAAACTTTAAACAGAATTGGTTACGGATTCTTTTTCAATTTCATCTTCACCGGTGGGATCTTAATTCGATTTTTTTAAGTAAAGCGACTTATACCGTGTATAGTACATATAAACGGTTTCTAATTTCTTCTATTTCTTGCCAAGACTTAAACACAATATCGTCGTTGGGCGTACACAATGTCGTTACTACAGCTTTATTCAAGCTGTAGTTACGACATTTTCACCCCCAACGACGATGTACTTACGCCCATTAGAAATTCGATAGCCTGGTCACAAATATATTTTGGTAAAGTTTTTTTACCTACCATTTTGCTTTTCTGTATTATTTACTGAGACATAGAGGTTAATATTATAGAGGATCGGGGATGTCCAAGGTATTATCTTAAAAAAAGTAAAACACCCTTTAAAGGATTTCCACATAGTGGCGTTTTTGAAGCCCCATAAGAAGAAATGTCTCGGAAAACATTGTTGAAAGTGAAGAAATTGCTTGTTACAAGCAATTTCTTCATTATCCACAATGTTTTCTAACCCAAAATGAAAATATTTTTTTTAAAATTTCATCAACTATAAAATATTGTCTGCAACTTCTTTAACTTTTGACAAGTTTAAAATGTTGGCGTGTGGAAATGGGTCAAATGCCATATGAGGGTCAAGCTTTGAAGTTGACTTTTTCGAAGCCGAACAAGCTGTAGTTACGACATTTAGGTCGGCAACCAACTATTCAACAAGGCTGTAACCTTTTCAAAATAACTCCATTTACAATTAAAGCGGTCTTCCTGTCGGAGTCAATGGGCGTGGCAAACGGAGTAAGCAGGTGGGGCTAGCATTTTAGAATTACATTTATATTACGATAAATGGTCTCGGACATTCAAATCTCATGCAATACATAAACAACCATCTAAAACATATTATGTAATATTGAAACATAGATTTATCTAGAAAAAAATGTATAGTGCAACAACGCTCTAACGGTGAATTAATTGTTTTTAATCAAGCAGCCGTGCTATATTCTAATATTAATTTTTAACTTTTCAAATTTGAAAAGACAGCTGATATGTCAGATGACTGATCGCTTCTGTCAATCAAAGAATAATTCGACCAATCAAATCATTCATATAATGAATCTTGAGCTCCGACAGTGACCGACATTTTATTTTTGTTGGTTTTTGGGACTTAAACAGCGTAACTACAGCTTAGCAAGCTGTACTTACGATGTTAAGGTCGCCAACTAACAGTTTTACGTTTTCGTTACATGTAACTTGCCATACATTTTGCAAAATATTCCAGTTTCATGTCTATAAGTGGATCTTCCTTTCGCAGCTGGGGGAGGGGGCAGCGATCAGTCATGGATGTCAGTCTGCATCGATGAGGATTTTTACTTAAGAGATTAAGAGACTTTTTTTGTTATCATTGGGGTATGAAACGAAAAAACTAACCACACTGTATGAATACACGAATGGTATTTGGTTTCATACCTCCTTGAAAAAATAAATAAATATCCTATTTATTCTTATGATTTAAGAACATCGAGCGATAAATATCCAACGAATGTTGATATTTTTTGTATAGAACTATTTTGTGCGGAAGCATACAAAATAGCTGCGTTCTCCAAATTTTGTTTAAAGAGTTATGATTATTTTTTTTTCAATCAGAACACTCACTTTTCATAAAAAATTAAATTATAAGAAAGTATTTGCATATTTGTTACATTTTTCGACAGCAGCAAGTTTGTGTAAGGAAATTACGCTTAATAGCGTATGTTCATATATCTAGAGTTCAAAAAATCTTCTGAAATGGCTTTTTGAAATGACTTTTCCAAAAATGGCTTCTTTTTATGTCGTTTTATATGAAGTTGTAAAATTTTGTGATCGGTAAAATTGCTCACATTAAAATTGCATCAAGGGCAGGTGTTCCAAATCGGCATGAATATAGAATCTGTCGTGATACATTTTTTTAGACAGTGATCTTTATCTTGTCTAGAAATGAAACAGAGTTAACCTATCTCTTACTTGTTGCTTTACTTTTGTCCCTTTTGCTTGTTGCAGGTCATTTAAAGCGGCTCCTGAACAGATTTTCATGAAAATTTGAAATAGGAATACCATCTGCTTTTCCAATAGATATCAATGCCTTTTTCACGATGTATATTCTTTGTTCGTGTAAAAATCGACCATATTCACTATAAAATCAATTTAATGCGATATATTCCCTATGTCCTACTTTGATACAATAGAATTTATCGGACGAGATCGTTTGTCTCCGTACGATGTCGATAACGAATGTATTGCTAGCGGAATCTAATGACGAAATTTTACGTCACGAAAACTACAGATAAGCAATTTTCGGACAACGTATCTAGTCGATGGATTCCGGTTCAATTGCGGTTGTACTTCGCTGACTTATTTGGGGCTAAATATTTCAGCTTCTTTTCCTTCTTTTTTTTAAAGTTATGAACAGTCATATTCATTACAAAGTCGGCTTAATCACCTTACAAGCGTCAGAAAATATAACAGATAGAAATCTGAAGATTGAGAGCCAAAACTTTTCTTTCATAATCTGCGCACGAGCCGCTTTAAGGTATGCACCAATTTTCTGGCGTGTCTAAAGGATCTTATATCAGGGGAATTACAAGGGTATAATTTAACCCATAACCAGGCAGCAAAAAATTAGACAGGTGGTGTCCGTGGTCGAGAGGAACAGCGCCGGCTTCCAGATAAAGAAGTCCCGTGTTCGATTTCCGGAAGCGGCTATCGATCTTGATTCTGTCACTGACCCATCAAGTTCGGAACACGTTTGATTCTAATATCCTAATCCTCGTACAGCTTAGCACTTGCTATGAAAAAAAACCCCAAATAAATCGTTATTCACCCTGAAATACGAAACCGTAAATTAATAGATAATTAAAAAGATAACAGAATTACTGTATAGATTATCGATTTATGGTAATTTATTATCGATCTAATTAGATTATTGAAAAACGATCATGTAACATTACCCTCCCATAGTAGATTTTGGCCCATTGATAAACAATCGAACATTTTGACGAGAAAAGAAAATGTGAATAGAAAAATTGGGGAAGAATAAAAAACAAACAAACAAACAAACAAACAAAAAAAACCCCACTGTATTTACCATGTAATTTCTTGCTCAATTTCTCAAAATTGTATTTGTTGTTTGTTATTTTAGCTAGGCTATTTTTGGGGAATACTTGAGATATCACTCTGAACTTTTAATTGATTTCAGCCCTTTTTAAATAGCATCAAACGCCCAGCAGACTTCGTCCGAAACCTTTATCATTTTTGGCCCATCTAAGATTTGGTCGTCTGGTAGAGGTTTAACTTAGAGACAAGGAGATGAACTATAGTGGACATCTTACAACTCTGTCTAGCAGATACAGATTAGAAAAAGTATGTCGGTCATGACGTTGTTGGTGTAATACATCGGGTAATTGACCAATCCCCGGTCCCGCCCACTTACGTCATTGGTCACGCCCACTTACGTCGTTGGTCACGCGCACTTACGTCGTTGGCCACGCCCACTTACGTCGTTGGCCATCCCCACCGACTCCGACGGGAAGTCCCGCTTCGATTTTTAACGGCCTTATTTTGCAAAATATATAACCAGTAGCAGGTAACAAAAAGTAAAATGGTTGGTTGGTGACCTAAACGTCGTAACTACAGCTTGAATAAGCTGTAGTTACGACGTTTAAGTCGCCAAACCAAAAATTAAAGTTAGCAAAAATTGGCGGCCAATGTTTGAGTTGAAAAGCTCAGGTCCGGGCTGAATAGAATATTTGGTTGGTCGGTTTATTCCTCGATTGACAGTCACAATTGGTCAATTATCCGACATTCTGTTTCAAATGTTCATCTTAAAATTTTATCCAACACGCGACAATGGACCTCTCAAGCAGACCTGTATAATATAATTTATCGTATGGTGACAAAAACCTTGTAACTACAGTTTATTTCAAACTGTAGTTACGATGTTTATTCACCAAACAACGAATAATATAAAATATACAGGTACCTGATCCAGAGTTTCCAGTTTAGTTAATTAGTTCATTACACATTCCAGCATTCATTTGATCGCTCTTACAAGATTGGTCACAATGTCAGGAAGGAGTAAGATTTCGCTCGTTTATGGAAAGTTTAAATTTTATAGTTTTACAAACAATTAATGAAAATAGACTATGCGCGGTCCTTATCCTTGATTTATATCCAGTTACGTGATATTTCCTTACGCTTTTAATTTAATCTATTAACAAATGACAACAAATTTAGACTGGTCCAAATTGAAAGAAGTTGCATATGTCGATTTCAAGTAGGTGAAATTTTTGTCTTCGGGGGTAAATAACGTAGTGAGAAATTCAGAAACGGCTTATTGTAAGCAATCTCTTAATCTCCCACAATATTTCCCATGCTGTTTTCTTGGGCAGGATGAAAATTGAATTGAATGGAAATGGGTCATTCCATTCTTACACAGTGACGCTTTTTGACGCCCCAAGAATAAAATTGGAAAACATAATGGAGAAACTTCTTGTCATAAGCAACTTCTCCATTATCCTCAAAGTTTTTAATACCCCCCCCCCCCCAAAAAAAAAAAAAAAAACCCACAAAATTTCTCCATTATACACATTTTTTTCTATCTCAAAAAAAAAAAAAAAAAAAAAGAAACTTAAAATTCCATCTACAAAAAATTGTCGTCTGCGACTTCTTTCGAATTGGACCAGTTTAATTCTCTCGTGTAGGAATGGGTAAAAAGGACTATACAGCTATCAAATTTAAAGTCATTGTGAGAGATTCTGCATCCTGGAAATAATTATAAGTCGACAAGGGAATGGTCTTTGCCTGAAACCTGCGAACATTGTAGACCCTTTTCAGTCTGTGTCGATCGCACAGAGTCAACTAGGTGAAACTTTTTGCTTTTGGAAGTTTTCCTGAGATAGAATTTAGATACTGTATATCATTTATAATATACAGTAAATGATACACAGCGAACCGTAATTGGCCAATCGCTTACCCCGCCTTCTGACTTCCTAGACTCCGCCAATTAACTCCGACAGGAAATTCCGCTTCGATTTTTAACGGCGTTATTTTGCGAAATTTATGGCCAGTAGCATGTAAAAAAACAGTAAAATGATTGGTTGGTGACCTAAACGTCGTAGCTACAGCTTAGTCAAGCTGTTGTTACGACGTGTAAGTCGTCAAACCAACAATAAAAGTTGATAAAAATGGCGGCAAGGGGGGGGGGGTTGAAAATCTCAGGTCCGGGCTGAATAAATTATTTGATTGATAGGTTTATGCCTTGTTTGACAGCCGCTATTGGTCAATTATGTGGTTACCATGTCGTTATAACCGTCCATTATTTTTACAAAATTGACCTCCTAGGGACAATTTAACTTCTTATCAATTGAAATGTCATAATTCGATATCGAGCTTTAATTGCGATTCAGTTCTAAATGTCTATATTGTATATAACACTTAAAATGGTCGCAAATAATACTCGGTATATCGTAAAAAGCGGAACCTTAGAGTTCAGTGCTGCATCTATTCTCTTTTACGAATATTTGTTGTAAAGAATGACCCGCCGATCTATTCAAACGGGTCATTTGACCAATCGCGACTGTCAATCAAATAAACAGTCGACCAATGAAATAATTCATTTAGACTAGAATTGAATTTTGATCTCCGATATTGGCCGTCATTTATTTTAACCTTATTGTGTTGGTTTGGCGACTTAAACGGTTCGATCGCCTACCAAATACCACCTTCTTATTACATGCTACTTATAAATTTTGGAAAATATCGCCATTTAAAATCGAAGCGGGACTTCCTATCGCAGTCGAAGGGCGTGGCAAATGGAGTAGGTTGGCGGGGCAAGAAATTAGTCAATATTATAATAAAGAAGTGAAAAACAAGCAATAACGTTCGAACCGATTAGTTTCAGGTGGTAGAGCACTTGACTTCAAACCTCAAGATTACGGATTCGAGCACTTGGCTGACCATATCAACTAACAAACTAATAGTCTTTCGGATGAGACTTTAAACCGAGGCCCCGTGTGACGGTGCTATCCACCGAACACGATAAAGAACCAGGCGGAGCTCTCAGTAGTTTCATCCGGTATCCTTGCACTATCCCCCGTAACAACTAACCGTTTTCCTTGGGCGTCGCTCATATAGGCATGTGCTACGGTAGCGACGATAACAAACGGAAATACACACGCAATAACTTTGAAACGATATTTTACATTAAGGTGGCGCTTTATCAATAAAAGGGCCAAATAATCCTCTTTTTTAATTATATTTGAATATTAATAGTAATGGGTTTATCTATCTATTTAAACATTGTATTAGAAAATGGTGTGACAATTTCTGTCCAATGGTCAAAATATTTTTCACGAACACCCCCCCCCCCCTTTTAAAACACTGATAAATTATCGGATCGCGGTTGTCAGTCAAAGATTCAATCAACCAAACAAAGCATTCATTTAGACCGAAAGTGAACTTTGAACTCCAACATTGGCCGACATTGATGTGAAGCATTTTTGTTAGTCTGGCGACCTACACGCGTTTAGGTCACCAACTAATTTTCTTTTTTTGTTTTGTGTAAATGACATTTTTTTGTCAAAACAACGCCGTTTGAAATAAAAGTGAAACTTCCTGTTAGAGCTAAGAAGGCAAGCTATCGGTTAATTATTTAGACGAAATTATTCATGCTTAGGAACTGTCGTAGGGAACTTACATACAAAGTTTTATTAAATTTGGACAACTGGTTTGACTATCAAGGACATACGGACAGACGGAGAAAGACGGACAGATAGACGGAGCGACATCGCTAGAAATATCCTGTGATGAAATTTTGTCGGTTTCGGAAAGATAATAGTAAAAAGAATTGCGGACATGATTTGAAGACTAACACAAGATACGGTTTAACGTTTTTGAATAAGATTGTATCAAATATCAGTTTGAATAGACAAACAGACACATATTGCATCGGAAAATCGGTTACACCGTCATAAAAAAATAAACAGTGTTGTCCTTACGGGAGATATATTGTAACTTCGGCGCGAGATCAAAATATCGTAACTACAGCTTTATTGGAGCTGTAGTTACGGCATTTTGCTCTTGCACCGCCGATAGGGTATTTTCGCATTGAATAGATCATGGAATCGATACATCGAGACGGTGGTAGACCGAAAATATAGCACAAGCCTGCTGGTTCATCTCTCTACAATAACGTAGAATGTTACATTAGTGCGAGATCGTGACTACAGAACACTCCCATAGACCATGTTTTATGAGCCAAAAGACATATTTTTGCTGAATCATCATAGAATATTTGGATCCATACCTCAGCAGCAGCAGCAGCAGCAGCAACAACAACAACAACAACAACAACAATATCTTCATTTCTAATGATTTAAAGCTGTCAAGCAAAACGAAGCAAATATCTTCGTCGTTGTCGCTCTAAAACGGTCCTTTTAGAACGACGACGACGGTTTACTATTCATGAGTAAATTAGATTATATAGACCTATTTTGTTAGCAAGCCTACACAAGCGTGTTCTGAATTTTCTTCATGGAAGTATGAAAAAAAGATTCAGTCAAACAAAACGGTTGAATCTTGAAAGAAGACACCAACGCTAGATTAAAATTCAGTTTTAGTTATTTTAATGAAAAAGACAATTATCAAATACACATTGTTTCCGATACTGCAGGAATATAGGTTTTCAAAATTGAATCTTATTCCATTTGAAAATTCTTTCTTTTTCACGACAAAGATGTCTTACAAAGGCGCTTTCACGATATAGAGAAGACATGGCTCTTGAATGTCTCTTCCAAGGACATAACCACGTGATCGGCGACCTTGGCCTCCCTTCAAGTCACAAAGCAGTGGCCATAATCAGCGAGCCGGGACATATAGCGTTATGGTAGTTATGCATTTGTAAGAATTTGGTCGAACTCAAAATGAACAAAAATTGTTGCTCCGAAAAGACATTTTATCATAATGGTTACCTTAATTAAAATGGGCTTGTCTATTAGCCTTGAGCAAATCAATGTCACGTAGTCATGATATGTCAATAAATCTAAAGAAGAAAGGCTTCTGAAAACATTATGAAAAATGACGAAATGGCTTGTGAGAAGCAAATTCTTCAATGTCCATGATGTTTTCTATATCAATAAACAACGATTTTTAAAATATCATCAACTTGAAACTGTCGTATGCAACTTCTTTGAACTTGGACTAGTCTAATGGATTCGGTAGAAAAGGGGAAAAACTTTGAGACTGACCTGCGACGTAAGACTCTAGCTGGATGAATATCAGAACGGGTATGTAGATTTACTAGCACAGAAGAAAAGGAAAATGCCTTTGTTTAACCCTTTACTTTAAAAAAAAAAAAAAAAAAAAAAACAAACTTAGACTTGTCCAAACTCAGATGCGCTACTATCAAGAAAGAACGAACCAAAAAAGTAATCAGCCTATATGATATAAAATATTGTGGGAAAAGAAGAAATTGCATATTAAAAGAAATTTCTTCTTTCTCCACAATATTTCTCAAGTGTAATATCCCCAGTGCGTAAAAATCTTGGGTTGTACAGAAAAGGGTTCAGCTTTGCAGAAACTTGGACGAATAACGGTAAAACAATATGTCCCTGACCTTTCGAAGTATGATGCCGTTGTCAGAATTTCCCTATGTTGTTCATTTTCTTGTTTTCGTAAGACCGAGAAAAGGTAAAGTGTAAATAGAGAAAACGCATTATATTAACATAATAACATATTTTATTTCAACTTGGTTTACATAAGTATTGATATAATATGTTGCATCTTTGAATATATTCATATTTTGTATTTTGTCTGAATAGCATATCGTCGTTGTTCTAACAAAACCTCGTAACTACAGCTTGAAATAAGCTGTAGTTACGAGGTTTTGTTAGAACACCGTCGATATGATGACATTTAACTTAAGGTGTTTGTTTTTCTAAATATGATTTGTCGAACAAAAGGGAGAATCTATGAGGCGATAAATTATCGAACCATGTAAGACTATGCAGGTTTGGTAGGATGAACAGGGTCAAATCGTCGTTTTGCCGGCAAAATGTCGTAAATGCAGCTTGAATAAAGCCGTATTTACGACGATTTGCTCGCCTTACGACGAAGCTCTTGAATATGATTGGCCTCTCCCTCTCTCTTTCTCTCTCTCATTCTCTCTCTCTCAAAACGATGATTGGCGACCAAAACGTTTTAAATAAATCTGTAGTTACGACATTTTATCGACTACCGACGTAACACCAATTATGTTTTTCCCCAACAGAAAGAATATAGATATATAAAAAAAGACAAAAGGCAAGAAAGAAAATATTAACAGATTCTTTTATAACTAACGTGCTACCAGTTAGTGTAGATGAGATGTTCTTTAGATTTAATACTCCAAGACAAGGAAGACAAATCGTGTCATTGGATAAATTTAAAGAAAAACTGGTGAAATATAGAATATATGATTAATCTAGTCTCTTTTCCATACACGTACCCTTTTAATAATTGACAATTTGCTGTCCCCGTCCGATAACTCCAACAGGAAGTTCGACTAAGATATAAAAAGGCATTATTTTGCAAAATTCGTGGACAATTATATGTTACCAAAACATGCATTGTTCACCACTGTCAATTAGAAAGATCGATCGACCTATTAAATCATTTATATAAATAGGAACAGAAGTTTGAACCCCAATATTAGCCGACATTTATATCAAGCATTTTTGCTAGTCTGGCGACCTAAACGTCGAAACTACAGCTTATTCAAGCTGGTGTTACGACCTTTAGGTCACCAACAAACCATTCTACTTTTTGTTCCATGCTACTGACCTCAGAATTCACCGCTATGTAAAATCGAAGTTGAACTTCCAGTTGGAGTCAACGGACGCGGCAAGCGGAGTAAGTGGGCGGGGTCAGCGGTTGGTCAATTCTGTTAAAGTTTCTGAATTGACCAAGCGCGTCTGTCAATCAATTAGTCAGTCGACCTACGAAATCATTCATTTAGACTGGAAGTTTAGTTTGAACTCCGATTTTTGCCGCCATTTTGGAAAATCTTTTTGTTTGTTTGGCGATTTAAACGTCGTAACTACAGCTTTTTCAAGTTACGATGTTTAGGTCGCCAACCAACCATTCTACATATTTGTAACATGCTACTGGCCATTACACGAAGCGCATTTTCTTGTAGGAGTCAATGGGCGTGGCCAAAGGAGTCAGTGGGCGGGGCCGGCGATTGGTCAATTAAAAACTATATAAGGAAAGAACAATTGTATCATTCAGATCGTTTAGAAAAAAACATCTTGTTGTGTATCGTAGTTTGTGGGGCGTTAGATTTTAGTATTCGAACGTCTTCATTCTAAAAGCCGCACCAGACGCCAAATCTCCAATCATGGAGTGCCTTGGGTTCGATCCCCGGCGGTGGCATACATCCTTTACGACATTTGTCTCTCAAAAATGGGTGGATAATCGTAAACCTAAACGGGATAGCAGCTAGAGGCTAGGAATAGGTGTAATTGTGGTAATGGTGGGAGATTTACCAGGAATGCATCGTTAGATGCCCCAGCCGTCGCGTTATGACTGAAAATTGTTTAAATCGGCGTTAACTCCATTCAAACAAAAAAATCATTTCACACGATATTTAAACTATTTTGTGGGCTTAGTGTAATTCTGCCGCAAGTGCACATATCTATATGTGCACTACGAGAGTGTTGCACTTAGCCCTGGGTTTATTTCGAGTATTATTTCAAATATGAGCCAAGCGTGACATTTCCTACCATTTCGCATGTGCGTGACTCGCACACATTGAGCACCCTGGACAGCCGTTCGGGGCAATTAGAACATTCGCTGATTGTTTGAAGAAGCTTTTGGTCAGCATCTATGTACGGAGCGCAGAGTGAAGACTCTGATCAGACTGTGCGGATGCATAGGCTGATCTGAGTCTTTACTTGGCGCGCATGTGTAATGGTTGAAAATGTCACGCATGCGCTTATATATAATTTGTCAAAGAATTTTTAGAGTTTTTTCATTTTATTTGCATTATAAGTTATAGCATAATGATTTAACGTCTATTTCTATTTGTTTATTTTCAAAATAGATCTAACAATTGTTTATTTTCTACTTCAGTAATTTTCCGACAACAATTCATATATATCTCACATTTAACGTCTGTTTATATCTCAATCTACTTATTTGAATACAACAGTCTATGTAAGTCTATCTAACACTGTAGAAAAACTTCTAAGAGAATTGAGATATACGATGCAACCATCTTTAAAATGAAAACGATATTTTTTTTGTTCGTTCTCTGAAAACATCGAACATTGACATAAAAGGAAAAGGATTGAGAAAGAAAAGAAACGAAAGTTTTTGACGGGCGTTTTTCTTTCATATTGTGATCCATCACATGAAAAGTCCAACAATGAGTCCCTTTATTATAAATACACTCATAATTGGTTTTCGAAATTTGATAAGGTAGAATGACATCTTTACACCTTGCAAATCTGCAAAGTTACGTCTCTGTGATTTTTCTTCACTTGAGAAAACATTTTGAAAAAAGAAGAAATTGTTTGTAACAAGCAATTTCTCATTTTCCCACTATATTTTCTATCACATAGGATAGTTACATTTCAAATTGCCACCAATTTTCATTATCGTCTCTCTCAATTTGGAACAGTGAAAAGAAAGGGTAAAAGACCACGGTTTCGATCAAGATTAATCGCAATCCGTCTAGACTGGAGTTTATTTAGTACTTATTCCAAAGAGACCTTAAATTGTCAGCAGTTGCACAATTATATTCTAGGTATAATCTTTTTAAGATCTTTGTCAGGACGTGGATGCATCTGAAGAAATCTCAGCGTAACCACTGCTCTCTAATGACGTCATACTTGACGTCGAGTCTCGTTCTATGATGAGTGTATGATCAGCGTCACAAACGTCTTTAAGTCTAGAAATCCCGTCTTTAACTTTATAGACACCCACTGGGATCACATTACTGTTCAAACCAGAGTTAGACACTCCAACCACCGAGTTCACATCTTCATTGACGTCTTCGCGGAGGTCAAAAATGACATCAGAATCGTGAGCTAAAAAGTCGTCACAATTCGGCAATGACCTGAATTTAGAGTTTGTCCCTGATATAGATTTTTTATGTAGAGATTTATTGCGGTGATTTTCATTCAGATTTTCTGGCGTTGGTATTTCATTTATTACTGAGATATCACTTAATTTTGTACAAGCACTGTTAGTTTTTGAAGCGTTTTGTGCATATTTAGGCGGACTATAATCTTGTAACGGGTTATGGTTTTGCAAATATTTAGAATTATTATTTTCACTAACAACACTATACGTACACACATCTTTGCTATCAGGTATAAAGCTGAAAGACTTCCCAACAGGTGACGGCGTACCATCTGTCGCGAAAACCTCATCATTAGATTCAGATTCGCTAATTGACTTTCCACGGTTCAGTAAATCTTTATTTTTCTTAATTACGACTTTATTCCTGTTTATATCACAATGTTCACTGATTGGCGATGGAGTTCGTTTCTTAGGCAAGGCACAAATATGACCACAGTTATCCGTATACGTACACACGGACGATAACTCTTGTATTGATGGTGGCCCAACAGTGTCATCGACTCCAGAATCACTATAATGTCTCTTTCTGCTCTTCCAGCGACTATATGTGAACGATCTGTTAGTTTGTGTGGCGACGTCAACACTGGTACCCGCCTTGTTCTCTTCGATTTTCTGATTAAGGGGTTGAAGCCGGAGAGAAGAGTCATTTATATCAGAGAGTCGCGATGTGGCGCTGCGACAGCTCATTGTTCGTTTATGGTGATCTACAGACACCTGTTGTTTGAAGTTAGAACGAGTAACATCCCTTGGTAGAGCTAAACGATTCACTCCTTTGGAATTGTCGGTCGTGAAAGACACTTTAGACTTAAGGGTTTTCTTGTTATTAATATCATCATTGTTTGGCAATGGCACTGCTATATTTGACTGATCTGTATCTTCACTTGACACAGAAAACGTTCGGATATTTTCGCTTGTCGCAGACTCGGACCTTGGACTGCACGTGTCAGGCGTTTCAGCTCTAACTTGGGATCGTATTTGTTTCATTTCCATGTATTTGAATTCAAAATCATTCAATCCAGGTTTTCCGTTTTCCTTATGCGGGGATCCGGAGTTTTGTCTGAAAAATCCAAGTTTTTGTGAGCGGCTAGACCTCACAGAACTATCATTTCCGCTACGTTTAAGAAACGATTGATATGAGGACACTGTATCAAAATAGACGGTAGAGGCCGTGTCTGATTGAAGATCTATATGTCCATATTCCTCGTCACCGGTGTGCACGATGGAAGCGTACTGAGTCGAGTCTTCTTTATCTCCGGCTCGAGTATAAGCCCGGAACCAGCCACAACACTTTAAACACAAAACTGTTAACAAAATCAACACCCCTATTGCAGCAATAATGGCAAAATTAAACTTTGGAGATGCGTTACTCACAACTTCGTCATCCAAAACATCAGTCGTTGAATCAATGTCTTGAACTGCAGTTCTTGTAACGCTTTCTGTCGTGAATTTTGAAATATCACTTATTTTCGAACTATTTATGGCTTTGCTATTAATCACTCTGTTATCAATTGGTACAGCGGCTGACGGTGTTTGATTGCTGCTGTTCTTTAGCCTACTGGCAACATTCGAGATATCTCTGTCTTCAAAATTCTCACCACCGCCTTGAGTATTTGATTCTTTAATATCTTTTGTATAAGTACTTGTCACTATAAGCCCGACGAGTAGAAAAAATATTGCAGGATCCCATATTTTTCTTGAAGTGGCAAATATCAATTTCATCCCACTTGGTTTGCGAATCACAATTTAATATCTAAATCTTCCAGATGGAAGTATTCCGTTGACGACTGTTTGCGAAATATTCAATAAAACTATTTGTATGAATTATTTAAGACATCCAACCAGCACGTTTAAACTCTGGATAAACTTGTTTAGCAGCTTAGTTCGTTGTTCGCCAGGCGACAGATGAGGTTTGAATATTAAATAGATATCTATCTATCTACTGATTTGTAAATTCATTGGGGCATAAAATTTGAAACCATACCCATTTACATTTCGTTTTATCACTTGACATAATTCATAACACCGTCGTTTCGTTGAAAACTGACATAAACTACTAACTTTATATTGCCTCATATTTTTGACTGTTAGCAAGGCTTTATCGGAAGCATACTGCATTTAGATTATTTCACCATGATTGCATTTTGTTTGCGTAACATCAACTTGTAATTGGTAGTCAAATATTGAATGTGTAAACGTAAATGTTTATTTAAATCCAAATCAAAATTTCGGATAGACGTATTGAGAAGTTCTGGTGAGGTCTTTGAAACAAATCCTCGGGTCAATGAGTTGTATCGTCATCATTTTCTAGGAGCAGTTCGCCTGTCACTTCTGTACCGTACATACCCCAATAAAGATACTTATCTGCAAGAAGATTTATAGGGAAAATATGTTAGTATAACAGTTCTCATAAAACGCTGTGCGATTTTAATTTCCAATTTATCATATGAACAATATGTAATATTTTGTCGATGGGAGACCAGAACATGGTAACTCCAGCTTATTCTATGTTAAGTTACGAGGTTTTGACCGCCAACCGACCATTTGCAAAAAAGAGCTCAATTTAGGAAGATTATGACAAGCGTTATCTCATCTCTTCCTACAAGATTGTTTATAGAACTTAGACCGGTATTTAGAATCCTCTAGAATCGACGGATTGCGATAGACCAATCAAATCATACAATTAGATAGGAAGTGAACTTTGAACTTCGACATTGGCCAAAATGTATGTGAAAAGGTTTTTGTTGGTTTGGCAACTTAAACGTCGTAACTACAGCTTATGCTTATGCAAGCTGTAGTTACGGCTTTTAAGGTGCAAACCAGCTTTTGTACTTTTTCGTGTCGAAGCAAGTCGGTGTGCTTAGTTGAGTCGGTAGGTGGAGCCAGCGATTGGTCAATTGTATAAGGTCAAGATTGATTTTTTTTGTGACTAGAATTATAATCATTTAAAAGCCTTTATGGTTTTAATCACTTTGGAGGGATTGAAACAGCAAAACATTTTGGGAAAAAAAGAAATGTTATGTCTGTTACCAATGTCACTTAAGAAATGAAGAGAATAGTTCGTGTTATCATGGGGGTAGGAACCTAAAGACTGAATCCCACTGTATGAATAGGCGAAGCATACAGAGAAAATATGTTACACTTACAGAGAAAATATGTTACATTTTCAGTGAAAGGACCTCTAAAAATTCTATGAAACAAATAATTGAAAAAGATATCGAATCAATCTCGGAATAAACAGGGGTGGTATTTCAAAAACTGAACGCGCAGTTTTGTAAAAAGTTAATTCTTAATTGAAAAAACAAAACACATTTACACCGAAAAAATGACGATTTTAAAGTCTGCACAGCCAGTGATCAAGGTCGCTACTTTTGCACGATCAAGGAGGTCCCTTCTTGCTTGACGGGTCCGATGTTTTCATTTTATCAAAGGATCGTATCGACTAATGTTTTAATGTTTAGTTTATATTCCGAATATAGATATACAAGTTACAGAGAGTTATCAAATGTCAATCTTGTCTATACCTGTATGGACAAAATTGACCTTTGATCACTCACTTTAACTTATACATCTATACATCCTACAAGACGGTATCGTCCACATTATTTTTTTGTTCTATATGAAATATTGTAATATCAAATGACAAGGAACTTTACAAATTGAGGATACAGATTGTCTAACTATTTATAATCACCAAAGAACAGAAAAACTACAAATGGATATGTTTAAGACTTTCTAACGGACGGGAAAGATTTGAAATTTATGCATCACACACAAATATCACTGATACTAAATTAAAAACATTGAGAATCGACAAATCGAATGAATTGGAATGAATAAAGAGAATGGAAGGGTGGAATAACATGATTAGAACGAAGTCACCGTAAAAGAAATGAACGATACGTTCGACGGGCTACAAAAACTTCGTAACTACAGCTTTAATAATCTAAAGTTACGAAGTTTTGGTAACCCGCAAAGGCCGCGTTGTAAAATATCCTTTCTGACCATTTGTCTCCCACCGATGGATGGATAATTATTAACCTAAATGGGGTGAGCAGCTGGAGGCTCGGACGGGATGTAGTGATAGAACTGGTGTGAAAAATACCAGAACTCCACGGTTAGGTGTTCCAGTCGCCGCGATTTGACTGACATACTGTTGAAAGTGGCGTTGAACCCCATTTAATCAATCAATTGGTAACCCGAAAATACTACGTACAATACAGTTTACTTTATGGATGGAATCGTTTATCAATTTCGACGAATAAAACTGTTTTAAATCCAATCGCGGAGTAGTTTTGATAGTTGTGAATGATTTTGTAGTGTGATTTACTCGACATAGGTAAATTATTTGAATTAAACAGGGAACGGCTGATTTTAAATAAAATTTGTGGGTAGGAACGTAAAATTTCAAGATGTTATTGAATATAACAGCAATACCTCTATATTTTCAAAGCCTTGTTTATAAACTATCCGTTTACAAATCCTCACAATGTAATAAAGCAATAAATCGCAGACTTGTCAATATAAAAGGTATTAATTACTCTAAACTTTGACCAAATTTAAATGTTGGTCATAGCTGTACATATAATTATGTCTACATATTTTCGATAGTCCTATCATATCGATATTTATGAATGGAAATTTACAGACCGAATACAAATAAATAGTTTTGTAATGTTTGAGGAAAAATGAGTTGATAATTTAATATGTTTATCAGTATGTGATAATTTCAACCCATTCCAACACAGTGACGCTTTTAGACGTCCCTCGAAGAAAATCAACAAGCAATTTCTCCATTTTACACAATATTTTCTACTCATAAAGTTGAAAGAATCTAAAAGTATCACCAAGTTTGAATTGTCGTCTGCAACTCCTTTCAATTTGGACCAGACTAAAATTTCGCAGAGCGGGAATGGGTTAATTAAATCTTTATTCATGGAATAGGGAGTGTTGGTATTGCAGAGATCTTGTCAAGAGAAAATTTTGTAGGGTTATTTACGATTGAAATGTGGTATGAGAAACGAATCTAACTTTAAGGATGAAAATACATTACGATGTTACTACCACTGAGACCCCCCTTCCCCAACACACTACCCCCCTCCCCCCACACACTTCGTCCCCCTCCCCCCCCCCCCCCCACACACAGAAAAGAATCAATCAGAACAAGGCTTATATGTGAACGAAATTTCCAACGATGTCATTCCTGAGTAAAGGAAAGAAACTTTGCAGTCTTGATATCCGAGACGTTTATTCAGAAAACTTGACGATTTTATTTGTTTGAATGGGGTTTGACGTCACTTTTTACCGTATTTAAGTCATATTTTGGCGGCTCGAGTACCTAACCATGGATTCCTGGTATTTCTCACACCAGCTCTACCACAACATCTTTTCGATAACACTGGCTAGTAATCCTACTAAGGTTTATCCACCGGAGACAATTATCGGAAAAGATATTTGCCAGGACCAAGGATCGAACGCTAGATCTCATGATAGAGAGTCTGGAGTGCTCAATCTGCGCTATGGCCGCAACAGAAAACTTGACGATCAAGAAACTTTGAGTCAATACCTATCTACAGCACATAGAGTAAAGTCTATGATCAGACTGTGCGAATGTGCTTACTGATCTTTACTTGGCAGTTGTTTTATATTTTGAAAATATTATGCGCAGGAAATCTGCTATAGCCTAAAGACTTACCATGAGATATGATTCTCAACAGT
This sequence comes from Fragum fragum, assembly GCA_946902895.1. Taxonomy (NCBI): domain Eukaryota; kingdom Metazoa; phylum Mollusca; class Bivalvia; order Cardiida; family Cardiidae; genus Fragum; species Fragum fragum. The sequence continues at coordinate 55,775,808 of OX336376.1, read as the reverse complement.
TTTCCGTTATTAACCCATCCCAAAACAACAAAAGTTTGGATTTGTCCAAAATGAAAGAATTCTAGTCAATGTTTTCGACAAAACAACTTTGTCTTTTTGTGTAGAAAAGATGGTAGATAGTGGCTAGGAAAGGATGTAGTGGTAGAACTGGTGTGAGAAACACCAGGAATCCATTGTTAGGTGCTCCAGCCGCCGAGATTTGACTGAAATACTGTTCAAAGTTGCGTTACACCCCCCTTCAATCGATCAATCAATTTAGACGCGTAAAAAGGAGGGACTTTGTGGGAAAGGTTAAGGAAGTCCACGAGTAATGCGTTATTGTGGAATCGCCCCGACATCGGATTTCCTCGGATGACATCGTACATGTATTATTTTGTGATGAGATCACGAAATTGCTGCACCACTTCTTTCCGATGGTGCGAAATGTAAATGGAATACTATTATCCAATAGAGTACAACTTATTGTATTTGCTTAAAGTTGCGGTGGAAAATTTTTACGTTTCACAACATCGAAGGTCGAGTAAAATATAAAATTTTCCTCCGAAGGGAAAAGCAAATACAAGATCTTGTATCGCTATCGTATTATAATAGTCCATTAATTATATCCCCATTTTTCTAGTTAAATAAATTCTATGATATAATGAAATATGTATTTCCACAAGTTATTCCCTTCTCCTTTACCAGTTAGTTTACGTTCATTCGAATCATGACGTCACCTACAGAATGAAAATGACGTCATCCTAGTCTACCTTATTTGAAACAGTATTTGCACGGTCAGATACGTATTTTTTTCTAACATGTCCAATTTTGTCTGTGTATATATTTTACAAGAAATATTTACAGGTATATAATTAACTCTTTTATCAGCTACTTCAGCCTTTTTCTTACATCGTTATATAAATCAATTTGCGTATATATTTTTGTATTTTTTTGTCGCAGAATGAAATCATGCTCTTTTTTTGACTCAAAATCAATAATTATTAACTGAATGGGATTTTAAGACGTTTTGAACAACCTTTCAGTTATATCATAGCGTAGTTCATTTATCAATATTCTTCCTAGATATTCACCAGTACTATACAGGGCTCTGTATTTTTTCCACAAGGACATGCCAATGTTGCAGTGGCCCGACCAGGACTTGAACCTGCAATCCTCGATTACGAGTCAACTTCCCTGGTCGGTAATGAGTCAAGCCATTTACATGTATTTACGATAACTCGTAGGTCATCAGATATGTCGTCTTGTCTTCATCAATCACTGAGGAGAAGAATACAGTTCTGATTCCGTGCCCCCCTTTTGAATGAGTATTGCAAATGTTTTTGTACATCATTGATACATGGACGGGGAATTATAGGGTTCTGTTTTCAAATCCTGTCGGGGCTGTTAGTTTTTTTCTGAGAAAAGAACTAACTCCATATCTCCCTTCTCCATCCGAGTGTATAGATGCGTATCTGTGTGAGTTATATGCAAATGTAAAAGGTGCGCCGCGTGACCGACGACTTGCAAATGTGTGAAAATGATTTGATATGAAAAGCGTAGAAATAGTCTATAACCCATTAACATGTAAAACATGTTTTTACTAATCGACTACCTAAAATTTAGTTATTGTTTATGATACCAAAGCTGAAGCCCTTTTTTTACAAGAAAGTCGTCACATTGATGTAATACAAACCAGAGCTTCAATATGTCAAACGTTGTGTGCATTTAACCCATTTCCACACAATACCTCCTTTTTGCGCCCCTCAATTAAATGGTTATGGAAAACATAGTGGAAAATGCTTATCCATCATGTTTATTACATAAATAGATAGAGGTTTTCAATTGCATTGACTTAAATTGTCGTCTGTAACTTCTTTCAATTTGGACAAGTCTAAAATTCCGTTACGTAGAAATGGGTTAAACAGTTTATAGATCACGACGCCTAACGTTGATCAGCATTTAAGACAAAGAAAAGTGCAATCAACCTGGACTTTTAAAACATGGCCAGAGAGCGTGAATAGTTCTCATTCAGGTCGCACATGCTCTAATTAAACAAATAATGACTTCCTTAATCAATACATAGACTCTTTATATGAATCAGCATAAAAAGGTTTTTATTATGAATGCATTTGTTAAGTAATTCTTTCTTTGTATCGGTATGGTCGACAATCCGTGAATAAATAAATTATAAGTGTTTCACGTAACCCATTCCCAAACAACCCCGCTTTTGAAAGCCGTCCAAGGAAAGAAAGCTTCGAAAAACAATGTGGAAAATGAAGAAATTACTTGTCACAAGCAACTTCTTCATTTTCTACAGTGTTTTCTATAAGAAATGACAAGGATTATTTTAATTTGGTTATCTTTAAAATGTCGTCTACAACATCTTTAGATTTGGAGGATTCTAAAATTTTGTCATCTAATAATGGGTTAAAACCACACGATCAAAGGAAAATAGAGTTTAGGAAATATAGACAAAAATAGAATAGATAATTTTTTCAGTCGTAAATCAATACTAAAGCTTACTTGGAAATTTTTTATATGCTTTATAAATCAACCAGACGAAAAAAACATACTTGCCCGAATTGTAACAGATTGCAGACGGCATATCAAAATGTGTCTAAATAGAGAAATAATTGCCATGTAGGGTAAAAAACGTGGAAAAGAAGATACGTGTTCCCATCTAAGAATTCTTATTATCGTAAAAACCAGTGATTGTACGAGTAAGGTTTAAAACACGAAAATGTACTCGCAAATTTCGATGACCAACTTATAGATCCGTCCGAATATATGATACAAATAGGCTTCCGAAGAGTTCAATTCACAGAAGTAAATTAAAAAATACAATTTTACCTTATTAGTTAAACTCAACATGTTCATGCTATTGTCCTATTTATTTGTTTCACAAATCCTGTAACAATAACCATACTAAAACAGATGTATACATAGTTTTCCTCTACATGTGGCAAATGTCCGCCAATATTACATTGTTTCCTGTTAGTAAGTGGGAGGTTTATCCTCTTAACTATTTAATGACGTGTTCTATAAAAAAGAGGTTTATTAAATGTATCAATGAAATATGTCTTCAACCGTTCCCAAAAATTTTACACTGGTTCAAATTCAAAGACGCTGCAGCCGAGAATTTCAAGTTGGTGGAACTCAAATGGATGTTGTTCGTTTTTTTTTTGTTATTGAAAACATTGTGGATAATGAAGGAATTGCTTGATACATACAATTTCTTCATTTTCCAAATGTTTTCCAATGCTTTTTTCTTGAGGGGCTTAAAAAGGAGGGCTTGTGTGGGAATGGGATTAATTAGTTAAGTGATTTTTCAGTAAATTGTCGATATTTGTCGTAGGAATTTTATTTGCAAACTTCACACTAGACAACAAAAACATCAAATGATACACTTACGGTTTCGGCTTGATTTTACCCTGCCATTTTTCCTTTTTTTCTAACAACTTTAGAATAGAACAGAACAGATCAGAAACCATTGTTAAGATATTTAAATTTTTGACATCATTATCTCATACACGTGCAAAAAGTATTTAGCATAAGATTTCACTTTTTTTCTATTTTCTTGCACACAAGAAATAGGATAGACGTATATTTTTTACGTGTTACCAATTAATATTTCATTTCATTAACTGCAAAAACGTATAATTTTACGAGTGGCGAAATTGATAATTATAACAACCATAACTATGATAATAATGAAACAATAATGAAATGATAATGAAATAGTATGACATTAATAATGTTTATGATAATGAAATGATACAGCTTATGTTGCTGTAGTTATTTACTTGCTAAACTAAATGACCTCTGCTTAACATAAATAAGTAGGGTATTTTGAATTTATGCTAGAAACATGACAATGAAAATTTCTTTACCCTTAATGGCTCGTTATCAGGCACGAATAAGTTATCAAAATTTGTCGAATATTAGAGCATTAGAAAAATTGGAAACTCTCAAATATTGATATTCAGTGCTTTTTTTACCATATCATGCAGACAGAAAGTTCGTAACAAAAAAAAAATAAAAAAAAAAAAAAAAAGAGAGAAAAAAAATCTTCTAGTTATTTTCCCCAGATCTGTCGACATTTCAATGAAAAGTAACTTCTTAATTAAGTTTCGATAAACATTAAGTCTTGACTCATCAAGCAAAAAAGGACTGTGTAACTGAAACCAGGGGTCGCGATGCGTCCGACTGGTGATAAGTCATCGTTTCGCGAGCAAAATGTCGTAAATACAGCTTAAAAAATACAAATTGGTCTTTTAAAAGTTCTTTTCTCCATAAATCAATCTAATAGTCTCAAAATCGAAGGTTATTATCGCAAATGCATCTCAAACGTCACGATTACAGCTTAGTTAAACTGTAGATGGTACGGTAGCCAATATATAATATTTCATAATCATAAGATGCGATTATAAAAAAAATCAAAAAAACAACAACAACAACAATAACTAAACACAGCAACGCTTTTATGTAATAAGCATCAAGGTTGAAGCGCGTCGGCCTCAATCATGAGGTCGAGGGTTCGATCCACGGTCGCGGCAAATATTCTTTCCGACATTTGTCTCTAATCAATATGTGGATAATTGTAAACCTTAGCGGGATGAGCAGTTAGAGGCTCCGAAAGGAAGAAGTGCCATAATGGTGTAAGAAATACTAGGAATATATGGTTAGGGGCTTCAGCCGCCGCGATATGACTGAAATTCTGCTTAAAGTTGCATTTTAAACGAATTCAAAACAAAGCAGGAATATTTTACCGGGCTTATGCATGTTAATCTGGATATAAGTTACCGAGAAATTTAGATAAAAATCTTTGTATTAATATTGAGTGATTGATTATTTGTTCAAATTAATTTAAAATATGAAATAAATATTTCGATTAATAACTCGGTAAACCCAATAACCAGCGATGTTGTTCGACTAGAAACTTATTATATGCAAGTCCATCCATTCTAGACAAGAACCATTATAGATCGTTTTCGAAGCTTTATAGAAGACCAGGGGTCAATACCCTATCAATTTTACTCATTTCAACAAATCACTCTTTTTGAAGTCCCTCAAGAGCATGGCATTGAAAAACATTGTGGAAAATGAAGAAATCGTTTGTAACAAGCAATTTATTCATGATCCACAATGTTTCTTACCCTGAAAGACAAAGATTTTTTTTCAGTTCTATTAACTAAAAATTGTCGTATGCAACTTCTTACAATTTGAGCAGTCTAAAAATTTTGTCTTCTGGTAACGGGTTAACATATAAAACCATTTAAAAAATATTTCTTTCCTTTACAATCGACAATTTTAGCTTATTTGCAGTCAATTGCCTTCCAAACAGAAACATTCAGGGTTAAGGGATCATGTTATACTATCTAGTAAAAGTTAAAGAAAAGAATATCGTGTTTAGCTAGCAAAGCGTCAGCACAGACAACATTTTGAGGTCTTCTCAAAGGTTAACGAGTGCAAACTGCCACTGGGGGCTTAATCACTAAATCCATAAAAAGTATTTCTTGGGTATTTAAAAAATATTGAAGACACTATTCAAATTGTAGAGAAATCTTTCAAAAGCATGCTGTTTTACCCATTCCAACTCAATACCGCTTTTAAGCATATCAAGAAAAAAAGCTTTGGAAAACATTGTGGACAATGAAGAAATTGCTTGTCACAAGCAATTTCATCGTTGTTCATAATGTTTTCTACCCAACAAAGGGAATATTTTCTATCATGATAATCTTAAGCAAAGAAGTTTACTCAACAAAACTGTGCTTTGCTAGCTTACAGTACTTTCAGTACTTTGATTCTACTCCTACATTTATTTCTCTAATCTAAAATTGATTTCCTTTACAAAGAATAGGTTGATGTTTGGTCCCTCAATTGTCAAAGAACGGATGCCTTGTATTTCAGGATTTACGATAACTCACCATTGTATAAGTAATTTCCAGTGAAAAAATAAATTCACAGTCATGTGAAGCAGATCAAACCGTCTTTAATCCACAATATAAACACACACACACATAATTCTTCCATCACATGTTCGATTATCTTCCGTATCTTAAATGTCACAATCCATGATTGACTCGTAAATCTATCCAATAAATCAATAACCCTTACTTAGACCAGAGAAAAACTAGACTAGAAATTAAAAGATCACAACGACAATTAAAACTGGATACTATTTGATAGACAGCAATTCAACTTGATAAAAAAACAAGATAAGAAGAAATTTCTTTTTTCAAGAAATTTCTTCATATTCCTAACTGTATTTGTACGTATGATTTCTTAAGATATGTAAAGCCAATGATCTTGGTGCGAAAAGGTTAAAGCTAGCACGTGATCAAGTTGGCTTGATTTCACTTAAAAAGTCCGCTATGACCACAATTCACATCACATTTTTACTTCAAAAAGCTCTGAACTTCATTTTGTATCAGTTGCAATTACTGTATTTTGGAAGTGAATCTAGACATTAACGGCGCTAACGGCACATAATTACCTATGTAACATGATTTCTCCGTTTTTCAAATGATTAATTGCAGAACAACTTTAGACCTACAGCAAAGGAAAGGCGACCGAGATGAACATGGGGCTTGACTTCACGTGAGTCCGTGTTATTTCTGACCACTTCCTTTTACATCTAGCCGTTCGGTTACTTGTAGATAAATGACAAGGGTTTAATTCAAAAGAATAGATAAATAAAACAGAAAAGTAATATCTCTTCGTTGAGTGATCAAATTTGGGAACAGCAGCTGTAGTAACGATGCTTTGGTCGCAAACCAACGACGGTTATTAAAAGTAATTAATCCATTCCCACATAATGACGTTTTTAGAGTCCCCCCCCCCCACGACAGAAAACATAATAATGAAAGAAATTGCTTATATTAAGTTTATTTTCCACGATGTTTACTACTCCTAAAAATAAATAAACTAAAAAAAATCATCAACTAAATTCTTGTTCCCCGAAACGTCTTTGAATATGGTTCAGTCCCAAATTTTGTTGTCTAGTAATGACTTAAGGTAGTCTCCAAACCTCAAAAGAAAACAGAAGGACCTTCTCTTCTCCGTGCTATTCTATTGGTTTCACATGATCTTAAGCCATGCATACATTAATTTTTCAATGTCCTTAAAACGTTTTTCCACACACTTACGCTTTGACTTATTTTCTTTAGGTCAACAACCTTTACGTCTCGATTCTGAATTAATATCATTATTTCAAATTAGTCGTTTAACCCCTTACTGTTTTTTGAAATTTTAGACTGGTACAAATTCAAAGGTTTTGCAGACGACAATTTTTAAGTTGAACTTATTTGAAAATATTCATTCAGTATGACAGAAAATATTGTGGAAAAAGAAGAAATTGCTTATTACAAGCAATGTCGTTTTTTTCCACAATGTTTTCTCAAGTATAAAAACACAGGGACATAAAAACCAGGTATTAAACAGGAAAGGGTTAAGCCTAGTTTGTCTTTGGTCTACGAAGCCTGTACGTCGCCCGCCAAGTGATGGCTCGCTGTCCCCGCCCACAAACTCCGCTGGAGACACATACTGACTCCAACAGGAAGTTCCACTTCGATATTAAACGGCGCGTTATTTTGCGAAGTTTATTGTCAGTAAAATGGGGGAAAAAAAAAGTAAAATGGTTGGTTGGTTCAAAGTTCACCTCTGGTCCAAATAAAATATCTGATTAGTCGATTGTTTTGCTTTTTATTATTTACAGACGTGATCGGTCAGTGCTCCGTTAGCCCAGAATTGTGCGGTCCCTGTGTCGAGCCACTGATACCCCGCCTGTTTTATAACAGCGCTACTGTACGTTTTTTTTTATTTGAATCGGGTTTAACGCCACTTTTATCAGTATTTCAGTCATATCGCGGCGACTTGAGCACATTACAACGGAGTCCTGGTATTCCTCACACCAGTACTATACCACTACATCCTTTCCGAACCCCCAGGTTCTTATTCCACCTAGGTTTACGATTATCCACTGATTGATGGGAGACAAATGTCGGAAGAGATATTCACCATGACCGGAGATCGAACCCTAGACCTCATAATTTAGAGTCCAGCGCGCTACTAACTGCGCCATGGCCGTGGCCAAGTGCACGGTGGTCGTAAATCTTGCGATCTCGTTTAAAAGTCTCTAAATGACTACAGAAACATTCATGTTTCAAACATACAACTCAAAGCTCTTTCTTCGGATATAGAATGCTTAAAAACTATAGCTAGCTAAAAAATCCATATAAACTTTTTCGTAATAAAAATAGACGATTTTCATGCAATCTATTACCTTGAGATTTATCCTTACAATCCAATATTCAGCAAATCACATATTTTATAATATTTTCATTGCTTCAATAATCCACAACATTCCGAGAAGATAACAGTAACTAAGTCTACAGGCGACAAACAATGTTTTCGTCTGCTGTCAATATTCCCGCTATAACCTACATCTGGTGACAGCATGCAGACGAAAATTGGCTTATTGTGTGAACATGCGATACGCGTAAACAATTAACCGTTTTATGATCTCTTGTATACGGGAATGTACATTTCTTATACATGGAACCGTACAAAGCATTCTCGCTTTTCAAGAAAATGGGTTATTTAAGTAATTACCATAAGAACAAAATTTTAGACTAGTTCAATTTCAAAGAAGTTGCTGACCACAATTTCAAGTGGATTTACTTTAAAAAAATGTATTCCGGGTTTAAAAAAACATTGTAGGTAATATAGAAATTGCTTGAAACAACCATTTTTTTCATTTTCCACAATGTTTTCTAAAACATTTTTCTAGACGGGCGTCAAAAAGCGTCACTGTGTTGGAATTGGTTAAGCAATTTCTACTTACCCCACGACGTTCCCTACTTCTTAAGATTTTTTTCCCCGTTTCATAAGTTTGCAAATATTTCTGGAATTGGCCTTGCATAAAATTTGGTCGTCTGGCGATGAGTAAAATTAGAATAAAAAAACCCCAAAAAACCCAAAACCTTCGAAGTTGAGCGTGACTGGAACAATTGAAATAGTTTTGCAAAAAAAAAAATAATAATAATAATAATAATAAAAAAGAAAATCCTTTCAAAATAATGTCGGTAATGATAATATTACAGAACATAACTAAATTCTCATTTCGTAATTTTCACTTAAAGCCAATCTTGCTGAAGCGACCGCCTTCATGATCAACGTTTTTTTCTTCTATTATTAAATTCAAAAATCTTAAAAGTGGATTTACTTTCTAGATAGATCTAAGTTCGGCGACTCAAGATATTAAAAGCTACTCTAGGAAATGCAATTTTTATGACATTTGCCCTTTGCTCCAGAAACAAAATTTGTTCTATTAGACTTGACTCAGTAAATATCCCACCATGTGGTGTTTCATATCTCACTATTACAAACAGTTTACCCGATTTGTTTCCGTCGCGGTAATGACGGATCGCATATGTCAGTCAAAAATCGATTGGCCAATCAAATATTTCATATATACAGGAAGGGAACTTTGTCATTGGTCGACATTTACGTGAAGCATTTTCGTTTGTTTTGCGACTTAAACGTGGTACCTACAACTTAATCAAACTTTAGTTACGACGTTTAGATCACCCTGCGACCATCTGTATTAAATTGTTACATGTTACTGACCATAAACTTTGCACAATAACGCGGTTTTGTATCTAAGATAAACTTCCAGTCGGAGCTCAGTGGGCGGGGCCGGCGATCCGTCAATTGCTCGAAACGCGACACGGGATGCTCCATTTCTGCCTCCCCTTTACATTGACGTGACGGAAATAAAATCGCGAGACACGAGGAGACGGAGTTGAAATATTATTTAAAGGGGTATATACCGTTATAAATAAAGGAAGGACCCTCTTCAGTTTCGCTATGGATCCTTTCAAAGTTAACAGAATTATGAATTATTTACTCTCAGTATGCTCTGCTAGTTTCATGTTATATCGTCGATTGGAGAACAAATGTCGTAAATAAAGCTTAGATAAAGCTGTATTTATTACATTTTGATCGCCTACCGACAAAATATAAGGAAATACCTGTCCTCAAGGCCAAAGACCCTTTAGCAGTTGTAATTTCACAAATATTAATAACTTCACGATAAATATCTTTAGAGAAACACAATCGCAGAATAAATTTAGACCGCTTAATTAATTTTGTCACAATTTGGTGTTTCCTAAACGACAAGAATCTCGGCGATCTATTACAACAATAGAACAGTCATAGCAACGTAGACCTACCGTTTAGAAACAGATTTCGTCAAAAGTACATGAGGTCAAAACATGTTGTCGTCAAAAGTATGCAGTCAATCGACTACGGGTAAGACTCGGGCAACGGGATCGGAAGGTCCCGGGTTTGAATCCCGCCCGGACATTGGGAATTTTTTCTAGCAAAAACTTAATCCACATTGCTCATCTCAACCAATGTGTGGGGGTAGTGAATTAGTACGATGTGACTGCAAGTCTCGCTGTATGTTAGAATCCTACTTGCAACTCAGTGATCGGGGGTTTAAGTGTGAGGTCGGTTGAATATGAAAATGTGCAGAAACAAGCCATAAAACCTCAATTATAAGTCTTATAAATATAACGTTGATGGGCAACTGAAAGGTCGTAACTACGGTTCGATTCTGCAGAATGAAGCGTCACAAGTAGCACTATCGAGGGGGATTTAGCTAACATTTTAGAACTTGTTTCCCATTCAATATGATTGAATAGGTTAAAACCAAAGTATGTATTTCTACCATTTGAGAATTTGACGATCAACTTTTGACCTACTATAATTTCTACAGTTTGACCTAGAAACCCATTGACATGTAATCCATAAAGACATGACGGTCAGGTTAACTAATATCCGTTTTGTATTCTACAATCTACCCGTAAATAACAATAAAACACGTCAATTTTATGACCTATCATACTGTCTTCGATTTAATACTTTTGAAGAGGAACGGGGAACAAAAACATTTCGGAGCCGCGACCTTATTTAAAAGAAATACTACCACGAACCATATCAAGACCATATTCAAATCATTCTAGCAAAGAGTTTCACAATTAATGTGGATATTAATAAAAATTACTAAAAATTACTATAATTGTTTGGGGACTTCTAAGTGAATTATCTAAGCCCAAACTATGGTTGTACAGAACAGTCACCATTTGGTATACACCTATTCTAGAATAATGTGGATGTTAATCAAAATCTCTACTGTTTGGGACTGCTATTGAATATCTAAACCCAAGCTATGGTGGCAGAGAACAGTCATCATAAGATAATCAAACTTCTTTATGCCCCTGTATCGAGGGCATATTGATTTTATCCTTTCTGTTTACCCGTTTGTCTGTTACTCTGTTTGTCTGCCAAAAGCTTTTGACATTGGCTATAACTCTTAAATGGTAAGTGACGAAACCTTCATACATGATTATTGCTTGGGACGAGAACTTTCTGTTGGAATCGACTAAAGGTCATTAGTCAATGTCATTTTTCAAGGTCAAATATTTGAAAAGTTTAAACTTTAACATTGGTTTTACTACCAATTTCCATATTGTATCAAACAACTGTTTCTGAACAATAGTAGTGGAGGGGGCATTGGTGTTTAGCACATACATCTTGATCTTATTTAATTGAGAATTTACTCAAACTTTAGATTTGGATAAATATTCAATTTCCAATTTACATTAAATCTTGCAAGCAATAATTTACCACATTTCTTTAAATTTTAAGCATTTACGATATCATTTCTAAAGAGATGCATCATTGGTCTGGAGTCAAACTTTGAGTAAATTGTCACTTTAGTACGAAGAAGTTTCGTAATTCTGGGCCCTGATTGAACAACACACAAAATTTAGAATAATGCTAAAACCATTTATTGAAATGTAAACGATGAAGTTACACATTGCGAATCTTTTCATTCTGCCTAGTTGTCCAAATTCTTATTATTGTATCTTACAATTTCCATAATTTCCTGGTACTATCAGTACTTTGATTAATCTCGAGATCGCAGGTTCGGTTCCTGTTCTGACCAAACTAACGAAGTATTTTTCTTTCGAATGAGACCTAAAATCGAAATCTGATATGACGGTGTTTTTCATCGAGCACGTTAAAGAATCAGAAGGAGCTCTCAGCAGTTTCTTATTGTATTCTTGCACTATCCACCGTAACAACTAAACGTCTTTTGAATGCGTCACTCATATATACATGTGCTACGTAAGGTACAAATAACCGAAACAAATAGATATAGATGATCGGACACGGTTCGGCTTATTAAAACCCTCCCTACAATACTTCATCGTTTCACGATTGGTACTTGATCAACTTGATCGATACTAGATCGATTGACATTCTGTTGACAGTAAAAAAACTTTTTTGCAGCAACACCAATCAAGGCCTTTTAAGGTAGACCAAAAAGGTCTCTCTCCCCGACTGATGCAGACCTGTTTAGGCCGTTGATCGGACTGTGTAGAGTTGGTCGAGTTAGCCCTAACAACAATGTCGCACGACTTCTAGCGTAGGATCCTTTAATAGAAATCTCATATTTCCGAATATAACATGATCGTATTACTTAAAAAAAAAAAAAAAAAAACACACACACACACAAAAAAAACCCACAACATTAACAACAACAACAAAAGAAATCCTAATCAATGTATACTGCTTTACTTTAATACAATTCTATTTTAAACATTACAATTTAAGGGATCTGCGCTTGAGTTATAAAAAATCGTAAACAGGTATAAAACCGTTAAATAGAAACCTTATACTTTTCGTCATGTACACTTCAAAATAAATATAAGAGTAGAAATACCACTTCTAATAATAATACAACTACTACGTTTTATAGTAGTAGTTACAACTATAATAATGAGGATATTAATAAACAGATAATCAAAGGACTGAAAGTCCTGAGAGCGGTTTTGATGGTTTATCAGTAACCGCGCTCTATAATACGAGCATATTTCATCAATATGAGTGAGTAAATTGTACACCTTAGTAGGAGGAGCAGCTGGAGTCTCGATAAGGATGTAGTGGCTGTATTGGTGTGTGAACTACCATGAATCCATGGTTAGGAGCTCCAGCCGCCCCGATATAACTGAAATACTATCAAAAGTTGCGTTAAAGCCTATTCAATCAATCATGACCCATTACTGTTTACCGAAATCGCTATTTTGAATTAATCGCAACGTTTTCTTCTTAAGTGCGTGAAAATTTGTGGTTGGGTGGTAAAGGTTAAATGATAAAAGGTCAAGAAATCAAAGCTAACATTCAATTCTTTTTACGTTGAGCATATTATTATCACAATTGAAGTAGTTACGTTTCAAAGATTTAGTCGAATTCGAGAGGCTAAAGGGTGTTTTATTCGATGGAGTTAATAGGCGCTTCAATCGCCTCTATAACAGGGTTGTAACGTGTTACATATACTGTGTATACGGGGTGTAAATTTGCCCAGCCCTGCCAGGTCAAATAACTTACAAACAGTTTACATGTATTCGCCTACTCCGTCGACCACTGACCTAGATTCCATCTTGAAACGCGAGTAAATTATTTCTCTCATTTTGACAATTCATTAGACAATTTACCAAGGATACATTAAGTTTTAAACCGTTTTCCTGGATATTCATGACTAAAAGGAGGCTGTTGGCATTCAACAAGTAAGTGATTTTCTTCATCAGCGATGAAACAAGATGAAGGCGATCACATAGATTTTCACTACACGTTTATGAGCATGCGTGGAAATGAGCGGGAATGTGTGAGAGCTTGTTTCCGGTTGATCGATATGAAATACCGGTTTTTCCTAAAAAGCCGCTAAAAACCAGGAGTCACCATGGTATTTTCTGTCGTCCACTAAAACACTCGGCTGGCGATTCCCAAATGAGTTGAAGTTGATACAAATCCTTACTGGAATTCCTGCCCATGAAAGTCAATTATTTGCACGAATTCATCAAGCAGACTATATTTTGATGTTTACGTTGACAATTTGGCAAAGAATCAACCGACCAATCAATTTATTCATTTAGACCGGAAGGAAGCTTTGAGCCCAGACAACGGCGGACATTTATGTAATGAAATATTTGTTGTTTGGCGACTTAAACGTCGTCACTACAGCTTGAATAAACTGCAGTTACGACGTTTGGTCGCCAACTAACCATTTTACAATGTTGTTACGTCTTGCAATAAATCTAACAAAATAACGCCGATCGTTATCCAAGTTCCACTTCCTGTCGGAGATCAGTGGGAGTGGTCAGTGATTCATTAATTTACAAAAATTGACTGAAAATGAGTTCTTTGATAGCATAGGAACCGAGGGCACATAGCCAGTCAACGAACTGCTTTCCAAATCAACTCAGCAACAACCGTTCGACTGAGATATTAAATGACGTTATTTTGGAAACTTTAAGGTCATGAACATGTAACAAAGAACTTTAATTGTTAGTTGGAGGTCTAACCATTTATTCAAGATGTATTAACGATGTATATCAAACATAGATTCTTTATATTCAAAATTCATCCCGGGGGGTGGCACATTTTCTTTCCTACATTTGTCTCTCACCAATGGATTGAAAATCGTAAAACCTAAGTGGGATATCAGCTGGAGGCCAGGAAAGATGTAGTGGTTGTACTGGTGTGAGAAATACCAGGAATGAATTTTTAGGTGCTCCAGCCGCCGCGATATGACTGAAATACTGTTTAAAACGGCGTTAAACCCCATTTAGTCAATCAATCAATCGATCAATCAATCAAAATTCGCCTTTATATTCATTTATTCTAATTATATGATCTGATTGGACTATATTTTTTTATCAAGATTCCCGGTCTGTAAAAGATTCTTGTCACTTGGAGCTTTATTTCAAAATTCATAAAAGCTTTAATATTCCAATTTGTATGCCCTAACCACGTGATGGCGACGAGCATAAATAGTAACCCCTGTTCATGCATGTGTGCGTGCGTGTGTACGTGTGTGTGTGTTCAATCTTTGTCAGAGCATATTTTCTAAATTTATAGACGGATTTTAAGATAATACATGTTCCCCTGGATGGGAACTAGAGTCACGCTTAAAGTTCTGTTGGATACTTCCAATTTCAAGGTCAAACTTAAGGTCACGTGACAACCACTTAAGCCTGGGACAAGTGTGTAGTATTAATGTCTTATACATTTAATGATATAAACTTAAATCTGAATTCGGCTTTGTTGACTATAGTCAATATTTACTAACATTACAAATTTAGCTTTAAATATTAATCAGTTTAAATCATTCTTATTCTGATTTATTCAACCTTTGACGTAGACGGACTTCGATAATATTATGAGCGAATCGGATTAATCCTGATAAACGTTTCTAAATTTAGAGAGGGAAATCTTTTAATAGGTAAATCCAAATGCCTGTGATACGTAGAGCAAAAGGGGCCTTCTTGACAGTGAGAAAATCATAGACCATAGTCAGATACCAGAACTGGCTTAAAATCTGAATAAAAAATACTTTGTGCAAAATAAAACTGGTCCTAATTGAAAGACATCTCTGACGAAATTTGAAATGATTGTGCGTTGAGAAACAAAAAATCAAAAAAGACACAAAACAATGTAAATAAAGGAAAAAATGCTTGTTACAAGCAAGTTCTCTTTTTCTCACAATGTTTTCAAACGTTATTCTCCCCCAGAACACTAAAATCGGAGATTGTATTGCAATAGGTTAAAAAATATTCATAAGTGGTCGGCTTCAGCATAGCTCAAACCAGTACAAGTATTTCGAAGAATGATTGTAGAATTAGAGAAAGAGAGACAGACAGACAGAGACAGAGACAGAGAAAGAGAGAGAGAGACAGACAGAGACAGAGAAAGAGAGAGACAGACAGAGATAGAGAGACAGAGAGAGTGAGAGAGACAGATAGATAGATAGATAGATAGATATATAGAGAGAAAAGTAATAAATTGAAAAAAATAAAATGGGCATCTTCTGTCCCAGTAAAATTGCGTAATCTTCACAGGCAGACCACACGCGATGGTTTTCACATAACCTAGATGGTCTGTTTTTAAATGATGGTCAATATATACAGAAAGCGTTAAAAAACGCAACAATACATTTTATGGTACAAAACGTTTTTAACACGGCCGTTGGTAAAACGTCCTCTTATTCCATTTTTTATAAAATGTGATTAAAATTTGTGACATTACAAATTTAATGCGATATTTCGAAATTTGACTTGCCCAATTTCTAACAATATGCGTTAACTGTATCAAGAATAATTTTTCTTTCAAATAAGAACGACCTCGGTTCTGTCATTTGCCCACGTAATAGGCGCGAGTACTGGTGTATTCTTCAGGAAGCAGAATCGAGAGGGCTGAATCTAAATTGTAAGAACTAGTTTCCAAATCTATGTAAAAGAATCATGTTTAAACCCTTACAATGAGTGCATGCTACATGACTAATCTTTTATTAAACACCAGACAGTTTCTGGTCCTTATAACAACGTGACGTCATATATCTTAGGATTGGTTTCTCCCTTACAGATTTCCGATAAATGAATAATTGATTGATTTAGTATCTCAGTCAATTAAAGGCGGCTGGAGCACCTAACCACGGATTCCTAGTATTTCTCAAAATAGTACGACCACTATATCCTTTCCGTGCCTCCAGCTGCTCATTCCACTTAGGTTTACGATTATCCTGCCATTGTTGGGAGTCAAATGTCGAAAAGGAAATTTGCCGCGGCCTGGGACCGAACCCGGAAACCCATGACTAGGAGTTCTATACGCTACCACTACGCTATGGCATCGTCCCCTATCAGTGAAAGATCCAGGCTAAATCGTGACAAGTTTACTGGCACCACGTTGAAATTTAGCGAAAAGTATGAACAACTTTCTCTGAAGAAATATAACCGAGTGATATACATTATCAGTATGACCAATTGCATGAAAATTTCTGTTTCCGTGAATGTGACTGAGCCTGGAATTCAATTGACCAATCGCTAACTCCGCCCACCGACTCCGACAGGAAGTAACACGTCGATGTTTATGACAAGTAACATCCAATAAAAGATTGAATTGGTAAGTGTGCGATCTTACCTTCTTAACTCCAGCCTGAATAAGCTGTAGTCACGACGTTTAGGTCGCCACAACCAAATAAATCGCTTCACAAAAATATCGGCTAATTTCGGAGTTTGAATTTCACTCCTTGTCAAAAAGAATGATTTAATTGGCCATTTTTTTCTTTGATTGGCGATCGTGATTCATTAATTCCAAATAATCGTACTGTAAAACAATCAAAAAGTTTTTTTTTTAAATTTGAGTGTTTCTTTATCCCTTTGGTATTTATGCGAGCAGGGAGAGATTGATTCAATTTTTCCAAGAACCTGTCACACCTAAACCATAGATTGTCTAAATATGGAAACTGAAAATGTAAATACAGACTTAAATAAGATAAAAACTGACAGAAAGTTGGGGGTGGTTGCCAAGTTCATTAACCATGTCGAGAATTCATTTGAACCAGTAATATACAATAGCTTTTACAGACATATGGGCGAAATGCATTAGTCCGGATGATTTTGTAACATGCTAGTTTTGCTGTTTTATTTTCCGCTTGTTTTGTCAAATAGCCATTCAAGATTTTATCTTAGAGATTCCCGGCCATTCGACAACATGCAAACTATAACCCATTTCAACACAACCCCTCCTTTTTACGCCCCTTAAGAAAGAAACTTTGGAAAACATTGTGTAATATATAGAAATTGCTTGTATCAAGCAATTTCTTAATTAACCCCAATGTTTCTATCCAAAGAGACCAAAAATTTAAAATACAATAAACTTGAAATTGTTGGTTTTGGAAAATTTGTGGGAACTTGATTGGGAGTTCACTTGGACCATTGAACTGTTGTATTTATCTTAAAATGCAAGTAAATAGATTAATCCTATCGAATCAAATCCAATTCCGTATAGGCATCCTTCCTTCCTTCGTCCCTTCTTCAATCCGCCCATCAATCCATCCATCCATCCACCAATCCATCCATCGATCAATCGATCTATCGATCGATCGATCGATCCATCCATCCATCCATCCATCCATCCATCAATCCATCAATCAATCAATCAATCAATCAATCAATCAATCAATCAATCAATCAATCAACCAATCAATCAATCAATCAATCAATCAATCAATCTATCACTCAAACCAACCAGGCAACCAGGCAACCATCCATTGATCTAACATTCCATCCCATTCCATTTGCCATAAATTCATTACACATGCAATTATCCATCCATTAAACAAGCCAATAAGCGAAGAAGAAATTCTGTTGACCAGCTAGCCAGTCTGTAAACCAGCCAGCCAGTCTATAAACCAGCCAGCCAGTCTGTAAACCAGCCAGCCAGTCTGTAAACCAGCAAGCCAGTCTGTAAACCAGCCGGTCAGTCAGTAAATCAGCCAGCCACTCTGAAAACCAGCCAGCCAGTCTGTAAACCAGCCAGCCAATCTGAAAACCAGCCAGTCAGTCTGTAAACCAGCAAGTCAGTCTATAAACCAGCCAGCCAGTCTGTAAACCAGCCGACCGGTTTGTTAACCAGCCAGCCAGTCTGCAAACCAGTCATCGAGTCTGTAAACCAGCCGACCAATCTTTTAACCAGCCGGCCAGTCCGTAAACCAGCGGTACAGTCTGTAAACCAACCGTCAAGTCAGGCACAAATCAATTACAATATGAACAATGACATAGCACTATTTTCCGTAGCTATCAATCATCACTGTTTACAACAGGGCCAGTTGTAGTAAAATCTTACAATCTTCACCGATCAGCGTCCAAGTTCGATATCTAAACGTCTCCCAGGGAGACGATGGGAAAATCACCGATCATTGTTACAGTCACTCGTTTTAACCCTTTCCCATTTTGTTCTAAATTTTAGACAGATCCAAATTGAAAGGTTTTGCAGGCGACAATTTAAAGTCGACGTTTTTAAAATAATCATTCAATAGGGTAGATTATATTGTGGTATAGGAAGAAATTTCTTCTTTTCTACAATACTTTCTCAAGTCAAATAATACATGGACGTAAAACCAGGGATTAATCAGGAAAGGGTAAGGTTAGAAGGATTGGGTTACATATACATATCGTCGTTTTGCTTGAGTAAGCTGTAGTTACGACATTTTGTGCATGATTAGAATCACTTCCAGATTTGACGAATCACTAGTCAAGCCCGCCGCTTTTGACAGGAACTTCGATCTGGATATCAAAAAACGCAATTCAAAAATAATAATAATACTAATACTACTACTAATAATAATAAATAAAGATAAAAAAAGATAAAAAAGATAAAAAATAAAAAACAACAACAGCAGCAAAACAACATAAAAAAATGATGGTTGGTTGGCGACCTAAGGACTTTTTGAAGACCTTACTATATCTAGAAGTCAAACAAGGCTTACAATGTAATAATATTTGAACAGCAGAATATATCTAGTGGGTAATGCAAGGCTTTCAACAAAAAGGATCATTGAAGGGCTCAATATATCTAGAAGGTAATGAAAGGCCTTCAACAAAAATCATCGAGGAGAAAAAATATATATCTGGTAGGTAATGCAAGACTTTCAACAAAAAGTGTCATTGAGGAGTAGTATATATGTAGTAGGTAATACAAGGCTTTCAACAAAAATAATCATTGAAGAGTAGTATATATGTAGTAGGTAATACAAGGCTTTCAACAAAAATAATCATTGAAGAGGAGAATAAATCTAATAGGTAATGCAAGGCTTTCAACAAAAAGAATTATTGAAGAGCAGTATATATGTAGTTGGTAATGCAAGGCTTATTGCTAAAAATGTCATTGAAATACAGTATATGTCTCTTAGATTAACGCCATGTTTTACAACAAAAAGAATCAATGGAGAGCTTTCGTCATTAGCATCCTATGTATTCTGTGAAAGATAGAAGAAATATTCGAATCCTATGCATAATATATAAATTGGAAATATCAGAGTCTTCAATCGTTGGTGGTAGGCTCGTATGTAATATACAGAAAAGTTCTAGACAATATACCGAAATTCATTTATTTTGAATAAGATTGGCAGCTGTTTTTTGTATCCGAATATAACGCTTCTTATTTTTATTACAACGCACGTAAAACAAGCAAAAAATTATAAGTAATATTGGAAAAAAAGAAGAAATAAAAGCCTTAGAATTGTGCTTTCCTATACAAACCGGATCGCCCATTTTTACGTGACAGGTGGATAGTCATTCATCATTAGTAACCTCGAAGTTAACCTGAAAGAAAATGCGCTAATAAACGACAGATATCCTTCATTGATTAGATAATTAGTGGTCCCCTGCAGAGAGAAATCATTAACCCTATGTACTCATGACAACAACCGTTCACTGGTAAACCTCGAGAAGGTTTGATCTCTAAACTGGTGTAATAATATTGCAAATAACATCAACTCGACCAAATGCAACGAAACAGCCGGGAAATGGTCTGATTTAGTCGACAATACACGTCGGGTCGATCTTCTTTGGTCGGCGTTCATACCAGATTTTCACATTCAAAATATTCGGTAGCGAAATAGACAAAGTGTTTGAGAAAACTTTGGGTATCGATAGTCAAGAATGCCCATTTGATTGGGAATAATTCTGGAAGCAATAACGAGTAGATATACTTTGGTCGAAATGAAATATAATACCTGAGATACTCCTTGCCAACTCGATCTTATTATGGCGCACTCATTGGGCCAAAAGTCTATTTTCAATCGTGCACAATCAAAAGGTGAACAATACAGGCGCCGCCAAATCCGATCTCCAACAATTTACGTCCTGTCTTTGACCGTTTACTGATACACCTTTATTATTTTCGCGAAAACGAGTTCTTTTATGCTAAATGTAACATGACTGAAAGAGGATTTTTGACCCGAATGACACACCATACCCTAGTCAAACTATATACGGTCGTGCGATAAAGGGTTGTGGGTGAGAAGAGATCAAACTGATATAATAAACATTTAAAGCTTGAATGGTCATTGCTTACATATGACCTTGTGTATGACTCTCTACAATCAAGCTTGTTGAAAGATTGATAAAGTCGGGTTACAGTCGGGATTCTGTCGGTACAGTCGGGATACAGTCGGGAAACAGTCGGAATACAGTCGGGATACAGTCGGGATACTGTCGGGATAAAGTCTTCTTATTATTTTAAAAGTTGACGTGAAAAATGCTTCAAACTCTAATGGAAAGTATATTTAACCCTTTCTCACACAGCAAATTTTTAGACTGGTCCTAATTAAAAGAAGTTGCAGACGACAATTTCAAGTTGATGGAATTTTAAATTTTTTTTCGTCTTTTAAGGTAGAAAACATTGTGGATAATGAAGAAATTGCTTGATACAAGCAATTTCTTCATTTTCCACAATGTTTTCCAAAGCTCTATAATTGAGGCGCGTAAAAAGGAGGGCTTGAGTGGGAATGGGTTAAGGTACTTATTCGGGTCTGCATAACGGAAGCTTGTATTTTCTCCTTGAATGAACACCAGAGCCTGTCCCTACCGACGTATGGACCAAAAACATGTCCCCGAAATATGACGAAAAATCTTTTGCCTTGATGGTACAAGTCAGTTGAACTTCTTCATTGGTTCACCCCATACACATATTGTTTATGCGCAAGTCGGGAATCAATATCAATTTTGAAATGGGTAGCATATCTTTTGTAAAAAAAGATAAATAAAATCGTAAAAATAAATTTGATTCAACGTAGGCCAATCAAGGTTGGTATTTCAATAAAGCCACATAATGAACTATAAAAACCATTGTACTATCAGGAAATATTTCAAAAACATTAAGGGTTCCAGCTTTGTCAGCCTACGGTGTCCGCGCAGTCATTAGTTTAAAATACATAACTTTTTTTGACAACAATACCTTGAATTACCAAACAATATTTTGGCCTTCAATTTATTGTTATTTCGCACACAATTCCGCTCTTTGCGCCCTCAAGAAATACAATCACGGAGAACTTTGTAAGAAAAGAAGAAATTGCGAGTAACAAGCAATTTCTTCTTTTCTCACAATGTTTTCTACCTTATGTGAATTATCCTCTGCAATTTCTTTCAAATTCGGCCAGTCTTAAATGTGTTGTGTGGTATTAGGTTGAAGTGTGGCTTAAAACCAGTCCAGTCCAGAGAATAAGATGCTATCTCTCTATATTAATTATCGACAAGGTCAATAAAACGTTTTTTACTCGGTACACATCTATAAATCTAACTTGGAATTGTAACGACCAGAATAACGCGATGGCATTTTCTTTTAATCTTACTTATTACTAGTCGATAATCAAAGTACTGAAAGTACTTTAAGCTAGCAAAGCATAGTTTTGTTAAGTAAACATCAGGACTTAACCCATTAAAACACGTCAAAATTTTATACTGATTCAAATTGAAAGAAGTTGCAGAAGACACTCTCAAGATAGTGGAATTTGGAAGAAAACATTGTGGACATTTGAGAAATTGCTTGTTACAAGCAATTTCTTCAATGTCCACAATGTTGTCTGAAGCATTTTCTTGAGATTCTTAAAAATGCGGAATTGAGCGGGAATGGGTTAGATAGCATGCTTTTGAAAGAGTGCAATGCAATTTAAATAGAGTTTGTAATATTCTTAAAATACACTAGAACTACTTTTTATGGTCTATGCATTCAGCGGATTAGTGGTTAAGCCTCCTGTGGCAGTTTGCACTTGTTAAACTTTGAGATCACCTCAAAATTTTGTCTGTTTACTTAAGCTATCAAAGCTGTCGCTTTGCTAGCTAAACATTTAGACGCGACCAAATTGAAAGAAGTTGCAGACGACTTTTAAATATGTACGTAATAAATTGATAATAAGCTCCACAATAGGGGAGAAAACATCATGAGAAAATGATAAATTGCTTGTCACAAGCAATTTATCATTTTCTCACCATGTTTTCCATGACTTTATTTTTTCATGGAGTAAAAATGCTGGATTATATAGTAATGGGTCAACAATAAGAATCGTGCACACTTGTGTGGTTATCAACACGGTTAAATTTACATCATCGACGATCCTATTCGTGAACCGTCATTGGGCTAATGAAATATTATAAATACAGCTTGAATGAAGCCCACTGACACTATGCTTTAATCCAATACCCATGATTGGAATACGTGAAAGAACTGCTACTCAAAAAGATTGAAGGGTCAACGAACAAAATTAATTCTCTTGTATAACTAATGTTTCTTTTGAACACGACAAGATATATTTAAAACTCTGCGTAAACCTCTTAGTAGACTATTGTTTAAACACAGTGAATAGCTAAAACCTATCTAGTGTTGCTAATTTGAAAATGGAAAGCCTTCGATAAACCATCCAATAAAATAGATTTCAGCTCGCAAAAATTACAATTTTTTTTTTATCTCACCTGAGCATGGAGCTTTTGTGATCGTAGAATGACTGTCGTACGTTGTCCGTCGTGCGTCGTGCGTCATGGGGCGTCAACATTTGATGTGTTTACACTCTAGAGGCCACAGATTTGACCCAATCTTCATGAAACTTGGCCAGAATAATTCAAATCATAAGGATTAACCCTATTGGTTATAGAAAGGTTCTATTGGAAAACACAGGAAAAGGAACTTTAATGACACTGTAGATGCCACAGTTTTGGTTCTATTTTCATGAAACTAGGTCTGAATAATTGTTAGGTCATTTGGATTAACCTTTATGGTTATGGGAAGGGTTCTATTGGAAAACACAGGAAAGCGGGCCTTAATGACAATTTCTTTGTCAACTATTTGGCTCTATCTTCATGAAGCTTGGCCAGAAAAATTGTTAGGTCATTAGGATTAACCCTTCTACTGGAAAAGGGGCCTAAATGACAATTTCTTTGTTTACACTCTAGAGGCCACAATTTTGATCCAATCTTCATGAAACTTGGCCAGAATAATTGTTAGGTCATAAGGACGAACAATATTAATGATGGGGAAGTTCTATTTGAAAACACTGCAGGATAAGGGGCATTAATGACAATTTCTTTGTTTACACTCTAGAGGCCACAATTTCGGCTCAATCTTCATTATTCTTTCCAGGATATTTGTTAGGTCATAATGATGAACCATATTAAATATTGGATGGTTCTAGTGGAAAAATCAGGAAATGGGGCATTTATTATAATTTCTTTGTTTATACTTTAGAGGCCACAGTTTTTTATTCATCTTTATTAAACGTGTTATAATTATTTGGCTCCAGTTGCATTTTTTAACAGCATATGATCCAGGTTAGCGATTTAGGACCATCATGGTCCTCCTGTTTTATTTGACGACTAATTGCTCAAGTCAAAATGGTATAAAAGTAAGTTGTTTGATGTTTCCCAAAGTTCGATTAGAATCTGGCCAGATTAATATTTTACAGGCATTTGAAATAAACCTATTATGAATCTAGCGTTATTATCTCGAGTCATTTGAGCACCTCGAAAAGAGAAGATTTGTTCATCGGTTAAACGCTCAATAATAATAATAATAATGATAATAAATGGAATATAGAATTGAGTGGTGAAATTTATTTATTTCGTAAACAAAGTCGACCTAGGGTCCTGTTTAGCGAAGAAACCAACAAGACCCATGAAACAGTCACATTTAAGAGAAACTGGCAAATAATATTCACATCAGCACCTCTGTACTATTGGACTTCTCCCATTTTGCTATCTACCAAAATTCATATTTATTTTGTTTAAATTTTATTGATAAGGCATATTGCGTTTTTGTCCGGCCTATCTGAAACGCGGTCGAACGGTCGGAAAACTGAATTTCGTCATGACTGGGCCAGTTTTTCCATAAGACAGTAGTTGTTTTTTATTGTCAAGCGGGGGAAGGACCCTTATGACAAGCCAATGTGCCATTTCAGTCAACATTTAATATTATCTCACGTTATAGCCTATAGTTAGCACAATTTAAGCAAATTTAATCAAGGTAGAATAGGATATTTAGATCGGTCATAACTGTGTTTGCATAATTCGCCAATTGCGGCTGTCTATCAAAAAACAGTTGACCAATGGAATCATTCATTGAAACAAGAAATGAGTTTTGAACTCCAACGTTGCCCGCCATTTTTGTTAACATTTTTTTTTGTTGGTTGGGCAACGTAACGTTTGGGTTAGAAGTTTATGTCGCCAACCAACAATTCTACTCTTTTGTTACACGTCACTGGTCATAAATATTGCAAAATAAATCCGTATAAATCAAAGCGGAACTTCCTGTTGGAGTCTAAGGGTGGGGCTAAAGAAGTAGGTGGGCGGGGTAAGCGATTGGTTAATTGAACGGCGGTTATGGTGAAATACGTCATTTGTCTCTTACCAAAGGTCGAATGATAAATGGGGTTTCCTTAACCCCTTTCTTTTTAACAACTGGATTTTACTACCCAATATTTTTATAATTGAGAAAACATTGTAGAAAATGAAGAAATCGTTTGTTTCGTCGTTTTAAAGTTATTTTCTACCCTACTGAATTATTATTTTGCAAATAAAATGGACTCTAAAATGTCGCCTGCAAAACGTCTGAACTTGGACAGGTCTAAAGTTTTGAAATAAAGTAAACGATGAGTGGTTGGTGACTTAAGAATGACGTGGTTGTTGCGTTGTTAGAATTAACAGGAAGCACCAGCCCCCGCGATATAACTGAAATGCTATTTAAAGTGTTATTAAACCCAATAAAATCAATCAATCTTTTTAGCAAAATTTTCAGGCTACGCCGTCGAATTTTACAACACCGTATAGCCGACCAATTGCGGATACACAACCATGACCAATAAATAATTTAATTATCCTAACTTATTTTTAGCTAGCAAAGCGTCAGCTTTGATAGCTTAAGTTAAAAGACAAAATTTTGAGGTCTTGTCAGAGTTCAAACGAGTGCAAACTGCCGCTGGAGGCTTAACCACTAAATCAATTGAATGCATACACCATAAAAGTAGTTCTTTTGTATTTCAGGAATAATGCATTTTAGAGAACTTTTTCAAAAGCACGCTACTTGATCCATTCCCCCCGATTCTGCTTATTAAGCACTCCTAGAAAAAAGCTTTGGAAGCAATTTCTTCATTGTCCACAATGTTTCCCTTTTTTTTCTACCCATTAAGGGAAAGATTTTCTAAACTCAACCAACTTGAAAATTGTGTCTGCATCTTCCCTGAATCGAACCTGCCCCAGATTTTGTCATGTTGTAATAGGTTTACTCCTGGATTACTCCTGGGTTACTTTAACCTCGTTTATTTTTAATGATAACCTTTTGCAAAGAAGAACACTTAACAAAAGTATGATTTGCTAGCTTACAGTACTTTCAGCACTTTGATTATAGATTCTAGTATTTAATTTGTGTCCGAATTCTGGGTTGATGTGAATTTGAATGACCGCTACTATTGACAGTCGTAACGTTGCAATGATACTGCCATAAATCATACATTTTATCACCAAGAAAAAATATACCCTGTCAGCTTACGAGGATTAGATGTTTTCCGATAGAAAGAACAAAGCCATGGACTGTAACATCTGCTAAAATGATCTTTACCTTATTTTGAGCTGTGTATCAAATACGAAATATCTCTGGGAATCTTAAGTCATGTTTTCTAAATATTTCTTTGACTAGATACAAATGTACGAGGTTTAATTATTCAGAAAAATGTGAAATAATACACTTGTTTAAAAATCGTTGTAAAATTTTTCTCATGTCTAAGTTAAATGATATTTTGTTTCTTCGACTCTCTTTGGTCTAATTTATATGGCGGTCACCGATTTTTGTGACATCTGTTACAACACTTTCTCTAGTTTGTTCCATCCTTTAAAATCAATGTTTTTTACACTTGATCTTTCACGAGCGACCAGTTTTATCAAGCAACCACGTCCACTAAGCGACCAAAATCTATATCTCCTTTCTTAAATGCAAGAACTATTAAGAAGTGAAGGCGTTTTACCAAAATGTAATATTCATAATTTAATCCTATGTTGTTGGAGCTTACAACACTAGAATTAGCCATAATTATATAATTTGATATTTAGTTTCGTCTATCAGAAACAGACGTTCTGATTGGTCGATAAGAATTATGCATAACTTCAACTTTTGAGCACGCAGCCAATTTGTATGCCTCCGAAAAAAATAGTCCCATACAAAAAGGTATCAAAATTTGTAAAATATTTGCCTTTTTCGCTCAGTGCTATAATGTTATAAAGTATTTGCCTTTTTTCGGTCGATGCTATTAAATTTTAAGAAATGAAGAGAATATTTTTTGTTTTCATGGGGGTACGAACCAAAAAACCTAATCAGGCAATTTTCATACAGTGTGATTAGTTTTTTCGGTGCATACCTCCAAGAAAACATAAAAAAAAATCTCTTCATTTATCAAATAATGATTTATGTACCTCTTTCAACCAATCCTTCACATCTTTCGGAACAATGTGTATAAAGCGACTATTCCTTTGAGCAACCACTTTTTGGTCGTCTATTGAGCGGTCATTTAATAAAACATTTTCTATACATGTGGATAATAAGAAAATTTTAGTGGCTGCGTGAAGAATTTTGGAGGGGATCTATTACCACACTGTGTGTCCGTAAAAACATCCGTAGGACCCAAACGGCTGACGAACCCCTCGTCCAGCCAACTTGAACAATGGATGGATCGCCAGTCCCGCCAATTGACCTCCGACTTGTCAGTTAGTCTGAGATATCAAACGATTTTAGTTTGCAAAGTTATGCACAGGAAAATAAAACATGAAGCTAATCGTTCCTAGGCGAATTAAACGTTATTGATTCGGCTAGAATAGGCTGTAGTTACGGCGTTGAAACTACCGAATAAAAAAATTGTTTGACATAAATCTCGGATGTCAGCAATAATTTCCAGTCTAACTGAAAAAAATGATATTGCGAAAAAATAACATTTTCGTTTATAGTTTCCCCTCCCAGTTCCAGTACAGTGTTGACTGATCTTTTATATCCACGAAACCAAATGAACGTCTATTGCATTGGTACCTTTTCGTTTTTGTTTGTTTATTTATTCATTCATTTTTTGATTGGGTTAAACGCAACTTTTTGTATTAATTCAGTCATATCGCGGCTGCTGAAGCACTTAACCATAGATTCTTGGTATTTCTCACATCAGTACTATTACTACATCTTTTCCGAGCCTCCAGCTGCCAATCACTCTTAAATTTACGATAATCCAAACATTGACGAGTGTCGAGAAGTGTATTTGAGGATCGAACCCTGGATCTCATGATCCGATTTCGAGGTGACCGTGGCTTTTTGTGTACTTTTACTCTAAATCGTACATTTTCTGAAATTCCAGGAATATTCTAGAAACAGAGCAGTTTGGGGAATGTTCATAGGTTCCATGAATTAATATTATTTGGTCATTCTCGACCCAAAGCTTGGTTGACTTGAATGAGTTATTGACACCAGTAATCCTTCGTTGGTGGGCGAGCAAAATGTCTTGGATAAGATGTATTTACGATATATTGCTCGCCCACGGACACCTTGTTTGTTGTATAGAAATAACAATTTTCTGCATAAATGTCTTCCTATTCGGTCAGCATGAGTTTCTCATATTTCGATGATTGGTCACATTTGATAGGATTACTAGGACAAATCATAAGAGAAGTTGTATGAACTTTATCCCTTTCCCTTTTTTTTAATTTTAGATTGGTCCTAATTGAGAAAGGTTGCAGACGGCAATGAAAATTGGATGTAATGTGGAATGAAAGTATCCTATATTGTAGAAAATATTTAGGAAAAGGAGAAATTGCTTGTTACAATGGTTACAAGCAATTGCTCCTTTTGCCAGAATGTTTTCTCGAGTAATATATCATAACGACGTAAAATTACGGGTGTGTACATGAAAGGGTTCATTTAAATGCCCTATGATTGTGTATCAATGTTTGTCTTTTATCCCATTATGTTGGAGGCCTAAAATATCGTAGCTACAGCTTATTCAAACTGTAATCATGATATTTTTTTCTCTCGATCGACAATATCTTGGTTTATTTGGCATGTTATATATAAGATACCTTTGTGTCAAAAACTATGTCATTAGATCAAAAATAACAACCTAAAGAGGCCCATACGCTATCAAAATAATTGACATTATATCTGATCAAAGTCAAGGGGTCCTGGGTTCGATCCCCGGTCGCAGCGAATATCCTTTCCGACATTTGTCTCCCATCAATGGATGGATAATCGTACACCCAATTGGGATGGGAAGCTGGAGGTAGTGGTAGTACTGGTGTGAGAAATACCTAGAATCCATGCTTAGGTGCTCCAACTGCCGCGATATGACTAGTCGCGATAAACCCACTTCAATCAATCAATATATTTAATCAAGATATTGGTCAGTATTCAATATCAGCAACATATTTTCAATAATAATGCCAATACCGTTGATTGACTCAGGTCGATCTTATTCGTCATAATCGACGGAACTTTGGCCCCGCCTACTGACTCCGCTGGTTATCCCTACGACCTCAGACAGAAAGTTCCACTTAAATATTAAACAGATCAATAACATGTAACATTTAATATTCAGCCCGGGGAGCAAAATACAGAAATCACTAGTTTGTTATCACTAATCTACACTTTATTTCAACAATAAATATTTACATCCATTTGTATCGTTACACATGTACATATAAGGGTATGTAAGAAATAACATAATATAGCACACACTTGGTAGCTCTAATATTGGTATACAAATACAGACTATCTTGTTCGAAAGACATCTTCTTGTAAGCGACCACGTCCATAGAACGACAATAATAAAAACTCTTTAGAAGTGAAGGCATTTTGCCAAAAAGTACAATCATAACTCAATCCTATGTTGTTGGAACTCATTAGAATCGTCTCATTGAGACGATTCTAATGAGTTCTAACAACATAGGATTGAGCTTTGAAACAATTCAATTGAATCCCAACAACATAGGATTAAGCGAGAATTCTTTTATATTTCATGCATGCAATCGAACCAATCCTTCATATCGTTTATTTAAGAAGGATGTATTAAGAAGTTCTTTTAAGCGACTTCTTTTCGTTCATCCATTGGTTGGTCGTTTAATTCAAAATATACTGTACAATAATCGAAATGGCGATACAAGGAAAATGGAAAGGTATTTTTTTCTGCAATACTACACACAATTAGTCTAAAAATGTATGGCCTTAGAAATTTAACAAAAACAAACAAACAAACAAAAAAAAAAAAAACATTTCGTTGAAGGACTACTGATTAGCGAAAATGTTTTATATAAACGCCCGGGGTCATCATTACATTTCTTGACTAAATGATAAATTGATTGGTCAATATTTTTATCGACTTCGGCGATCCGCCCGTCAATCAACCTGACCTTTGATATTTCCCATAGAATACGCCAAATACAATTACATTATAAAGTAAAAAGTCCTAGAAGCGTGTTTTGAAATTAATAAATAGATAAATTTTGGCAGCTAAATTAACAATTATTTTTATGTTTTGCGAAAATCTAGACTTGTAGCAGACGAAATTTTAAAGTAAGTACAATTAAAAAAAGAAACCACCCTATCTGATAGGAAATACTGTGGAAAAAGAAGAAATTGCTTGTAATAAGTTGTAATAAGCAATTTCTTCTTTTACCACGATGTTTTCTCTCAAGTAAAATATCATAGGAACTCAAAAACCTGGGAACGTACAGGAAAGGGTAAAGACAATGTTTTGCACCATAAAATTGTATCTGTTTGAGAATGATCAATTTATTTTTCAAATTTTACTGAAGTTCAGTTGGACGGTCTTGTTAAAGCAGTCTGACGTCATGGAACGTCAAAACCGCGTTCCTTTAAAGGTATCATTGAAAAAAAATATATATAAGCGAACCAAAGTAAAAGAAAGAATATTCACTGCCAGTCTTTAACAATCTTAACCGATTTCCACACAATGACACTTTCTGGCGCCCTGAAGAAATACAATCATGTAAATCTTTACAGGAAAAGGAGAAATTGCATGTAACAATCGATTTCTTTCTCAGAGTGCTTTCTCTCTTAGTCGGCACTTATTCTTCAATTTAGCACAATTTGAAATGCCGTTTACAACTTCTTTCAATTGGACCAGTTCAAAATTTTGTCATCTGGTAGCGGATTAAAAAAGAAAAAACAAACAAACAAACAAATATGTCAAATCATGTTATAAGAATATGATACAAAACCCCGATAATATCAACCTTGATGATAAAATATACATGTTCCTGCTTGAGATTTCGGAATTTATAAAACATGAAGGGAACAAAACGGATAAGTTTAAACTAATCTCGTTTGTTTTTATTTTGTAACAACAAATACATCGTATTGATGAGCTGAAATAAGTCTTAACAATGTTTGATATTGTTTGATATCCTAACGACAATATTGTAACCAGAGGAGAACGACGCAGCGGTCTGACCAGTATTTGAACCATGAACCTCTCTCTTACAGAGCGAGATATCTTCCAATATCAATGTAAAAGGCCACGTTCGAACCCGATGTCTGTTTTCATACGTGTTCGATAATCCAACATTATATAATAAGGATTTGTTCTTGTCAGAATTTAGGCAGAAAATGTTTGACGGCTTTATTCAAGAATGGTCTGCTAACATTAGAGATAGTAGTGTTTTATGTCTTATGAAAAATATCAAAAAGTCTTTTTGCATGGAAGTGTATTTGAATGTCTTACCCTTTTCGCTTAGAACATATCTATGTAAATTAAGAATGTCCGCCATTTCACTACGAATTCAAACTGACAGATTTAGCAATAATAGAGTTCCAAAAAATGAACGAATTTGTTGAATTAGTGAAAGTGGGGAAATAGAAGATGAATACCATTTTAGTCTCAAATGTAAAAACTACGTAAAACTAAGAAAGAAATGTTTTGACCAGTACTACTTCAAGAATCCAAGTATGTATAAATGAGTTATTCTCTTTTCTACAGACAACACATCTACCCTTACAAATCTAGCATTGTATATCGAATCTGCATTATCTTATCGTTATGGTGCTCTGTATGATTAATCAAACAACGTGCTACATTAAATCATACCATTGTTGCTATAGTTCGTGTATAACTTTCCATGAAAAATTGCAAATGTTCATTACCATGAATAATTAAGTGTTTTTCATCCTCGTGTTACATATGTATTTAAATACAATGACTTAACTTGTAACAATCAAAAGTATGTAAACATTGGAGTAAAAGTATGTGCGTTTGTGTGAGAGAGAGAGAGAGGGGGGAGGGAGGAAAAGGAGATAAGTGAGAGTTAGCATATGGGCGAAGTGTGTAACAGAATAGTGAGTATGTATGTTTGGGAGCGAGATTTGACCAATTTATGTACTAAATTATGAAATCATGACTATGTACAATTTGTACCTGTCAAATAAAATATACGTTCTGTTCTGTTTTGAATTTGATGTCGATGGTTGAACAAATGCTCGTAACTACAGCATGAATAAGCTGTAGTTTCGAGTATTCGAATGACCATCAACTATAACGCATATATAACATCGAACGCTGAAGAAGAAATTTGTCTGAATGTCAAACAATAAAGCATACAGTAAACAGTAGGATGATTTCTGAGGACGTGCCAAGTTTCTGTCTCTGCCTTATTGCTACATGACAAAATAGTTATCACCTAATTCTCTGTAATGCTTTCAATCTTGGAACAGGGTTCGACAGTCATTATGTACGAATAGAAGACATAAACACAGTATGTAGGTAATACTTGTATAAATAACAAATAATTCTGTCATTATCAATTGCTCGTGTTACTAAATCCCTGGCAAGCAAATATGTTATTCATATATTTTACATTTCAATAAAAAAGAAACCGTATTGCCTTAAAAGCTTTACCTCGCCATTCAAATTCGATTTATTTACCGAAATGTATTAAAGTGTGTAAATGGAAAAGGAATATTTCAGTTTTTTCTTTGGCTGTTTTGTTGTTGTTGTTGTTCAACGAAACAGAATAAATATTAGATAATACTTGTAACCGATTGAAAAAAAAATCCGCCGCAAAAAAGCCCAAGGCCATTGATTCCTTAAATAACAACAATTTTATAAGACGCATCAAAAATAACCATTTAAATCGTCTAACGTCTAAAATTAACAAAGAAAACCTTAACGAACATAGACTGGTGAACCTGTCCCATCAAGGCAGCGCTCCAATATTGGTTAGGACAGGTTCTCCAGTCAATAACAAACACATCTCGAACGATCATAAACAATAACCTAATTGATCAATCACTGGCTACGTCGATTTGGCTCCGACAGGAAGTTTCTCGTCCATATTCAACGGTATTATTTTGTATAATTTATTGCTAGTAAAAAGTTACAAAACAGTAAGATGGATGGTTGGCGTAACTACTGCTTGAATGAGCTGTAGTTACAGCCGTTTCAGTCGCCGAACCACCGAACTAACAAAAAAGTATAACATAAATGTCGGCCAATATCGGAGTTCAAAGTTTATTTCGAGTCTAAATGATCAATCGATTCTTTGATCGATAGCCTGAAACTGTCAATTAATCAGGGAAGCTAAAAAATCTAAAATGTCAACGTTACGAGAACAAAAGTAAAATCTATCATATTTCAAATCAGAGGACTCTTTATGTAAGTAACAACTGGGTAAAATATCCTCCTAGGACAGCCAAAATATCGTAACTACAGATTAAAATAGCTGTAGTTGCGATATTTTGGTCCCTCTTAGACGACACCGGATAATAATCTACAGATTCCGGGCGCTCATAAATTACCGAGTAACGATATAATACAAATTCCTTCGCCATAGCAGAAATAACTGCCAACACACAATTAACACCACCTTCATAAATGTACAGTTCTTAGATTATGAAAAATGATAACATTGTATAGAAATAGATGGCAAATATGGATTTATAAAGAATTAACACATTCCAACAAAAATCCCGCCTTTTAACGCCTATCAAATCAAGTTTTAAAAACATTGTGGACCATGAAGAAAATGATTGTAACAAGCAATTACTTCAATTTCCCGAATGTTTTCTACCCTAAAAGGAAAATAAATCTAAATTCCACCAATTCCAAAATGTCGTCTGCAATTTCATTTCATTTGGATCAGTCTAAAAGTTTGTCGTATAGCAATGGATTAAGAAGATATCTGGTATTGGAGTCAAAATATTTAAAATTGTACAATTGTATTTGACAAATGAACTGACTGTCTTTAAATCTCCTAACTTAAAATAATGGAATAATTTTATCCACATCCGCAACATATAGGGCATTTTTTATGATTTAATTTTAGTTCCGTCTATCAAGGTTCAGGTGTTTTGATTGGCTGAATTTTTGTCTCATACTTCCATGAACAAAATTTAGAGCACGCATCTATTTAGACTGGTGAACCTGTCCAATCTACGCTGCTCTCCGATATATCTTGTATGTTAGATTAGGACAGGCTCGCCAGTCAAGAAAATATTTTGTTTGCTTTCGCACAAAGTAGATCCATAAAATTTTACTCAAAGGAGTAAAATATTTGTTGTGAATCCAAAAAACTAATCACATTAATATTTGAATCATTGTATTCATGTAATATAATCAAGTCTTTAGGATCATTACTCAACGAAAAAAAAAAATAAGTAGAAAATGAAATAAATAAATAAATAAATATAAGAGAAATTGCTTTCAAATTAATGTAAGAAATTTTGGATCATTAAACTCATTTTTTATTATTGAAGTATAACCATGGCACATTCGAAACCCAATGTTTCTTCGTCAGGCGTTCAAAATATATGAATTAATGATATGATCTATTGAGACCTAGTGAAGCATGAAAGTCGTTCCTACACCACGGTTAATGGTATTTTTCGGTGCACGTATTTGATGCGCTTGTTTTGCGTGGATATGGCGATATTCTGACACTCAAAGGTATAAGGTAGTCGAGGTTTATTCAAGAATTTAAAACAAAAGTTATGAAACATAAGCTCTAAAAAGGTGAAAATGAAATCATGAAGAACGGGCATGTATTTTAGGTATAATATAATCCACCTTTCCTAAATGATTGTTCAAAGGACCTTAAATTTGAACAAAGTCAATAAAGTTCGTCTTGTTCGAAAATTAAATCGACCAGGGAACAGACCTGAAAAATCCGACAAAGTTAGTTGCTTGTAACGTTTTTATCTTATAATGGGTAAACCCATTTCCGAACGACAACATCTTAGACTGGTCTGAATTGAATG
The DNA here is from genome assembly GCA_946902895.1 of Fragum fragum. Lineage (NCBI taxonomy): Eukaryota > Metazoa > Mollusca > Bivalvia > Cardiida > Cardiidae > Fragum > Fragum fragum. The sequence goes on along the minus strand of OX336376.1, from coordinate 55,740,639 downwards.
AGCTTGCACAAGACAAAACAAAGTTTGGCTAAATCGAAAAATAAGTTCCACATAAGTGTGAAAATATTGTGAGAAAAGAAGAAATTGCTTTTTACAACCAATTTCTTCTTTTCTCGCATTTTTTTCAATAGCTATATTACTTTTGCGCATAAACATGCGAATTTGTGTTGTGATGGGTTAATACAGTCCAAGGTAATATGACATTATTTTAATTTTGAGTTAGAAAGCTCTTTTCAACTTTTTAATCTGCGTCTTAATAACGTTCCCAAAAAATTAAATTCTCTTTAACCTAAAATATAGGAGAGAAAACCTTCTCACAACATGAACAAGAAAGGGGAAAATGCAGACATTTCTTACGTGCCTGAAATATCAAAACGTCTAATACAAAGACGACGCTTGTTTGAATAAAACACTTTTTCTTTGATATGCAAGTTCTTCTTTCATCTAAGTGCGTCTAAATGATTTCTATTCAAAGTGAAAATGTGTCTCGGTCCAATTTCTAAGCATACCTCTTTAACCGACGTTTCTAAACTGGTCTAAACCATACCAGTGATATTGCTGCATATTTAGTTTAGTTATTAACCCATTACCACTTGGCAATATTTTAGACTGGTCCCAATTCAAAGAAATTGCAAAAAAACAATTTCAAGTTGAGAAAGTTTTGAGTATCTCCGTCCTTCTGGGTAGAAAACAAGGTTAAAAATGAAGAAATTGCTTTTAACAAGCAATTTCTTCATTTTCAACCTTGTTTTCCTTAAGTCTTTTCTTGAGGGGCGTAAAAAAAGGCGGGATTGTGTGGGAATGGGTTAAACTGTTTATGTTGAGCTCCGTGGTCTGTTGGTAGGACGCATGGACCGTGGAACCTTTTTTGAGCAATAACTTTACTCCACAATGCTCCTCTCCATCCAGGTAGTCCCTGTGAGAGTTGTAAGCCAATGTGCTGTGGCTGCCATGTGCGCCGTATGTTGACAGCCGACTTGCAATTCAGTGATCGGGGGCTAAGGTGTGAATACGCAAGGCAAAGAAAAGGACTATAAACCCTAAATTTAAATTTATCACAATATCAGTTATAATAGTGATAAATAAGAGGATAATAATAATTCAGAGTAGGAGAAACAAGGAAATAGACTGTGATACAAATAGACAGAAAGGGGAAGGGAGAGAGAGAGAGTTATTGTGTGTGTATGAGAGAGTGGGAGAGAGTGAGAGAGAGCGTTAAAGAGAGAGAGAGAGAGAGAGAGAGAGAGAGAGAGAGAGAAGGGGGGAGCGAGAAAGAAGTACACGCTTATACGTACTGAAATTAAATATTTGTCTATGAATTATAGAAATTGTTGGTACGTTATTTTTGAAACTATCAAAATGATCAACACAGTTTTGATTAGATTTTACTCCTCATTCGATCTTCCGTGTAAGTATGTGCGATAGAGAGAAGGAATATTAATTTTAATTAAGACCTCATATCAGAAATTTTTATGTTGGTCATATCAAATCTCATTACTCAAATGATTCCAAAAATTTTTTAGTAAAGAAGATTAAAAAATTCAAAGCGAAATTACTTTTCCGAGAGTTCATAGCGAGTTCCATTCACTCTAAAGAACAGCAACTCTCGGTATAACTTATACCGTTAGCTCACTTATTATTTCCCTTGATGTATGTTGGTACCTAAATCGTTATCACCCCACTAGATTCTAATTCTGTCGTTGGGTGTGCAAAATTACGTAACTACAGCTTGGTTCAAACTGAAGTTACGACATTTTGCGGCTCCATCGACGACTCGTACATTAAACCAACGATTCCGCGAATCATGAGCAATGGGTTTCGAGCATAACTTTCCTAAACCAACATAATTTTGATAAGAATGCGACCACATCAAATTTTGAATTACATGTGATTAAAAGAATCGCGAAAATCAATTCGTTTCAGCAGAACACGGTACAGCATCGATGTCCTATATCAGCGACCGTATATGATGTAGTTAATAAATGCGTTGCGTTAAAATCTTGACCCTTGTCATGCTGAACCCGGAATATTCCGGTTTTGGCAGGAGATGTAGACCAAGATCAGTCTGCACATAAGTGCAGTCTGATCTTGGTCTACACCTTCTGCTTGTACTTTTCCTGTAAGAGTTATTTATGAAAATGATATCTAAAAGAAATGTTAATTTTTGAACGATAAGTCTAATCAGTGCTTTCATCCCTTTGATTTTACACCTTGATCTTGATTAAAATCAAAATAAGCAAATTGATTCCTTTTTTAATTCGGTTTTAACAGATTCGTTGCCTATGACGTAGGCAATATATGCGTTGTTAAAAACGTAGTAAACAAATCTCAAAAGATAGGACAAATAATTCAACATATCTTGTCTTGGAAATAACTTAAGCTTAAACATAATCAAAAGAAGTGAATTGATTCTCTTTTCAATTCGGTTCTAAATAGCTTTTTGACTTGAGTTTCCATATCTTTTATATTGATCATACGGTGGAACAATCTTTCATTATCCTTCTTTTTGCTCATGCGCAAAGACTGTTTCTAATAATAGTAACAAAACTCTTAATCAATCGCTGCTATTTCAAACCTGAATCATCAATACTAAGGATACTTGCTTGGATGATTACGAAGTTATAAACGGTTTTACATTACTAAATGTTTCCGTTACTGATAATATAAATATGTTACATATCACCGTTACACATAATTTGTGAAATATTGCACACATTACGTTACATCGTGGAAAGTCATCTTAAAAACACATTAACAACAGGGGTATATTTTACAAAGTCTTCTCTTCAACCCAGAATACTGTACAAGTTCGCGTATAATTCCAACAATAATACATTTATTTTCTAGTTGTTTGAAACGGGGTAACGCTCATCTTTCTTTTTCTTTTTTCACGTCATTTGCAGTTTACACGCAAACCGGCTCTCCATTAACGTTGTGATTCGGAGTTTCTTCAGGGATGGTGATTGTTCGTAACCGCTGGAGTTGAAAAAACAACAACAAACTTAGCAAACATTTGAACAGGGTGATGAGGACACTACGAAAGAGAAATGAATTTGATGACAACAAAACGGAAAAACAGACATAAACAATCGAACAAACAATTTTTGTTTTGTACCCTTACAATCACGTACTTTCTTGAAATCGCACGAATGCGTTAAACAAAACAAAAATAATCATTATGAGAAAAGAAGAAACTACAAGTTCTTCTTTTTACACGATGCTTTTTACCCAATAAGCCGGTTATATATCTGTTAACACATAATTTGATTTGTCATTTGCAACAACTCTTAATTCTGCCAGTCTAAAGTTTGGGTACGCTCAGTTTTTGAGCTTCCACTTCTGAATTTTGTGGGTACGCCTATATCATTAACCCTTTACCAAACCACCAAATTATAGTCTGGTCAAAATTTAAAGATGTCGCAGACGACAAATTAGACTTTTTGTTAATGAAAAGTAACTGGCATATAGAGTAGAAAACATTGTGGAAAAAGAAGAAATTGCTTAAAACAAGCAATTTCTTCTTTTCCCACAATGTTTTTCCATGTACAAAATATTGTATTCGTGAAAATATGTGAGTGTGTGAGAAGGAGTTTACGTGTGTACACGTTCTTTTTGCGTGTACTACTTAAAGCCAACTTTTTACCCTTCATTGAGCACGTGACGCTAGACATAATTAAACTCAAGAACTATTAGGCAAATGTTGGTACCCACCTCGATAAATGACCCCGGAGTGATGATAAACTTGTAGCATGCATAAATCGGGACACAGCCTAATGAGGAAAACACGATCAACCATCCAATAGCTTTAGACCAAGCCGGGTACTGGTAGGTGCCATATTGGGGTTCCGGTTGTAACCATAACGTCATGATAAATACAAACTGAAATGCAATGTAATCGATTTAATTCAAACCCGGAATCCTCATTTAACGTATTCTTTGTAAATAGTTGATATTGGAGATCCTTTATAGCGACTCTTGCACAGATTATGAAAGAAGAATTTGGGTACCCAAGTTTAAAATTTCTAACTGTAATGCTTTAAGATTAAGTTGATTTTGTAATAAAATCGACTGTTTATAACTTTAAAAAAGAAAAGAAGTAAAAATATTTAGCGTTACGAGAAGCCAGTTCATCCCGACTTTAACCGGAATTCATCGGATAAATACGTTATCTGTCGATTGCACCGAACATTAACTTATTTGTGGTTTCCATGACGCATCAATTACGTCACTGGCTTCCGCTAGCAATACAGTCGTCATCGACACTACGACCTCTTACGATAAGTTCCGATGTTTCAAAGTAGGTCATAAGGAATGTATCACATCAAATCAAATCTATAGTGAATTTAGCAGATTTAACACGAAGAAAGAATATTTACCGTCAAAATGACACGAATAAATATTGGAAAAACGGAAAGTTTCCTTGAATTAAATTTTCATAATTTAATTGTTAGTTTCGTCTATCAAAAACGAGCGATCTGATTTGTCGAAAAATTTAATTCATAACCCCATGAACAAAATTTTGAGCACGCAGCCATTTTATATGCTTCCGCACAAAAAGGTATCAAAATTTGTTAAATTGTTGCATTTTTCGCTCGATGCTATTAAATTATAAGAAATGAAGAGAATATTTTTTGTTTTCATGGAGGTATGAACCGAAAAACCTAATCACACTGTATGAATACATATTTTATGAAAATCTATCCAAGAACCTCTTTCACTTTATATATTTCCGCTTTTTCATGAAATCAAAATAAAAGATGTTCATGTTTTTTTTTCACATATGATTTTTTTAGCATGTAATTCAATAAGAGCACTGTCAGTTTTTTACACATCGTATACATGTACGACCATGGTAACCATGGTAGCCAAGCCTTGTGCTGCACTGACGGTTGCCTTTACCAACTATGCTATAACCCCCCCTCCCCCCCCCCCAAAAAAAAAAAAATAATCTTGAAACAATTTTGGTAATTGAGCAATCGTTGCTGTCAATCAAATAACAAGTTGGTCAATGAAATCATTCATTTAGTACAGAACTGAGTTTGAACTCAGACATTGATCGTCATTTTATTAATCTCACAACATCTGCAATCAGTATATAAAACCTTATTGCTGTAAATGGTCTAATCTCAATGAACTTATATCATAAAAGAGTCAAGAAGATCATATTGAGAGGAGAAAAATATATATTGAGGCCAATATAATTTTCAGACAAAATGAAATTTTAACGAGTAATATGTAACAGAGTTTCTTCACTCACTTTTCTCCTACATCATGTTGACGTTTGTATTGTTTGTAATTTGTATTTTGCTATGTGTGCAAATAGCACATTTAATTGCGAGTAAAATTTTTGTATTGTATTGTATATTCCGTTGGGAATACCCTCCCAGTTATACTTAAAATACATAAGGTGCACGAGAAAAAAAGTCGTATACGGCAAAAATATCCGCATCGTTCAAAATTTGATATAAATAGATTTAGAGAGCGGCATTGTTTTGGTGAAATGACGCCAGGACAAGAAGAGAGTCCCGAGGACTGATATTATAATTATAGAAACGGTTAATTGTAGACAATTTCCACTAGGTTTGTCGGTATAAAATAATAGAACTCTCGAAAAACAAGAGGACCATGGTGGTCTTAAATCGCTCTCCTGAATCATCTACTGTTAAAAATGCAAGTGGAGCCAAATAATTATAGCCAGTTTCACGAAGATTTATCTTCTAGAGTGTGAAAAAGAAATTGTAATTAAGGCCCCCTTCCCTGTTTTTTCCCACCAAAACCTTACCATAATCCATGTGTTTCATTCTTATGACCTAACATTTACTTTGGCCAAGTTTCATGAAGATTGAGCCAAAATTGTGGTCTCTAGAGTGTAAACAAAGAAATTGTCAATAAGATCCCTTTTCCGTTGTTTACAATAGAAGCGTCCCATGATCACTAAGACTCATCTTTATGACCTAAGAATTATTTTGGCCAAGTTTCATGTAGATTGAGTCAAAACTGTGGCCTCTTGAGTGTGAACATTTCAATTGACGACGTACGACGGACGATGGGCGAAAGACATTCAATGATCACAAAAGCTTACCATGATCACGTTGTGTCAGGTGAGCTAAAAATCTATGCAGTTCGAATCAAATAATCGATATTTTTTATTCTATCTCCACAAGATGACATACTATTGTCTTTATATATACATGTATATTTATTGACAAGATCATTTAAGGGATGAAAAGAATGTTTTTAAGGGTTAGAATATTCTCTTCATTTCTTACAATTTAATAGCATCGAGCGTGAAAAACAAAAGCTTTACAAATTTTGATACCTTTTTGTATGGGACTATTTTGTGCGGAAGCATACCAAATCGGTGCGTGCTCAAAATTTTGTTCATGGAGTTATGAATTATTTTTTTCGACCAATCAGAACGCTCGTTTTGATAGACAAAACTAAAATTGAAATATTTCAATATAGGCTAACTTACAAGAAGTACGAGAGGTGAGATAAACTTCCAACAGATGTGCCAAAATGTCCAGTAAGCATTTGGTTGTCGGCCTAACATTTCTTCAATATCTCGACTAAATCTCTCTGCACCTATAAAATATAAATAAAGTCTAATGAAGTTAAGATAATATACAAATAACACAGGGCTTATAATACAACAACAACATCAAAATGTCCAGTAAGCATTTGGTTGTCGACCTAACATTTCTTCAATATCTCGACTAAATGTCTCTACACCTATAAACTATTCATAAACTTCAATGAAGTTTAGATAATATACAAATAATACAGTGCTTATAAAACAACAACGACAAAAGCCCGCTTTAATTTGATCTTAACATAACTGATGCATGAAATGGGTCAAAAGTCGAGCGGGCTAAATTAAACGCGTGCTCGTGTAAATAATACACGAGCGCGCATGAAATTCAAGCGAGCACTCTTAAAAACTGCCCGTGAACGCATGTAAAAATGTGGGTGTGCATATCGTTTTCAGTGAACTCGTAAAATGAAGATGTTTTGTGTCCAAAGACTGCGGTGTAACTAGCGCATTTTTAGCCGGCACGAATGAGTGTGTTTGCGCATAGTGTTATAGAAAATGTAGGTAAGTACGCACTCATGTTTTAAAAGTGCACAGATTTAAGTGTGCCTGCACGCTCATTTTTGTTGCTGATTGATTGATTGAATGGAGTTTAAAGCCGCTTTTAACAGTATTTCAATCATATCGCGTCGGCTGGCGCACCTAACAATGTATTCCTGTTATTTCCCACACCAGTACTACATCCATTCCTAGCCCCCAGCTGCTATCCTACTTAGGTTTACGATTATCCACCCTTTGGTGAGAGCCAAATGTCGGAAAGAATATGTGCCGCCGCCGGGGATCGAACCCATGACATCCAATGATTGAAGATTAAGCGCTACCGACGGGGTTATGAAGGCGGCTCATTTTTGTTGCGCCCACGCTTAAATTGACCAATCACGGCTGCCAATCAAAGAATCAATCGTCCAATCAAATGTTTCATTTAGACCGGAAGAGATCTTTGAACTTCGACATTGGAAGACATTAATGTGAAGCATTTTGTTGGTTTGAAGACTTAAACGTCGTTTAAGCCTATTCAGGCTGTATTTTGACGTTTAGGTCGAAAACCAACCATTCTACATATTTGTTATTCGTTACTGGCATTACATTTTTCTAAATCACGCATTTAAAATCGAAGTGAAACTTCCGTCGGTTGTAAGGACCAACCTGTATTATTTACTCTTACTCGACGTGAAATGAGCCGCCGTCATAGCGCAGTTGGTAGCGCGTCGGACTGTCAATCTAGAGGTCCCGGGTTCGATCCCCGACGGCGGCACTCATCCTTTCCGACTATTTGTCTCCCACCAATGGGTCGATAATCGTAGACCTATGTAGGATAGCAGCTGGAGGCTAGGAAAGGATGTGATGGCGGTACTGGTGTGAGAAATACCAGGAAGCCATTGTTAGGTGCTCCAGACGCGCGATATAACTGAAAGATTGTTGAAAGCGGCGTAAAACCCCATTCAAACAAATCGACGTGAAATGAACTTTTACCTAAACTGTACACCACGAGCGTGGTTGGGTAGTTCTTCGTGTATATAACAATGTACATATAACTACAATTTACTCAACTTTTTAAAATTTCTTTTACTTTTTCGATATCTTGATACATGTTGCCAGTCGCTAATATTGCTTTAGATGAAATCATGAAAGTTCTATCATAGATTTTCTTACAGAAATTTCAATCATTTATGTTTGAGCACTGGTTCAACATTCACTGACTAGGGTCAAACTTTAAACGGACCCAAATTTAGACTAAAGCGAATTGACAAAAAAAAAAAAAAAAAAAATACTTTTCAAGCCACATTTCAAGAAGCGTTTCACCTATTCCCACGCCCCTCAAGAAAAACACTTGTGCAAACATTATGTCCGACGGCGGCACTCATCCTTTCCGATTATTTTTCTTTCACCAATGGGTCGATAATCGTAGACCTATGTGGGATAGCAGCTAGAGGCTAGGTAGGGATGTAATGGTAGTACTGGTGTGAGAAATACCAGGATTCCATTGTTAGGTGCTCCAGCCGCCGCGATATAACTGAAAGATTGTTGAAAGCGGCTTAAAACCCCATTCAAACAACAACAACAAAAAAAGCAAACATTATGTTAAATAAAGACATTGCTTGTTGCAAGCGGATTCTATATTTAACACAAATTTTTTTAGCCATATAAATGTATGTATCTCCTCTCAATATAGACTAGTCTAAAATTTTGTCGTCTGACAATAAGTTAAATTTAGAAATATGTACTAAATAGGGTAGAAAACATTGTGAGAAAAAAAATCATGTTACAAGTAACTCAATTTGAGAATTTGGTGTGTGATAATTGGTTAATAACTGGAAAGACCTGTGAGTTTGCTGTGATGCACAATTTATCTGCGAACTATTTGTACCTACCGTAGATCCAGGCAATGGCAACCACTTCGACAAACACAATAAACAGAATGGAATATGGAGCTCCGTATGTGTCCAACAGCTGGACTAAATATATTCCTCCCTGAAATTACAAACATTATGTTGATGAAATAGGAAGAGTTGTCGACAATTTTTATTCTGAAACTCTAAAATAACAGGTGATTTGCTGTTCTTTTGTTGTTGTTTGTCTGTTGGGTTGTTTGCCATTTTTTTTGCAAAGGTCATCTTGTAACTATACGCTGCAAGGAGTTCGTCTCTAGGCGTTATCACGCATATCAACCAAAATCAACTTTATGTGGGTTAAGCGACTTTAAATGTCATAACTACGGCTTATTCTCCTTGTAGTTACCATGTTAAGATCGCTAACCAACGACAATCATTTCATTTTATATTCCCGATCTTATTTGTTTAATCTATGGCCGTTTTATATAAAGAATATCAGGCAAAATGCCTTGTTAAACCCATTCCAACTCAAGCCCTCCTTTTAACGCCCCCCCAATTAAAGAGCTTTAGAAAACATTGTGGAAAAAGAAGAAATTACTTGTATCAAGCAATGTCTTCAATGTTTTCTACCAAAAAGACAAAAAAAAAAATAAAATAAAATAAAATAAAATAAAATAAAAATTCCACCAATTTGAAATTGTCTTCTGCAACATCTTTCAATTTGGATCGGTCTAAAATTTTGTTGTGTGGGAATGGGTTAGTAGGCGTGATCAGAGATCCTTCTGTCAAAGGCTTTTGGCAAAGTACGGGTGTACCGGAAGCGTAAACGATATCAGACTGAGGCCACGGTAAAGAATTACAAGTTAATCAAACGGTACATCTTTTCGTATCATGCATAAGAAAAAATGTCAAATATTAAGAATACGCGGCTTTTTCCTCAAACATGACGTCAATCAGCGGTGCTGGTCCTGCAAAGCTGACGTTTGGTAAGACAAAATCAACGATAATCTCAAAATGTTCAGATTATCGTATTAAAAGTCACTTGACTGTCACTTGAAATGTTGGACAGCCGATAGCAATGAGAGGTCGATTGTCTTATAAAATCATTCATTTACATCAGAATAAAGCTTTAAACTCGACATTTATTTCAAGCATTTTGTTGCTTTTGGCGTCTTACCTTATTTAAGCTTCAGTTAAAACGTATAAGTCATCAACCAAGGCTTTGCCTTTTATTTCGTGTCTATCACCATGAAGTATCATTTTTGAAAAATAAAGTCGTTTTCTATCTCAGTCACTTGGTGTGACAAAATGTACTCAAGAGATGAAGAATTTTGTTGTTGTTGTTTTTGTTTTCATGGAGGTATGCAACGAAAAAAGAGATAATAATAATCACACTGTATGAATACGCGAAACAAATGTTTTACTAATTTTGACACATTTTTATGGAACTATTTTGTGCGCAAGCATACAAAATAGTTGCGTGTTCAAAATTTTGTTCATAGAGGTATTAATATCTTTTTTCGGCCAATCACAACGCTCGTTTTTGATAGACGAAACTAAAAATTAAATCATTATAAAATAAGAACAGCAAACCTTGGTTGTTGTGGCGAGACCTCCAAGGAAACAGTAACCCATCAGTGCCAGTATAAACAGTTCCCGTCGTTTACGAAGTGCCGGCCATTCGTCCAGTATTCCAGTAGCAATGGCTTCCAGCCCTCCAAACTAAGGGATTGTAAATATAACTGATTATAGTCCAATGGATTGGCTTGACTTATAGACCACTGACATTAACAATTCAAAAAATGTGAAACCACACAAAAGTGCTTTTTCAATGAAAACTCTACAATTCAAATGAGATAATACTTTATACGTTTAAAGAACCCCGATGGCGGCACTCATCCTTTCCGACTATTTGTCTCTCACCAATGGGTCGATAATCGTAGACCTATGTGAGATAGCAGCTGGAGGCTAGGAAGGGATGTAATGGTAGTACTGGTGTGAGAAATACCAGGATTCCATTGTTAGGTGCTCCAGCCGCCGCGACATAACTGAAAGATTGTTGAAAGCGGCGTAAAACCCCATTCAAACAAACAAACGTTTAAAGAAACGCAAGTTAACTCATTCCCATATAATCCAGCTCTTTTTGTACCTCCCAAGAGAAAAGCTTTAAGAATATTTTTGACAACGAAAAAGAAAAAAAAAATGCAATGGATTTATGACTATTAGGAATATAACAATACTTGCGAAATCTTTTTGTCTAGCAACGTCTTTATAATAATGGGATATTGAATAAGTGATAGTGAAACTTGGAACACAAGACGAAATAGATAAAACACAAGAAATGACTGGATTTCTGCAATTAATGACAACAAACTTGTTGGCACTGTATTTCTTGACTTAGCCAAGGCATTTGACATGGTAAATCATGAAATACTTCTTCAAAAACTCAAATGTTACAACTTGTCCCTACATACTCTGTCCTGGTTTAGGTCATATTTAACAGACAGGTTGCAGAAAGTAAGTATATCAGGTAAATTTTCAGAGGCTAAGAGCATATCAGCTGGTGTACCTCAAGGCTCTATTCTTGGGCCTTTACTTTTTATTATATACATGAATGATCTTTCACTTCATCTTCAATCTTCTACAACAAATATGTTTGCTGATGACACATCAATAACAGCAGTGGGAAATACTGTTAATGAGGTTCATAATACACTTCAATGTGAATTAAGGGTCGTCCAAAAATGGTGTGATTTAAATGCAATGGTACCTAGCATAGAAAAGACAAAAGCCATGTATATTTCATCTTCTAAACATACTTTATCAAAAATAACAAATAGCCCCAGTTTGCAAATAGAGCTAAATGGTAAAATCATTGAGTATACAGATACAGAAAAACTGCTTGGGATCCATGTTGATAGTGTGTTAAACTGGAAAATACAAGTCCAAAGTATGTTAAGTAAATGTAATTCATTGCTTTATCTTTTATTAAGAATTAAAAAGTTTCTTAATCTGGATAGTCGCAAACTTTATTTCAATGCCTATATATTACCACATTTTGATTACTGCAGCATAGTCTGGGGAAATTGTAATAAAGACCTACTAAATGATGTCATGAAATTTCAAAAACTAGCTGCTAGAATTATTCTTGATGAAGCATATGATGCACCTTCAGAATCCTTATTCAAAAAGCTAGGATGGATGAAATTCAGTGATAGGGTTGAGTACAAAAAGGCAATCCTTATGTTTAAAGCGACAAGGCTTAATATGGCTCCTAAGTATATTCAAACAAAATGCACTACTATGGCATCAGCTTCTCATAATATTAACCTTAGATCCTCAGAAAATAATCATTTACAAGTGCCAAAACCAAGGGTCGAGATATTTCGCAAGACATTTAACTATTCAGGTCCCAAAATTTGGAATGAAATACCTGTTTCTGTCAGAAACCTAGATAGTATTAAAAGATTCAAATCAAATTATTTACAGTGGAAGTTTCCAGATGGTTTAACAGCAAATGTATAAATATAATAATTTAGTTTATCAGTGGAAACAAATTTGATATGATCATTGCTTTTATGTGAAGGGATTATTCTAAATGTTGTTTCTGTTTAAGACAGATTTTTATCAAAATCTTACATTGTTTAAACCTATATTATTCAAATCTTCACATTGATTATTCCTTTACCAGGTGACAATATTTAGTCTTGTCAAAACTGACAGAATTTGCTGATGGAAATTTGAAACAAGTATCGATTGAGAAATAAGTGCCAAATGGGGTAGAAAATGTGAGAAAAATTGTAATTACCTGTTACAGGTAGTTTCTCCTTTTCCCACAATGTTTAAAATTTTCTTGAAAGCATAAAATTGTTGGACTGTGCAGTAATTGATATAACTCTCCTAAGTTTTGATTATAGAATAATAGAAGTTCTTGATTGATGTTGAATTTCTTCTCATTAATTTGTAGTAGTTTTAGTGTGTTGGAATCCTATATGTGATTTCTCAAATTTGTCAAACTTTTACTACTGAAAAGGCTAGATTTAGCAAAATTGAAAGAAGGGGAAATCATTGTATGTAAAGGAAGAGGACACATTTTTCCTTCTCATTCAGCATTTTCAATTTCTTTCATCTATTCCTGAAAGGCATGCTATATGTGCAATAAACCTATAATGCTGATGTTTTAATTTGTAAAAAAATAGTTTACATACATTGTATATATGCTCTTTTGTTTGCTTTCTCTTGTATATATTCTATGTTCATGTTCATTGTAAATGTTTTGTAATTAACTTTTTTTGATGAGGCCCACATGGAAGATTGGGAAACCAAATGTGTAGCCTCTATAAATAAAGACGTTATTATTATTATTATTATTATTATTATTATTATAAGAGAAACAACCTACGTCATAGCCTACGTCATCTGCCACATATTTTAGCTAGCCTTTTTTTATTTAGAAAGTCAAGTTTTTCAGCTTTTACATAAATGTTGTTGGAAACATATCCGGACAAAAACCCCTTAAACCCTATTTCCATCTGGTACCTAAAACCTTTCCCCGTCAGTGAAGATTATGCTTTTGTTTAACCCATTCCCACAAGACAAAGTTTTAGACTGGTCCAAATTCACAGATATGGAAATCGACAATCAAAAGTTGGTATAATTTCGAAAATCATAGTCTTTTGGTGTAGAAAATATTGTTGATTATGAAGAATTTGCTTGTGACATTTTCCACAATGTTTTCCAAAGATTTTTTCTGGGGTTTCGTAAAAACGGGATCGTGTGGAAACGGGTTGATAGTTCCATTACGCCCCCAACACCACCATAATTTTGACACAACCAAGATCTAAGAAATGCAACCGTTAAACTAGCCGTTAAAAATATTGTGTCGAAGAGTTTAGAGCTCTAGCGCTGTACCAGGCTACATTGTATATACAAGAAGAGCAAATATATTTACCACCACCACATGAAGTTGACATTTCAATAAATTATTTAACAATTTCGCTGTATTTTGTAACTTTGTCACATGTACCGCTCAAAATGGCGACTACCCAACAGCCCGGCTTATTGACGTAGGTTGTCACCCCTGATACTACCGTGTCATTTTTTCTGTTTAAGACTTGGGGAGAAATTATCGTACTTTTTCAAGCGAATTTGATATCCTATTTAAGATATACCCTGATTTTTTGCGGTTAATGGAAATTATCTTTGAAAATCATCAATTTATGATATAACACCGTATGTTTAGTTACGTCAATACATGCATTATGACGTCATCAACGCGGCAACGTAAAACCGTTACAACAGATTACATGTCATTTACCTGGTTATTACATTCGTGATATGTCACTTTTGCAATCTCAAAAAATTTCAAGGGGTTCGTTTCAACCCCGCACCATAAGGCCTTATTTATAGAATTACAAATTATCTCCATTCGTCATAAAAAAAGAAGAAAAAACAAAACAAACCATTATAAAAAAATAAAGCCTGAGTTGTAGGAATAAATAAATAATCCAAGAGAGTTTAAGCCTAATTTGCATTTATATCATTCTTCCTTTTTTGTTTGGTATAATCCAGTCTCGACTGAGAAACCCGGTTAATTTCTATACCGATTAAAAACAAGGACAGAGGAAAGGAGGAATTTATCAATTTTTGCTGTCTGTTAACATTTAATATTGTCGAGGTATTGATAAATACTAAATGTAATAGGTGTAACTCCGATATGCAACAAGGAAGCAAAGCTATGGTATTTTAAATGCGATGAGCCTTTGGGGACATTGAAAAGATCCACGCGCGAACCTGTTTTCATGGAACGAAGGCCTAGATTTAAGCCCGCTCGGATTAAATTATGTATATAGAGCCAATTTCACGTGTGATGATAGAATAAAAAATTGAATATTGTGGAACGTCGTTAGAACCAGTACAAATTTGTCTCAATTTCGTTGATCTTTTTCAAACACCCTACCTTTTTCCCTCTGGTACCGCATATGTCACATATGAAAATATGTCACATGAGAGATGGACCCCTGAAATATGTCACATGCTTGTGACATAATCGTTCGTAAACGTCTCTGTGAACTGGTCTTTTTCGAATCACTTTTGGGAATGAGTATGCCATTCCCTTGAATTGTTCTTCATGTATCATGTTCACGTTTGTGACATACGGTTCCTTATTCCTTCAGTGTTTATTTTAGGTTTCAAAAATCTACACAACTGAAACTGCTTAGTATTTCATGCTATTTGTTTATAGAAAAAACACCAATTATGAAAATATGGGGGATTTTTGTAAAACGTCGGGGAATTCCCCCTGCCTCCTGACCAGAATAAACACTGTTCCTTTCTGATTCCTCTCTACTTACCGTTGTGTCCAGTCCAAGAGTTATCAACATGAAGAAGAAGATAATCGCCCACAAGGTAGAGAACTCCAAGTTAGAAATGGCTTCTGGATACACGATGAAAATTAAACCAACATCTGTGAAAAATACAGTAAATTGTAAACTTCGTTTCAGATCTTTAGATGGAAAGATGATAATCGAAATCTGTCATTTATCTTAAAACCACGTGATGTGGGTTGCATTGGAATCGTAGGACAGTAAGTGCCGCACTGTGCTCTTGATCCTTGGGCCGTGAGATCGAACCACGGCTAGGATGACATTCTATCCGTATCAAGCGCCATGTATCTCTCACTATTTGGTAAGTTGTGAGCACAGCGCCTATATGTTATGAGTAGGTGGTGTCTCGGACTAAATGTTGTGGTTGTTCTGGTGGAAGAAACGACAGGAAACTATGGCTAGGTGTACCAGCCGTCGCCATATAACTGAAATACTGTTGAGATGATGCTAAACCACCATAAAGACAAACAAACATATTTGATTAGTTGGGTTAGACAATTATATAGACAATCAAACTTATTAGATTCGATTTGATGATACGATTCAACTTTGTATCCAAAACATATCATTTGTTTGACAAACAACAACAACAATACCAACAAAAAACAAACTCAATAATGAATAATCTACACTTTGCTGTTTTAGGTTAACGAATCGAATGTTTAACCCTTTATTGAATGCACTGAAAATTAAAATTTGAATTATTCAAAGAAATGCATGTGTATATTATATCGTTCGTTGGCGAGTTAATGTCGTATCTAAAACTTGAATAATCTGAATTTACGACGTCCACCATGCAAAACTTACAAAACTGTGATGTTCGAACTCTCTCTCGATCTAGATGAATGATTTAATTGGTTATATTTGAAAAAAACTCAGTTCATGCAGAGGTCAATTAATTGATTGAATGGGGTTTAACGCCTCTTCAAACATATTTTCATTTATTTCACGGCGGCTCTTACACCTAACCATGTCTTCCTGTAAATTCTCATAACAGTACAATCCAACTGTTCATCCACAGGCACAGTACTTATCATAAGCCCATTGGTGAGACAAATGACGCATGCAACGATGACTGTTGTCATCTATTGGGAAAATATTGGCCAAGTCGGGTTCGATTGACTGAGGTTTAACGCCAGTTTAACAGTGTTTAAGACATATCGCGGCGGCATGAGCACCTAACAAAGGATTCCTGCTATTTCTCACACCAGTACTTCCACTATATCATTTCCTAGCCCCCAGTTGCTATCCCACTTTGGTTTACGAAGTAGGGTTCGAACCAACACCGGCAGGAATGACAGCATAGCTTGTTACAGACTGAGCATATCGGACAGAAATCAAACAGAGTTGACATTACAAATTTCACATTTCGTCGATGGGCGAGCAAAATATCGTAAATACAGCTTTATTAAAGCTGTATTTACCGCATTTTGCTCGCCTTTCGTTGAAATAATAAGGTAGAATGACCATTCTTAATAAAGAATGTGTGCCACAGTAAGAGCAGTCTTAACATGGCCTGTACTTTTGACTCTTCCTAGATGGTCCTTTTTCGCTTGATTTATCACTTTAACTCATCTTATCCACTAAAAATATAAGGTATATAGACCGCCACCTCAAACAAGGTATTTATCAATATCGACCAACGGAAAGACAAAAATGGGGCTAAATGACAGTATTGCACTCGAAAATACAGAATATCTTCCACTTCATTCAAAAATAAAGAGCCTAATGGTTGTAAAAGTTGTCTTTACCTTGTTTTGGAGCTAACTATTCAGCCCAGAAAGAGGGGATGAATACCAAGTTCAAACAATGTACAAACAAACGCAAACCTTAGACCAACGGAGAGCAGTTAGAAAAGGTTTTGATTAGCGCTATTAGCAAAGAGTTTGCTGTTAATATGGTTGAGAGGAAACAATGATTTAGTCTTCTTGCACAAGGCCGCGGCCAAAGCGCAATTGGTAGATTATCGGACTCTGAATCATGAGGTCCCGGGTTCGACCCCGGTCGCGGAATATATCTTTTCCACCATTTGTCTCCCAGCGACGGGTGGGTAATCGTAAACCTAAGCGGAATGAGCAACTGGAGGCTCGGGAAAGGATGTATTGGTAGTGCTGGTGTGAAAATTACGAGGAATCCTTGGTAAACCCATTCCTGTTCAATCCATGTTTTTTACGTCTCTGTGGTTTTATAATAGAGAAATGATTGTGGAAAAAGACGAAATTGCTCGTAATAAACATTTTTTTCTACAATATTTTCTACCATACTGGGTCTTTATCTTTCAAAGAAAAACCACTTTAATTCTTCGTCTGCAAAACCATTGAAATTTGGACAGGTCTAAAAGTTGAAAAACAGGAAAGGACCAAGTGTATCAGTGCTTTAGCCGCCGCGATGAGACTGAAACATAGTTAAAAGAGACGTTAAACCCCATTCAAATATTATTTCACATTTCTGATAACCATTTAACAAGGGTCCCAAAATGAATTCTATGTGTGGTAATATCAGAAATATCTGTAGAAATCTGAATTTTTAGATAACACACAAACTGGCTCCGACAAGCTAGTTTGGCTGAGGTATTAAACTGGCCCCGACAAGATAGTTTGACTGAAATATCAAAGAGATATTAGTTTCCTTAATGTATGGCAAAGAGAAAACCAAATCGTCGGCAGAATAAATGTCGTAACTCAAGCTCAATTAAGCTGACGTTTAAAACGAAAGTGATTGGAAAATAGTGTCTTGGTATATTAATTGACTTCCGATCTATATTAATGCTTTTCATGATTTTATTTGTCAATCGAGTTTGTGACTGACTAAGAATTTGACCTTTTGATTTAAATAGATTAGGAAACTAGTTCTTCTAAATTAGATTAATTCATCTCGATTCTGCTTCCTTGAGAATACACCAGTATACTCGGATCGATTATGTTGGCCAATGGCAGAATCAAGATCGATATCCACTCCCGCGAATCGTACTCGGGACCTCTTGTTCGACTCTC
Source organism: Fragum fragum (assembly GCA_946902895.1). NCBI lineage: Eukaryota > Metazoa > Mollusca > Bivalvia > Cardiida > Cardiidae > Fragum > Fragum fragum. The sequence continues at coordinate 55,722,335 of OX336376.1, read as the reverse complement.
TACCTCCCGACCACGGACACCACGTAGTTTTGCCAGTGATGATTCGTCATTTTTAATCGAAGAAGGTGAAATATCAATTCGAGTGACTTCCTTTGCTTTATTATAGTTTGCCTCTTTTTTAAAATTCCCTGCGTTAGTGTAAAATCGAAGGAGTTTAAGGTTGACCTTATTGAATTCTAAGAATTAGAATTCACCTTTTTCTTTTGACACTTCTTTTTTGATGATGATAAAATTATATCGGAGGTCAAGGTTTGAATTGCGGTCTTAATCAATGATTTGATTGGTTAATCAAGTTTATCATTGACAGAGGTGATTCAGTAGTTATGATCGACGATATATTAATTAGAGTGACATAATTTGTTCTAACACAGTTTCCGTTTTTTTTAAATCTTTCCCAGTTTTATTGTTTAACCCATTCCCACACAACAAAATTCTAGAGTTGTTCAAATTGAAGCAACAGACGACAATTTCAAATTGATGGAATTTTATGTATTTTTTTTTCATCCTTTTGGGTAGAAACATTGTGGATAATGAATAAATTGCTTCTTCATTTTCCACAATGTTTTCCAAAGCCTCTCTCTTTAGACGCGTAAAAATGAGGGATTGTGTAGGAATGACTTAACCCTTCCGAACTATATGGGGCCCTTCTTTATTTAGCTTGTTTAGATTGTTCTATTCAAAGTTGCTGTTGTTGTTGTTGTTGTTGTTGTTAAATGCCTCTGGGTTAAACATGGTCCAATCCCTTGAGCTAGGCCTTTTTGGTTGGGAGACGGATGAGAGTATTTTTTAGAGATTTCTTTATCTCTATGTTAAATCTGGGAACCCACAACGCATGGGTTAAGGTTAGGAAAAAAGGAATGGCCCTATTACGTCCTAGAAGAGGCACAACCAACCTTCTCTGGATACTTTGTCTACGTCTGTGTTTTGTGTGTAGGCCATGTGTCCGAGCACTGAGAATACAGCAAACCCTGCTAGCAGGCTCGTGCCACAGTTAACACCACTCGTCAACAGAGCGTCTCTGTAATTGAAACCCAGTTCTATGTGATATCAACCCTTTCCCGTTTGTTTTTTTAAATTTTAGACTGGTCTAAACTTAAATAGTAACCTGGTCTATACATTGAAAGAGGTTGCAGACGGCAATGAAAATTGGATGCAATTTGAAATGGAACCTTCCTATGTGGTAGAAAAAATGTAGGAATGGAGATATTGCTTGTTACAAGCCTTTTCTCCTTTTTCCACAATGTTTTCTCAAGTATAAAATAGTAGTGACGAAAAATCCGGGTTATTACAGGGAAGTGATACAAGCTTTTCAGGCATTTTGATTCGCTTTCTTTCAGACAATTTAACACGTTTCCAGACATTTATTTTTACGCCCATATAGAGAAAAGCTTCGTAAAACATTGAGCATAATGAAGAAATTGCTTGTAGCAATAACTTTCATTATTACCAACAATATTTTCTGCCCAAATATACAATGTTCTTTTAAAATTTCATAAATTTGAAATAGTCGTCTGCAACATACTTGAATTTGGACCAGTCTAAAATTTTCTCGTGTGGAAAGGGGGTAAAGTTAATGTCAAATGTATTTTTTACGACAGAGAAACCTACAAGCAGCAAAATAGTTTTACATATCTGAACGTGACTTTTTAATGGACCTTTACAGATTATTTGCAATATGCAAGTATTTGAACAATCGTGGCTTTCAATCATGGAATATATCGACCAATCAAATCCATCAATCAGCCCGGGATTAAGAATTGAACACCGACATCGGCAGCCATTTGTCAATTGACCAATCGTGTCTGTCAATCAAATAACCAGTCGACCAGCGAAATCGTTCATTGCGACCAGAATGAGTTTTGAACTCTGACATTGACCGCCATTTTTGTTAACTTTTTTTGTTGGTTAGGAAACCTAAACTTCGTAACTACAGCTTATACAAGCTGTAGTTACGACGTTAAGGTTGCCAACCAACCATTCAACTTTTTTGTTACATGTTACTGGCCGTAAATTTTGCAAAATAACACTGTTTTAAATCGAAGCGGGACTTCCTGTCGGAGTCAGTGGGCGTGGCCAAAGGATCAAGTGGGCTCGGCCAGCGATTGGCCAATTCTAATATTCCGTGAAATAGCTGTATATTTTGTATTTTTTTTAACCAATGAAGCTAAAAAATTTCGGACCGATTTAACATCGTGAATAGATTTTATATTGCTTTAAAATTAACCCATTCCCACTCAATCCCTCGTTCTTACGCGCCTCAACAAAAAAGCCTTGGAAAGCATTGTGAAAAATGAAGAAATTGCTTGGATCAAGCAGTTTCTTCATTATCCACAATATTTTATATCCTAAAAGTGGGGAAAATTAAAAATTTTATCAACTTGATATTGTCGTCTGCAGATCTATTCAATTTGGACCGGTCTAAAATACCACTGTGTTGGAATGGGTTAAAAACAATTCCCGAAAAAAGGAGATAAGGACAAAAGAATTCAAACATATTCAATAATGTTAAAACCAAAATCAAGTAGCGCTTGTGTTTATACTGTTTTTGTTGTTTTAATAATTTGATTATTAGTTTCGTCTATCAAAAACGAGCCCGCTGATTAACCCCCAAAATATACTCATTGCTGCACGAACTCAATTTTGAGCATGCAGCTATTTTTTTTTTGTTTAGTCACAAAATAGTTCCATAAAAATGTATCATTTTTTTCTTCGCTTGATGTCATTAAATTATAAAAATTGAAGAGACTATATTTGTTTTCATGAAAAAAAATCAAAACATAACAAATCTGATTTAGGTATGAATACGCTTCGTATACAAGTCTTATTTGTTTTTTTTTTTTGTTGTTGTTTCATACCTCCATGAAAACAAATAAAAAAACCCCAAAAAACAAACAAACAAAAAGAAAAAAAAGAAAGCCCCATTTTCTTCATCTCCTTACTTCCTTTAACTAAATACTAGTAAATCCTGGTTGAAAGTCATTTTGATTTTTATTTGAACAGAAACGTCAACTCAAACTCAGGTTGAAGTTTTTATATCTACTAAAAAATATAAAACTTTCCATACCTAAAACAGTTGTTTGTAAATTTGTTGTAACTAGACAATGCCAGTAAAACACCGAACCCGGGACCGAGAGAGAAAAATATCTGTGCGGCAGCGTCAACCCAGACCTGTGGAAAATATAAACATGAAAAATAAGTGACAATATATAAGATTACGCCATTATTTGAATATTTTATTAATAGAATTTCTTCAAGTCATACAACAATTTCCTCCTTTCATTCGCGACACTAGCTATCAAAAAAACTGAACCAGACAAAGCGGTTGCATTAAGATATTGACATAAACAGATATTTCAAATATCACATCTAATCATGATTGAGAACAGTCATACCAAATATGTTTAAATATGTTCCTAAATATAGGAGTTAAAGTCAGGGATAGAATTGACTTTGAACCGTAACTTTGACCTTTGACGAACCTTAACAATGTTTTCAATGGCACATATAGTCATGATGTAAAATAATTGTAAGAACTTTGTGTGATTTTTTTTTTTAAATCCAGCAATGTCCGGGAAAATACGGATGGACAGACTCACACTCATACATTCACATATTGGTGTGAAAGTCATATTTTGCCTACCGCAGACAGTCTGGATAAAAATCTTTATTTTAATTAGATAATATGCTAAAATAAATTCCCCTCCACAGCCAATACTCCCCGTGCAGTCTGATATATATCGACACTTTTCGCGCTTCAAAGTCCTTACAAATACTTACCAATCTGTCTAAGAGTCTGTCAAATTTCGGGGTGATGAAATACTTGATCCCCTCCCAGGCGCCTGGCAATGTGATACCTCGGATCAGCAGTATTGTTAAGACAATGTACGGCATTGTGGCCGTGATCCATACAGCCTGTAATAAAAGATTGACTTCAAATTTATCAGGCTGGTAGGTACAGAAAGGTAAGATGTGTGTGTTTAGAGAGTAGTGGTGGAGGGGTTTCAGCCCCCAAATCATTGATTTCTTAACCCATTAACAGATTGCAAAATTTTAGACAGGTCCAATTACAAAGAAGTTGCAGACGACAATTTTTAGTGGATGCAGCTTTTTGGGTGAGTGGGTGGTGGGTTGTGGGTTAAAACATTGTGGATAATATAGAAATTGTTTGTAACAAGATCTTTTTTTAGATAACACTATTTTTCTCCAAAATTTTCTTTTTCATGGACGTCCCAAAAGGAATCGTGTGGGGACGGGTTAAATGGAAATTATGCTATCGTCTGTTAGCATTAAAATGATCTCTAAAAAACTGCATTCATTGCCATAATTCCGTGTTGTTTGTAGAATGCCGTAGGAACATATATTTAGAATATTTGGAGAAAGCGTAAATTGCTTGAAAGAACTAATGTACCTACTTTTTTAATTAACATGAACTTTGAAAACTCTTCTTCGATTTACTACAATGAACGATGAATCTAATGTTTCCAACACAGTTCAGAAAAACAATTATTCCCCGTACAACTGCTTTATTTCTATATTACACATTATTTATAAAGTTTCTTAAATTGAAGAAATCAACACATACATGTATTTCAGTATTTTTGGATGACACATGTAACAACATTTAATTAGAAACTATCCATGATGTTTCGCCGCTATTATTCAAAAATCGATTCACCAATCATTCGTTTAGACCGAGATAGTTGTATTGTATTGTTTTTAATGGATGGCGTTTTATTCTTATCCAAGCTATAGTTACGACGTTTAGATCGCCAACCAACGATTTTATTTTTGTTTTATGTTTCTGGCCAAAATTATGTTTCGCAAACTAACCTCCCTGGTTTTACGTCCCTTTGATTTTATAATTGATAAAACATTGCAGAAAAAGAAGAAATTGCTTGTGACAAGCATTTTCTTCTTTTCTTACAAAATTTTCTACCCTTCCAATTGGTTATTTTCCAAATTTAATGCAGATAAAATTTTCGTCTGCATTATCTTTGAATTTGGACAGGTCTATATTTATCAGACAAAATTTTGAGGTCGTCTCAAAGTTCAACGAGTGCAAACAGCCACTGGAGGCTTAACCACTAAATCCGTTTGTTTGTTTTGTTTGTTTGAATGGGGTTTTACGCCGCTTTCAACAATCATTCAGTTAAATCGCGGCGGCTGGAGCACCTAACAATGGATTCCTGGTATTTCTCACTACCATTACATCCTTTCCTAGCCTCCAGCTGCTATCTCACATAGGTCTACGATTATCGACCCATTGGTGAGAGACAAATAGTCGGAAAGGATGAGTGCCGCCGTCGGGGATCGAACCCGGGACCTCTAGATTGACAGTCCGACGCGCTACCAACTGCGCTATGATGGCGGCACTAAATTCGTTAAATGCCTACGCCATAAAAAGTAGTTCTTAGGTATTTTCAGCTCCCTTCAGTACATCGTGTTCAAAATGACTCTGATCAGAGTCTTCACAGAAGTTGAAACCGACTTTTTCAAATTTTTGAAAATTCTAAATCTTTTTATCTCTTTCGGTAGAAACAATGTGGAAAATGAAGAAATTGCTTGTTATTGCTTTTAACAAGCAATTTCTTCATTTTCCACATTGTTTTTCGCAACTATGTGTATAGGAGTTGGTGGGAATGGGTTAACTCCTTGGCTTCTTTTACCTCGTTTCTTTATCATGATAACGTTTGACAAAGAAGATTACAATGGTCAATGCTTTGCTATCTTTCAGTACTTTTCAGTACTTTGATTAAAAACAGGAAAGGGTTAAATATCTCAGTCAAACGACCTTGTCGAAGGTCAATGGGCGTGGTCAGCAATCCACCAATTACAACAATTATAAATGTCAACCAATCAAAGGATGGTTGGTCACGCCTACTGACCTCCGAAAAGAAAACTCAATTCAGATATAAATGGTGTTATTTTGCAAAATTCTTGGTCTGTTACATGATGCAAAAAATGTTTGGTTGGCGACCTAAAATGTCGTAATCATATCTTGCATAAGCTATAGTTACAACGTTTCAGTCACGAAACCATAAACATATTAAACAAATATGTTGACCAATGACGGAGATAAAATATTACTTCCGGTCTCAATGAGCGATTTAATTGGTCTGCTAATTCTTTGATTGGCAGCCTTGATTTTGTTTGCTTGTATTGGGCTTAACACCACTTTTAACACTCTCATCTATATCGCGATGGCTGGTGCACCAAACCATTGGTTCCTGTCGATTGTAACACCAATACAACAACAACTTTCGATCCGAGCCATAAACTGCTTAACCCACTTAGACACAATTTATATCATTCGCTCATTGGTGGAGACAATTGACGCATATCGCCGTGATTTTTGTTAAATGTCGTAAAGAATTAAGGCCTGGACGGGATTCGAACCCAAGACCCGCGGGATTAAGAGGAAAGATCAATACATAGCGAACTAATTGGGCTCGACTCTGCGCAACTGAATATGATTATAACGCCACAACATAACCCAGTGAAAAAAATTGCTTGTGCTAGAAACCTTGAGGTCTGTTATCAAACCAATTACCGATAAAATTGGAAGGAGTTGCAGACGACAAAATTTAGAAGATTGAAATTAAAAAAATATATATATATATTTGTATCTTTGGTTAGAAAACAATGTGGATAATGAAGAAATTGCTTGTTACAAACAATTTCTTCATTTTCCAAAATGTTTTCCAAAGCCTTATTTAGAAGCGTCAAGAAGCGTCATCGTGTGATAATTTGCTAACCGATTCCAACACAACCTTCCGTTTTACGTACCAAGAGAAAACTGCTTTGGAAATCATTGTAGAAAATTTCTATACCTAAAGACAAAGAATGATAAAAATCCATCGACTATGAATCGTCGTCTGCAACTTCTTTGAATTTGGACCAGTCTAAAAATTGTATTGGATTGGAATTGTTTAAAATATCTTAACATAACTGTAAGTTCTAATATTTCAATCGTATAATACATCCAATGTTTTAGATATATCAATGACCTTGGTGTGGAAACAAATTAATCGCACAAACAGGCGGGGAATGTTGATTGACAATTCGATAAAGCTAGAATATTTGTAGATTCGGATTTTAACAGCGAGAAACACGCGCCGAAATATGATGACAGACAACGGAAATCATATGCAGGCGATTGAAAATCGAGATAGGAGGCTTGTAGATTAGACATAAGGCTGTCAAATTAATCTATTGGCTTCATCAATTTCCCTCAATCTTTTCACTTCTGTTAAAATATCGTTTTCTCTATATACCGCGGCCTCGAATCGATCAATAAAGGCTATGAATAGTCCCCGATCAGTGGCCTGGATTTCTTAAAAGTAAGATAAGAGTCAGGCAATTATCATATCTTAGTTTCACAAACATTTTTGGAGAAGTCTGTAAATAAACATTTCCGTTTAATTTGATCGAATTTGGACTTAAGGCGAAAGATGTTATAACGTTGTAACAATTTAAAGTTAGAAAAAAACATTCTGCGACAACCCCACCGTAACTTATTGGTCTATCAAAATTTCAATTGCTTAGTGCAAAACACATGGTAATTGTCGAATATTGTATAGCCACTTAGTATGTTTTTGCACTAAGCCATCGATTTATTTGTTTATTCGATTTTCGAAATAGGTCAAAGAATTATTTCTTTGCAGTATGTCCAAATTGGTGTGGTGGTGTAAGATGAAAAATTCAAAATAAACGTACCCGTTATATTAGCGTGACTAATAATTATTCAATGTTTTGATAAATCTGCAATTTCACTCACACACTGTTAATATTATTGTCAATAAACAGCTGTTCATTGACAATTTTATTGACAATTGGTGAGTAATACTGAAGATAAATCAATATATTGAATCACTGTTATTGTCAATAAATATTGACAGTAAATGTGCCCCTTTTTAAACCATTCCCAAACACTAACGCTTTAAAACGCCCTCAATTTAAAAACTTTGAAAAACATTGTTGAAAATGAAGAAATTGCTTGTTACAAGCAATTTCTTCATTATCCACAATTTTTTCTACCCCAAAAGACAAAGATTTCAAGATTTCTTATACTCAAAGCTGTCGTCTGCAGCTTCTTTGAATTTGGGCTTGTCTAAAATTTCATTGTGTGGTAATTGGTAAACGAGAAAAAATACTGACTCGAGACATACTATATAGTTTATTTGACGTAAACTTTACAGTTTCTTGTCATATACAAATATACATATACAATCTAACAAAACAAAACACAACATGGTTTCCTTAACTTACCTTTCCCGAACTCTTGACCCCTTTCCACATGGCGAAATACACGATGAAGAACACCGTAAATAGACACAAGGCCAGCTCCCATTTGATTGGACCAAGGTGATCTATACCCAGCTGGTCATCGTCTTTGATCCCAAGAATTTCGTGCCTACAGAGAAATCACAAAGATGTTTAAGAGACAATAAGTCAAATTCACGACGACAAAACGCTGTTGCGCGTTTGCCTTTTCAATACGTTTTTCAGAAAAGTTTTAGTGCAAAGCGGGGTACTATTTTCAGACATTTTCAGAGCGTTCATTATCCTGAACGCATGCGATTGGCTTTTTTTCAAAATTCAAGTTCCTTCTGTTTTCTTTTGATTTTTACAAACAAATGAGATATGACCATGATTGACGGATCAAGCAATTCCTTCTTTTTCTACAATATTTTCTACCCTAATGAATGGTTATTTTTCTAATTATATCTACTTGAAATTTTCACCTGCAAAACGTTTGAATTTGGACAGGTCTAAAATTATGAAAAACAGGAAAGGGTTAAGTCGTCCACTAAAAATTTGCATAGTTCATGTTATAAAAACGAATCATTTTTTGTCTTGTCGAAGGTCAATGGGCGTGGCTTGTAATCCGTCAAATTTGCTTACATAAAATCAGAAAAGAATATGGTAAAGTATCGTCTTAAAAAACAACAACATCATCAAAAAAAAAAACAAAAAAAACCCGCCAAATACACGTATGTCGTCGGATTGCGACCCAAAATTCTTTTATACAGCTTGAATAAGCTGTATTTACGATATTTAGGTCGCCAATCGATGGCATTTATCATTTATAAAATCAATGTTATGCAAATTTGTGTTTTAACTGAATAATGAGGGTGCAGTTTTAGAGGTATTTATTTTCATTTTTTATATCACTTTTCGTACTGAATAAGATATACATGTGGAAATATATACGTTCTTGCTGTTTTAAATGCGTGGATATATAGTGGCTACTTGGTTGTAATACTATAAAGGTGACAATTTTTGCGAAGTGGAATTTTCCGCGTTGTCGAAAAAAAAAAAAAAAAAATGCTGGACGCGAATTTTGTCTGAAAGTAAAATTCAACATAGTCACTGTATAGACATCCTTTATTTTTACCCCCGAGGTGTGACTGAAATGTCGTAACTACAGCTTCGTAAAGCTGTAGTTACGACATTTGAGTCACACATGGAAAATTCCTTTATCTTCTATAGAATATAATGAGGTGCAAATTGTAGTTGTAAGATACTAAGATGGAATTCTATTAATCGCAACACGAATGAGTCAACATTTTGTTGCAATTAACCGGAACTCTCTATTAAAAGGAGCTATTTGTTCTTTTAACCCTTGTCACACTGAACCCGGGATATTTCTGTTTTTGGCAGAAAGTCTAGACCTCCTATTTGTCCCATTAAAGTTAGATTTGTTTTTCAACATATTATCACACAATGACGCCTTTGAACGCCAACAACTAGGATAGCATTGTGTTAAATGAAGAAATTGCTTGTCACAAGCAATTTCTTCATTCTACACGATGTTTTCTCCTCAGAAAGTTGAAAAATCTTAAATTTCATAAACTTTAAAATGTCGTCTGCAACTCCTTTCAATTTGTACATGTCTAAAATTTATATAAAATTTGGTAATAGGGTTAGATAAAATTTTGAAAAATTATGCATTAACCCCAAATTAGTGCTTTCTATAATTCAAATTCCTTGGTTTTAATGAAGAGAATTGTATTCAGCATTACAAATCTTAATCTACTGTTTATGCATAAATTCAGTTGCAAGTAAGCAGAGAATTGCTATTATCAGGATTGCAATTCAGAAGGGCCCACTACAATATATTGATTCCACAAATGTCATTGTGCGAATATTTTCCGAAATAAACCAGTCGCAAAATTATTGACAAGCGGATATATCAACGTAAACTAAATTACATAAATATGCACTTACTCAAAGAATTCTTCATTTGGTGTGGTATAATTTTCCACGGACATCTTGTTGGCGAAGAACTGACTTCTATTGTCATAGTTAAGACATTTGCCTGTATTCCACTCGTTTCCACACGTTTTCCAAGGGACTTCAGATCGCATAGACTTGAAGAAATAGAGAACCGACCAGGATATAATAGTGTTATAATACCAGGCAACATACGTCGAGATGATGATGATCCCGAATCCAATACCTGCAGTTAAAAGAAAATAATTTAAATTTTGGTTTCGTCTATCAAAAACGGGTGTTCTGATTGGTCAAAAAAAATATTCATAACTCCAAGAACGAAATTTTGAGCACGCTGCCAGTTTTATGCTTCCGCAAAAATAGTTACATACAAAAAAGCATAATATTGTAAATGATTTGCTTTTGTCGCTCCCTGCTATTAAATTATAAGAAACGAAGAGAATACTTTTATTTCATGGAGGTATGAACCAAAAAACCTAATCACACTTATGTATGAATCTGCTTCGCGTATACATACAGTGTGATTAGTTTTTTCGGTTCATACCTCCATGAAACGAAAACAATATTCTCTTCATCTCTTAAACAACCCCAACCAGATTTCAAGTTAGGCAAAAGTTTGAAAATATACTTATCCCCGGAATGAACAAAGGCAGCAGTTTTTTTTCTATTCGAAATTACCCTTTTCCCGTTTTTCAAAATTTTAGACAAGTCCGATTTGGAAGAAGTTGTAGACAAAAATTAAAAGTGGGTGCAATTTGAAAATTAACGATCCTACTGATTAGAAAACGTTTAGGGAAAAGAAGAAATTGCTAGATACAAGCAATTTCTTCTTTTCCCACAATGTTTTCTCAAGTATAAAATTACAGGGACGTAAAAACAAGGTATTGTACGGGAAAAAGGTTAAAAAACAACCTAAGATCGCGACTGTCAATCAATCGGCCAGTATAACCATTTATTTAGACCGGAAGTGCACTTTGAACGCCAACATTTATATCAAGAATTTTCCTGGTTTTGCGATTAAACTTCTTAACTACATCTTACTCAAGCGTTAGTTATGACGTTTCGGTCGACGACCAACCAATTTTCTTCTTAGTTACATTAACATGTCACTGACCGACATTTTGAGTGAAGATATTTCACCATGTCAGACTCCCGACTTACGCGTACACACATTTATATGTTCTTGTATTAACGTTTGTATGAAAGCATGAAGTAGTTTCAGCTGACTTGTACATCAAAAAGAATCGCAATAATTACAACACAAGTGTCTATTTATCACCCATAATAACGTGATAAATAGAGCATTGTATTATAATTTGTGCAGCTTATTTTGGTGTGCAAGTCGGTCGAAACTTATCTCATATGTTAATGTTGGGGTTGCCTTACATAGGTCCGGGCTGAGTAGTTAGGTGTTCAAATCCGTGACTTGAGAGGCGGCGAGGAGGTGAGGGCCAAGATTTTATGCAAGAATGTCGGTATTCATATAATGTGAAACCAGGATAAAAGGCGATTAAAACAACTATATTTGATAGACAAAACGTTCATATTGGGAAAAGGTATTGATGAAAAAAGGTCTGTTTGTAGAATCTTGTGATGGGGATAGGTTATAATAAATATTCATACGCTTTTAGACTGGTCCCGTGTAACCGCTTTTGTATGACGCGTCATAGATATTTACACGTGCGTTTATTAAATCATAAAAGATATTACGTTTCTATTTTGATAGGGTATTGTAATAAAATACATCATAAATGGGCGATAATATGAACTTGATATTTTAATTTGAGTAAACTTTGAGTTCCTTAAATTTGATATTTAAGTAGTTTTAAAATTCCAGGCTAGGACCTGTTCTAAAATGATATATTACTGATACAGACAGATGGGAAATGTTTATAGTATCACATATACCGCGCTGTGATAAATTTGGTTGATACGTATTGAGCGTTGGCTTTTCAATCAAGAGGTTCAGATTTTGATTCCCGAGAGCGGCTACATGAATCTATCTTAGGTACTATATTTTACCTACACATTCTTCAAGAAGCAAAATCGAGAGAAATAATAAGCCTCGGACGAAGAGTCAATAAAAATTCGATTGACCAATAAAACATCTATTTGACTGGAACTGAAATGTTGACACTCGAAAATTATTTAATCCATATTCATTGATGGACGACTTCGACTTTGTTTTAGGTTAAGAAAATATATTTTGTAAAATAATTTCGTTTGAAATTTCAACCAAATTGCCTTATTGGAGGTCTGAGGGCGTGACCAACAACTAATTATTTGATCGCAATATAAGTCATTGTTTCTTCACCCAAGGGTGAGTGATAATAAATGCACCAATGAAACGGAAGGTATAGTAAGATTTTATAGTTTGAAGAAATATTGAGAAGACATCACTATATGCGCCAGCAGTTGATATATAATCAAAGAAATTTTAAATCGTCAGCTCAGTTGGAATCTAGATCGTTTGACTTCATACTTGAAGCTTGTGGGTTCGAGACTGGGGCTAACCCAACTAACACAGACTAATCATACTAAAACGTTAATACAAGGTCCAGTGTGATGGTGCTTTTCAACGAACCATACAGAACACCGAGTATACTTGCGAAATTCCCTCATCATTGCCGCTCATATAGGAATTCGGTAGAGACGACAATAAAGTGCAAAAGAAAATACAAGTGGTATAAATTCAACCAACAAATATTTTGATGGTTAGAAAAAGCTGTAGTTACTAGGTTTTTGTAGAAAACCGACGATTTACTAGTTTACGAACTAGCAGAGTACGAACTAAAGCAAAGTACCAACAAGCAAAATACGAACTAACAAAGTTCCTACCTTTTAACATTGGACAGATTCTTTTCCACACTGTGAGGCATCCACACCGTTGATATTGTCCGAGAGCAAGTTCCATGTAGAAGAGAGGGAAACCAGCAAATACCAACATGATGAAATACGGGATAAGAAACGCCCCTGAAATAGAGAGATAATTTGGTCATGTGAAAACGGGCCAAAAAAGAAATTTAGTACAGCAGATATTTTTAAAACGAGATCTGCTCGAGCACAGGTCAATTTGGGTTGATATTTCAAAATTGTATGTTTATTGCACTACAAAACTGACTGAAATACTGTTAAAAGTGACGTTAAACCCCATTCAATCAATCAATTTACTACTTAACCGTAGAGATATAAATTTCTTGCTCGATGAGGACGCAGCTGAAATGATGATAGATATCAAAATGATTATAATAGTTTAAATATATGTTTTTGCCGCCATTTGTACAAAATAGTTCATTATTATTTTATATTGGTATGTGTGCCTGTCCCGAACCGCACGCATGTACAACAACAAGAACAAGAATAATCGATTATCGAGGGTTTGTACAAAACAAAGTTTTCATCGCTGGCTACGCCCACCGACTGCGACGGGAAGTTCTTCTTCGATATGAATACGGCGCTATTTTGCAAATTAGTAGAATGTTTGGTTTCCGACATAAACGTCGTAACTCCAGCTTGAGTAAGCTGTAGTTACGACGTTTAAGTCGCTAAACCATGATAAATCGTCGCTTAAATATCAGCAAATGTCGGGGTTTAAATCAAACCAAAACTTTCAGTATAGATAAATGATTTGATTGTTCAATTGATTCTTTGAATGATAGTCACGATTTGTCAATTACGTACACATATACGCAAAGAAAGAAGGAGGTATAACAGCTCTATAACATGACGGTGTCCGCGTCTTATAATTATTTATTCTTTTATTTATTTCTAATGTATCTAAATGTCGAACTGTCATTTACCAATGACTGTGCAAATATGTTCAGCCTTGCTGTGACTAGAGCTCGTGAAAACAATAAGTGGATATATGTGTGGTAGGGTCAAATGGGGAGGTTTAACAAAGTCCCACACAATGACGCTTTTGGACGCCCAATGTGACAAAATGGGCTGGCTGCTTTATTACGTTTAATCTCTACATATGAAACGAGATTTTTTCTAAAATATTGAGAAAAAAAACTCAATTAACCCATTACCACACGACAAAATTTTAGACTGGTCCATATTCAAAGGTGTTGCAGGCGACAATTTAAAGTTAACTAAATTTTAGGGCTTTTTTTTTTAAGCTTTCTGGGAACAAACATTGTGTAAAATGAAGAAATTGCTTGTTAAAAGCAATTTCTTCATTTCACACAATATTTTCCCAAATGTTTTTTTTTCTTTTTTTTTGAGGGGCATCTATATTTCAGTCATATCGCGATGGCTCGAGCACCTAACAATGGATTCCTGGTATTTCTCACACCAGTACTACCACTACATCCTTTCCAAGCCTCAAACTTCTCATCCCACTTAGGTTTACGATTATCCACCCATTGGTGAGAGACAATTTGCCAGAAAGGATAATTGCCGAGACCGGGGGATCGAACCTGGGACCCCATGACTCAAAGTCCTATACGTTACCACTGTGCCATGGCTGCAGCCTCAAGTTGTCATTGAAAACATTTCAAACATTAAAAAGATATATATAAAGAATTCAAATAGGTAATTGGCGTCAGAAATGGCAAACTATAATGTATGAACCCTTCATTAGGCTCTGCGATGGCGAATTTTGTCGTCGCCTGCCAAAATAATTTTACAGAAAGTATCGTTGTTAAACAGTGCTGTCCCGATATGAATGAATGTTTTGATTGGTTAACAGATTGTTTGATTGAATTGATTGAAAGAGGTTGATAAACGGGTGACTGACTGCGACAGAAAGGTCGATTTAGTTATAAACCCATTATCAAACGGCAACATTTTAGACTGGTCCGAGTTGAAAGTAGTGGCAGACGACAATTCCAAGATTGTGACTATTTAGATTTTTTTTAACTTACTGGGAAGAAAACATGGTGGAAAATGAAGAAATTGCGTTTTGAAGGCATTTTTTTCATTTTACACAATGCTTTCTTAATTGTTTTTCTCGAGAAGCATCAAAGATAGTCATTGTGTGGAAATTGGTTAAAAGGCGCTATTTTTTAGATTTAAGGCTAGAAACCTGTAGGAACTGAATAACAGAGGTCAGTTGAGTCAGTTGGCGGGGCAAGATATTCGTCAGTTACACGGTATTAACATCTTGCCCATTCCCACTCAATCCCTCCCTTTTCCCCCTCAGACAGACGGCTTTAGAAAACAGTGGAAAATGAAGAAATTACTTGCTACAATCAATTTCTTCATTACCACAATGTTTTCTACCCCAAAAGACAAAGATTTTATATGTCTTCAACAACTTCAAATTGTCGGCTGCAACTTTTCTTCAATTTGGACAGGTCTAAACTTTTGTCGTTTGGGAATGGGATAAATTTTCTGACAGGCCCGTAACATTTTTGTCTTTTTTACATCGATTATGACATCGCACTTTTCGAATACTGATTTTTCTGCTGTAAAAAAATAATAAAATAAATAATATATAAAATGTAAAAAGTATATGAAAACAGTTGACCAATTGTGATATCAACCAAGAAATATATTGACCAATCAAATCATTCCTTCTGGAATTGAGCTTTGAACTCCGACATTGGCCGCCATTTTTGTGAAACATTTTTGTTTTTGTTTGGCAACTAAGGGTCGTAACTTTTGCTGAATAAGCTGTAGTTACGACGTTTAGTTGCCAAACAACCATCCCCCCTTTTTGTTTCATGCTATTGGGCATGAATTTTGCAAAATAACGCCGTTTAAAATCGAAGCGGGACTTCCTGTTGGAGTCAATGAGAATGTACAAAGGAGTAAGTGGGCGGGGCCAGCGATTGGTCAATTCCCCCTATGATCTCTTATAAGAATGTTAGTTTTTGAATCGGCCTATATATGTATTGAAAACAAGTCAAAGTTCTCAACATTCAGATCAGAATAAATCATTTGACAAAGATTCCGTTAAGCGAGTCAAAATATTTTTAAATTCGGTTGCTGAAAATTTGTTCGCCCTATTTAGTACTTAATTGTACACAGCACAGCGGCACGAGGCTATTTATCAATCAGCTGTTGATTTATTTATAGGATTTTAAAAACCCCAATCCCATGCAACGGTCTATTTTTAGATTTGGGTAATATTGACGATCTATTTTTAGAGAAACTGGGCGAACTTATGCACGAGAAGTTTGTGATCATCCACGCATGAGTGAATTACTCGGTATACATTTGTTTTGTTTATTTCTATTTTAGAGATGTATCGTGTAGAAAATTGTTTTTTTCTAAATTCCTGTTTTGTTTGGACTTGGGTTTACCCCGGACAACAATCATTCATTATGTTATTGTTTTCTTTTATTTTGTGATTGAAACTGTCAAAAATGTTCGAATTTAGATAACGTGATGTTTGTGAATGGATTATCCCACTACCTTGGATAGATTGCAGTTGCGGTAAGTGACTATAATAATTAACAAAGTTTTCACCATTTCTACCATATTCTTGTTTAGACTCTGTTCATCTATCACCCGTCGACAATGAGGGACATTCCTGTGTTATCTTCCCTTTGTACTGTGACGATTAAATCAGAGGTGTGCCAAATTGTACATTGGTCCTTTCACTTCATTAACTTTGTTTTTATCCTTGTTCAGTATGGGGAAGTTGCGATTTTTTATTTGCCTTTTCTAGTTTTATTATTAATACAATCTCTTGATGGTGTTAGTTTATGGTTCAGAAATAACAAAGAAACATATTTTCAAGATGAAACAAATTTTCCAGCTCTTAAGTTTGCATTATACAGCTGATCTTAAAACCAGATAGTGCAAAGAAACCTAGGATAAAGTCCAAGTAAAACACTGATAGGGACCAATGTATTTCTGGAGAGTATTCAAGGGAGATAACCCGAGAATGTCCCTCATTATTTTAATAATTAAGCTTGGTCTAGATTTTGTATTGCGGAGTTTTTTTGGCATTTGAAAATAGAAATGTTGATAACGGTTCTAAAAAGTTCATTCTGGTGATCCGATGTTTTCATAATTTGACTCAACTTTGATAAACTGGTATCCCGCTGTATGAGAGAATTCTAGATAGGGACAGCAACTTAGTTTAAGCTGGTATCCCGCTGTATGATTGAATTCTAGATAGGGACAGCAACTTAGTTTAAGCTGGTTTCCCGCTGTATAATAGAATTCTAGATAGAGGCAGCAACTTAGTTTAAGCTGGTATCCCGCTGTATGATTGAATTCTAGATAGGGACAGCAACTTAGTTTAAGCTGGTATCCCGCTGTATAATAGAATTCTAGATAGAGGCAGCAACTTAGTTTAAGCTGGTATTCCGCTGTATGATTGAATTCTAAATAGGGACAGCAACTTAGTTTAAGCTGGTATCCCACTGTATGATTGAATTCTAGATAGGGACAGCAACTAAGTTTAAACTGGTATCCCACTGTATGATTGAATTCTAGATAGGGACAGCAACTTAGTTTAAGCTGGTATCCCGCTGTATAATAGAATTCTAGATAGAGGCAGCAACTAAGTTTAAGCTGGATGTACGCTGTATGATTGAATTCTAGATAGGGACAGCAACTTAGTTTAAGCTGGTATCCCGCTGTATGATTGAATTCTAGATAGGGACAGCAACTTAGTTTAAGCTGGTATCCCGCTGCATGATTGAATTCTAGAATGGGACAGCAACTTAGTTTAAGCTGGTATCCCGCTGTATAATAGAATTCTAGATAGAGGCAGCAACTTAGTTTAAGCTGGTTGTACGCTGTTCTAGAGATTGTCGTCTGTGTCAGCTGACTTTTTTTTCAGTATTTCTGGTAATACTAAACGCTTCACTTAAAAGTCGAAGAAATTTAAACCAGCGAGGGAGAAAACTATAAATACATTTTGAACGAATTGTCCTTTTTTTACATGAAAGTTTAATCAACTATCTAGCATCTAGCATTTGAACAGCCGAGCGTGTGCATCAAAATTCGGTGCTCTTGTTAATTGTTAAACCGCCCATCTCTCTTTTCGTCCTTGAAAACATTTGAAATCGGGTTTGGATTTGAAATACTTGATCAATTCAGTTATCTTGTTGCATTATTCAACTAGGACAGTTACAATACATATTCGATAAGAACAGATTAAAAGTAACCCCGATGGCATCACTAAAAACTGATTGTTACCCGACCCAATCGCAATCGATGCCAATTGTATCAGCCATATCTAATTTTCGGTTTATCGAAGCAAGTTTGGATACGCGCAAGGTATGAAATATTTCAGTCAACATAAACTTTAAATCAGTATCTATCTACAGGACGAATACTTACAACTCTTGTCAGACTATTCGGATGTGCAAGCGGAGCTGAGTCTTTTCGTTAGCAAACATATATATTTTTTTGGAAATGCCATGCGTCAGCTCACGTGATAACTGTATTTAAAAACCCGCAGTGTATAGGTCTTTACGTCACCTAAGTACAAAGCGCTCATGTAGGTTATTTTGATCGCCCTTCGTCTGGCGTCCGGCCGTCGTTCGTCGTCCGACAACAATTTCTTTAAACAACATCTCTACCCAAACTACTTAGCAATTTCAACAAATTTTGACAGAAACGCCCTTAGGTGCCCCCTTAAAAATAGCTAAAAATATTGAAAACTACGGTTGCCATGGCAACAAAAGTGAAACTTAAAGCATATATTAAAAAACCGTCTTCTAAGCCAGAGGGCCTAAAGCCTTGATATTTTGGATGAAACGTCAGTATTTTGATCTGTTTCAAAATAGCTAAAATCATTACCCTTAGGTCAGGAAGAAGGGTTTTGAAACGAAATCTGCTCCCAAACCATCCGGCCAATTCAAACCAAATTTGGGAGAAATTTTCACAAGGTGTCCCATTTATTAAAATCCGTTGGATATTCCTATTGCCATCGCAACAAAAAGTGAAATTAAAAAAAAAATCTTAATATGTCTTCACCCCCTGACCCAGCAGGCCTCGAGGCTTGATTTTTTTGCATGAAACATCAGTATGTTGACTTCTTCCTAAATTGCAAACATCAATACCATCAGTTCCCCAGGGCTGAGCCCCAGGGCATGTGGCATATACAGAAACAAGAAGAATTTTAACACATCTCCTCCTAAACCATTGAGCAAGTTTTGAACCAAATATGGCAGAAATGTTCCTTAGGTGGTCCTCTTTCCCAATAGCCAAATGAACATTACTAAAGGTTTGGCTTTTTGATCCCCAGGTACAAAACCAATATATGTTTAAATAAGAATTATGCCAAATTGTATTCTAATTCTAGCCTTAATATTAAATTTGACTATGAAGCTCTTATCTCGGATAAGCACACCAGGGTCTAAGGTCCTCTTGTTCAAATAAGTATTATTTTTTATGGTACTCAACAGTAACTTTTCTCAAATAGAATTATCATCAAATCTCTGAAAGTACTGAGGATCCAATTTATTTATATTGGTTATTAAAGGATTAAGGAAAGGATGGGTATGCCGAACAAAAATGTAGGAAATTGTGTAATGATTTTACAATTTACTTTTATGCGAAAATAAGTCTCGCCCTAAAGCATTCTGTGTTTTTTCTTCTAACGTCTGACCAGAAGTTCTGAAATGTTTGCAAAGTTAACAGTTGAAATACATCTAAATTGTTGGCCGCCGTCACAGCGCAGTCGGTAGCGCGTCAGACTCCTAATCTTCAATCATGGGATGTCATGGGTTCGATCCCTGGTGGCGGCACATATTCTTTCCGACATTTGTCTCTCACCAATGGGTGGATAATCGTAAACCTAAGTGGGTAAGCAGCTGGAGGCTTGGAAAGGATGTAGTGGTAGCACTGGTTTGAGAAATACCAGGAATCCATTGTAAGGTGCTCCAGCCGCCACAATATGACTGAAATACTATTAAAAGCGGCGTTAAACCCCATTCAATCAATCAATACATCTAAATTGGTTTCCTTACTTATCTCGTTGTAAACATTAGCTCTTATAGAATTGGTGTTGCTCTTTTTAAAGTCACGATTAATATACAATTTCGGGGGACAAGAAGAATGACACAATTAACGGACGGACGTGTGCACCGACGCAAACACGCACAAATGACATAACGTCACGATGATAGTTGGGCAAGCCTTCCGCTAGTGGAGGAAAGGTAGACTTGGTGAAGAATTAGTACGATATACCCTCGTGATTGAGGGTTCTCTATAGTTACGCTAACTGACTTCCGAAATAGCTATTCGACCAAGATAATGAACTATAATATATTGTTAAATATGTGGTCAAAGGTCTTAAAATGAAACTCAAATTGTTTAAAATGAGTCGCCAAAACAAAGATGCCTAACACCAATGTCGGAGATCAAAGTTCACTTCAGAGTTTATTGGTTAATGGATCTTTTATTGGTCAATCAAGAATCAGTCAATTTCAAACAGACGGACGATTAGAGTTACAGATATAAATGGCTATAACTTCATGTACATTGTACGAAAATAACTCGGGTAAATCTCTTCTCTTGTTCTTTGCTAATCACTCACGGTACTCATCGGCAGATACCAAGGTCGAGGTCACATGTTAAGGTCATGGTTCTTTATCAAGGCCACATTTCCAAAAAAAAAAAAACTTTTACGTGGGACAGTGTTTCACAAACACATCTTGTTTAAAGTGTTATTTTCATCAGTTCGATGGACTAGATTTTTTTGTTGCGTGGCGTTGCTCGGCCAGCTCCCAGTAAGGTACGAGAGCTATAAAATTCAGTGTGGCTTTGGAAATTAAGTTTTTACACCCATGTCGTTGTTTTGTAGAAACACATTGTCTTTCTTATGGGATTATCTTCAGATAAGACTTCAACACGAAAAGCATGATATATCACAGAACATGGAAACTTTATGTAAATATAAAGAATGATGAATGGAAGGCCATATATTATGTAACACCAGCACTGATACATGGATTTCAATACCGCACAGAACGAGATTTCATGGCTAAACCCTTTCCCGTTTTTTGAAATTTTAGACTGGTCCAAAGGTAAAGAGGTTACAGACGACAATGAAAATTGGATGAAATTTGAAATCAAAACTATCCCATGGGAGAGAAAATGTTGTTTGAAAAGCAGAAATTGCTTGTTACAAGCAATTTCTTCTTTTTCTACAATGATTTCTCAATAATAAAATCACAGACACGTAAAAACCAGGGATTAACAGGAAAGTGTTAAGCCGTTTATATATAGAACTGACCTTTCTAGAACCTTTTCTGGATAGTGAACGGCCATGACGAATAATCTTGTCTTATAAATACACATGTTCACGCCTACAATAACGTCATCTTATCGAATGATGTTTGCGGTATTGATGTGTTTCTGATATTTAAAAAAATGTTATGTTTTTTTCAGGTTTATTCGACAAAAATGATTTCTAAGGTTTATTCGAATAAAATCTTTATTCGGCAAAGACTGTTTAAAAGGTTTATTCGAAAAAGGATATTCTTTCAAGGTTAATTCAGTAAATGATGTTTTAAGGAGTATTCTAAATAAAGTTTTAAAGGTTTATAGGACAAATAATGTTTTGTACAGGTTTATTCGAGGAAATGAATCTGTCACTCGATTTTCTTTGAGAAATGCCCTTCCTTGTCATGCTGAATAAAATCCTTTACAAAATTATATTGAGTTCAAAGGACTGACAGTACTCAATGTGCTTAGTATGTTTTGTTCTTGTTGTTTGGAGCCGCCGTCATAGCGCAGTCGGTAGCACTGATGTGAGAAATACCAGGAATCCATTGTTAGGTACTCCAGCCGCCGCGATATGACTGAAATACTGTTAAAAGCGGCGTTTAACCCCATTCAATTAATCAATCGTGTTGTTTTGTTTTTTAATAAACTATTTTTGACGAACTCTGGCTTAAAACCATCCTCACAAGTGAAGGGATATCGAGATCATCTTCTTCTCTAATATAGATACGTAGAACGTTCGCCGCCCTTAGTACGACATGATGGCTTAAAAGGGACAAGCGGGAATGTAGACTAAGATCAGATCTCATGAGTCCTATCAACATTAGATTAACAAAAAATCCTGCAAAACGCTTGAATCTTGATAGATAAAACTAATATCAAATTATTTGGAAATAACTGCTTTTCTGGCTGATTTTGAGAAGACATAATGTAATGAATATTAAACAATCTTATCTTCCAGAAACATCAATTATATGCAGTAGAATTATTATTTGCATAAAGTCCTAAAATGCAAGCTGGTATAAATCTAGAAATATCCTTAATTCTCATTTCAATGTTTGTTAGTTGGATGGGTATATTTTTTCTCGATTTTTACATTCTTTATGGATGGTTTTGTGTATAGAAAAGATCTAAAAAGAAAATTTAAAACTTTATCCTTGATCATTTTATCGTCGTTGTCTTTATAAATCTCGTAACTACAGTTTGAATCAACGACGATGATATGAAAGAAAGATTTGCGGTGTAAATCTACAATTTAAATTTATGGTGCCTTTAAACGGAAAATGTCATTTCTAGCGGAGAGATTTTTTCAAACTACGTATTCAATCAGCTTAAAATATTATAATAGCTCTTTACATATGGAAAAAGTAAATCTCAACAGTCTTTTTATGAAATCATATGTCTTCAAAGGTAATCCTTCGAGGAAAATGCTGAGAAAACGTAATACAACATTCGTACACAATTTATTTAATGAACTTTTTTCTAATCATGCTGTAAATATCATGGGATTATTTTTTATCACAGTGTATCAACAGCCGATGGGCTCTCCTTGAACTGTGAACGTTTGCTTATCACCCTTGGTCCAAAAATAGGTGTTTTATTTCATTTTATACTATACTTTTCTCCTCCCTTTTGTAATTTCTCCGTAAATGCAGGTGGTGACATTCCTTATACAAAATCGTTCATTGTTCAAATCATACACATACATATGATATATGAACATAACAAAATAAACTGCTTACATACAATACATTCAGATAGTGACGAGAGAAAGGTACTAATTGCGAAGAGGGGAAAAAAGTAGGGAAAGGAGAGGAAAAAATTATATTATTATTAAGGGGGCCATTACCTTGGTCAGATTGTTTTCATGAAAAAGATTATATTTTGATGAAAAAGACTATACGGCAGAAGATTACACGCATTACTCGATAGTATATTTGTCGATTTTAATTGGTCAAGTCATTTACACACGATGACGAAATTTCATTGATAAGGTTCGATAAACAAGCAAGTCCATGAGAAAAGTGTGTTTTGCTCAATTTTTTTTTTTGTTCTATTTCAATTTTTTTTATAAAACACAAAGAAAACGGATTGTCGCCACTTTTATTAATCTATTATTTACAACTGGCTAACTTTCGAACGAATCAGAAATTTTCGGAGACGTGACCTTGATATTTAGATTTATTTTTTTAATTTTCCTACTATGAGCAGATTTTCATTGAAACGTATTTAAATTCACGCATTCATGCAGTATAATAGTTTTTTAGGTTTATTCATCAACGAAAATAAAAAATAAATATTCTCTTCGTTTCTTATTTATAACCGCAGTCGACACCTCCAACCCTATTTTCGTCATTCGGTCATTTTAGACAAGTTTTATCACATTCAGAATGTCTAATTCATGGATTTGCAAACAATATCAACGTAAATAATATCAACGTATACAGTGCTATAAATTTGGAGAAAAATCATTTCATTCGGATTTATTGGTTTTGTCCACAACTAAGATTAAACCCATCAAAATGAAAACAATTTGATAGTAAACTTTATGGTGTAAATAGATTGTGCATTCCACATTTCAGCTTGTCGTCTGGTAGACAAGTGTCGAACGCGCCTGTTTTATTGAGAGAGTTTAATTTCAGACAATCAGATTTGCGTCGGCTTAAATTAGGGAATGTCTTTCTTATCAAATGTGGAAAAAAACCTTCTATGAAAAACAGAAGATAGATAGAAGTTTTCATTTCTAAATTTGTAATCCAGCTTATACCGCGTAGGATCTTGCACATAACAAACAATTATTTTATTTCTTTATTGCAAATGCTAAAAAAAAAAAAAAAAAGATGGGAAAAAATACAAAATAAAAGGTGTCATTTATTGATTGATTGATCGATTGATTTATTGTTTTGTGGATCAATTTTATCGGGACAAATGTCACTTTCAACAGTATTTCTGTTGTATCACGGTGGTTGATGCACCTTACTATGTTTTCTTGTCAAATCGTTTGCAAGTTCTACCACAACTTGCCACCAGAGCCACCAGCTAAGCGTGCCATGTATTGTTCACCCAATCAGACTAACGTGGCGCATTTTAAGAGGAATTTTGTCAGTTGTTGGTGGAATGTTGGCCGGTCGGTTTCGAAATCACAATTCTAGAATTGAGAGCACAGTACGTTACCGGTTGAGCTAATTGACGTATAGCGGACCACGCTTCTCAACTCCGACAGGAAGTGCGACTTACATATTAAACGTCCTTATTAGCAACATTTATGGTCAATACATCGAAAGAAAAAAATAGTTAGAGTTGTCGAACTAAATGTAGTAACTACAGCTTAAATAAGCTAACCCAACCTGTAGTTACGACGTTATAGTCGCCAAACTAATAAAAAGTACCTACTATAAATTTCGACAAAAGTTTTAACTATAACCGCCTAATTCCTCTTATAACATGTGAGAAATCATATGTTTAAGTTTTACAGGCAAGCTTCTGAGCTCTGTTCCCACTCTTCACATTGCTGTAAAAGAAGGCACATGCCTCTATGATCATAATAATTTAGCTAACATTCATTACTCTGATATTCATTTCAGTAGATTTTTTTTTACTTAGAACTTTATATGCAAGGGGGGTTTATTGTCTCTATTACTACATTATTTACAATTAATTTAGAAAATTTGAAGACATGTCATTTTTCAGAGCCATGATTTGAAAATTCTCATTGTTACTGACATTCATGCTGTGGAATTATGCATATTGTCGACATTGAATTTCTGTAACTATAAAGCGCTCAGAATAGTCGAACGTTACTGTCAACTGACAGCTCTTGTTTTTAATCTACACAAATTCGATACTGAAACTAGAAAGATAGGTCCCATCAAATCATGTAAGACTATCTTCATGCACGATTACATGCCTTTTTTCGTTGATCCCGATCAGCCTATCAAATTGAGGGCTATATTACATGTATCGCAATTAACGTTAGCCGTGCGTACTCTATAGAAATCGGCCAAGCACGCTAATGTTTGTTGAACTCTAAGAACCACTGAAAAGATAACGCAAAAGTTATGGAAGAAGCTGTCCATCGCAAAGGAACATTTGAAAACAGATAATTCACTTTATGTTATGTTATATAATTATATTTCCCTGTAAGAATTCGTTTACAATTCTTTTTTCAAAATGCTTCAAATTGTTGTGCTATCCTTTTTAATTAACCTGAGCACAACGTGCTCAGTGTGAGCTTTTGCAGTTGTGTGATGTCTGGCGTCCTATGTCGTCCATCGTGTGTCACTTGGCGTCCGTCTTGTTGCTTCCGGCGTCCGTCTTGTGTCGTCGGGCGTCCGTCTTGTGTCGTCCGGCGTCCGTATTGTGTCGTCCGGCGTCCGTCTTTTGTCGTCCGGCGTCAACAACTAATTTTATAGAGGCTACAATTTTTGCTCAATCAAGCTGAAAATTGGTCACAATGTTTCTTCTGTTGAAATCTCGGACAGGTCCAAAATTGGTCCCTTTGAGTCAAAGTTTTAGGTCACTAGGTCAAATTTACAACCTTGTTGGCGCTCTAGAAGCCACCTTCGACGCTTAATCAACATTGGAATTGATTGAGCCCATAACTCTGGAATCATTCGTCAGGGCGATGCTCATAAAGACAGTTTGTTATCATGGATGCCTATTCGTCTGGTTCACTAATCGTTTCCAAATCCCGAACTAATCTTTATGTAAATAGCCGAATATTGAGACCCAGTCTATGACATATGCGAGTTTCTTATTTGCGATGTATACAATTTTTCTTATCCACCGAAAATTTATAAAATAGAAGCGCTGTTTTCAGATTTGCGAATACTCTTCATAACAAAATCGTATTTATCGTGTAATATCATCGGTGGGCGAGCAAAATGTCGTAAAAACAGCTTTACTAAAGCTACCTTTACGACATTTTATTCACCCGTTAAGGATATATATTTTTCATTGAATCGAGATTAAAAACTTTCTCTCAGTATATAATTCTTTTTTTTTTTGGTTTCGATTTTGCAATTAGATCTCGACAGACAAACTCGCCGAGCTCCGTTTGCTTCGTGGGTAACACGCTCTACTCTCAATCCTTGTCATTGAGTGTTACCCCCCTATTCGGTTGACATTCTTTTCTAAAAATTCATCATGACTAGTGAAATAATTTGCAGATCGATTGCAAATCCTTTATTTAGACCAGAAGTGAACTTTGATTTATTTTTGTTTGATTGAGGTTTAACGCCACTATGGACAGTTTTTCAGTCAAATCGCAGAATCCTTTCCGACATTTGTCTCCCATCAATAGGTGGATAATCGTAAACTAGCAGCTTGAGGCTCGGAAATGATGTAGTGGTATTACTGGTGTGAGAAATACTAGGAATACATGGTTAGGTGCTTCAGTCGCAAAATGACTGAAATACTATTAAAAGTGGCATTAAACCCGATTCATTCAATCAATCAATCAATCAATTAAAATGAGACGATATTGAAGATTGATCTATATTTTTAAGCAATACTACATGTTTATTCAAACATAAAGATATAGGCGTACAAGTTATAGTGAGTGATCAAAGGCTGTAAAGAGCGATTTTATTGTTCTGCTCTACAATTATTCCATGTAATTTGGTAATTCTATCACAAGCCTGTTTAAAGAGGCATAATTTTTACAGCCTCAAGTGTTTCTTTTTACTTTATACATGTTGTCTGTCTCGTTTCGTGAAAGCATGTATGTGTGGTATAAGGTACTGTGATCATTTTATTGATTGGTTGAATGGGGTTTAACGCCGCTTTTAACAGTATTTCAGTTATATTGCGGCGGCTGGAGCACCTAACAATGGATTCCTGGTATTTCTTACACCAGTACTACCGCCACATCCTTTCCTAGCCTCTAGCTGCTATTCCACTTTAGGTTTACGATTATACTGCCATTGGTGAGAGACCAATGTCGGAAAGAATATGTGCCGCCGCCGAGGATCGAACCCATGACATCCTATGATTGAAGATTAGGAGTCTGACGCGCTAGCGTTGCGCTATGGCGGCGGCCCGTGATCAAATTAAATAAATGGTTATATTTTTCAAAGTGTTATTGGCTCGAATTGTTTTTGCAAGGGGTTCTGCGGCCCGACATGAAAATACACTTTGCGTTTAAGTAATAGAACTTAACTCTTTTATTTTCCTTCTTTTCTTAACAATAAAAAATGCATTATTATAAAATTATGATATTAGATTATGATAATAAAATTATTTAAATTAATAGAAAATATCTGTTGTTTCTCCGAAATAAATCTTCGTATATAAATTATGTTTGTTGATGATTACTTGTACATTTTCTATGTTGATTATTCAGATATGTTGTAAAAAAATCTTGACTATTGGAGGGATTTAAAAAAAAGGTGCATTGCCCCCTTTATCCTTCTCGTGCGCATGCGTTCTTTTTATCAGGATTCTTCCCCTTAAATTAACCCTTGTCATGCTGGACCCGGAACATTCCGGTTTTGGCAGGAGGTGTAGACTAAGATCAGACTGCACTTTTGTGCAGGCTGATCTTAGTCTACACCTCCTGCTTGCACTTTTCCTGCCAGAGTTGTTTATGAAGTTGATTTCTTAAAGAAATATTGATTTTTTAACAAAATGTTCTATCAGTGCTTTCAGCCCTTTGATTTGACAGCATTTCAGTAAGGTAATTTATACAGCATGACAAGGGTTAAATTGCGATGTTTCATTTTTACTGGAATATTGAGATTCTTCCAGACCTCTCAAATCAGACGAAAAAAATAGCCGATCCGTTGTTCTGTTGCGTTAAATATCGACCACATTTTCACACTACGTTGACGTTAGGAAAATAAGAGTCATAGGAAAATATCAAAATAGTCTATCAAAAAAAGGCCACAGGAAAAGATCTCGAAAGGCGAGAAAATATAGTTCGAAGGTTCGATATTGCGAGAGATTTTTGTTTTTTCAAAAACTAGTGAATACCGATTGAGCGGTCTCTATAAATACCCCATTTATTATTCCTTTCCTGTACAAATACGGGATTTTACGTCTCTGTTATTTTATACTTATGAAAAGATTGTAGAAAAAGAAGAAATTGCTTGTGACAAGCAATTTCTTCTTTTTCTACAATCTTTTATACCCTACTGAATGGTTATTTTCCACTTTAAACCAACTTCAAATTTTCGTCTGCAAAACCTTTCAATTTGGATAGGTCGAAAATTTGAAAAACAGGAAGTGGTTAAACGAGACATCTACAAACAGACGAACGCGAGACTTTTTTGAGTTTTCTTCAATGTTAGGCGACAAGTTTAATAAAAATCGTTTTCATGAACTCGACTTAATAATTTCATTTATAATATGAGTCTAATTATTGTGATAAATGTAACATTCATTAAATTCTAACGATTTGTTAACCCATTCACACACAGTGACGCTTTCGAACACCCTTTGAGAAAACATTGTGGAAAATGAAGAAATTGTGGTGCTACGTCCTTTGAAAAAAGACGTCTTCATTTTTCTCTTCCACCGTAGAGTTAAGCTAATGTACGTAGTTACAACACTATCTGGTTATTTGCATTTTTTTATTCCTAATTCTCATATACATATAAGGAGAAATTAATTGCTGCAATATAACGTCATTAATACGTCAATTTGGTATTTATGTAAAAAACGTCAAAACGTCAATTAGTAAAACGTGATAATGTTTATTATCAATTAGTATCATGTCATGACGTTATGACAGTGGGTCGTTAGATAGAACATGTCAGTAAAAAGAGTCCGAAATGCCAATCATTGTAAGGACATTGTGGTACAATCAAACTTAAATAATAAGAACATACAAAGTACGGTTAATGGCCTTTTCAACAATTTCATTTCTGTGTCAACCCGTTACACGATGACAAAAATCTTTACTGGCGCAAATTGAACGAAGCTGCAGAGAACATCTCAAAGTTGTTTAATTTGGAAAATGAGGTACGAAATTAATAATGTAGAAAACGTTGTGAGAAAAAGGAGACAGTGCTTTTTATAATCAATTTCGCATATTCAAAGTGTACCGTATACATCCATATAACTTCAGGGCGTAAAAAAGGAATACAACCCATTCCCACACAATCACGCTTTTGGCGCCTTTCACGGATAAAACTTTGGAAAGTATTGTGGAAAATTAAGAAAATACTTTATACAAGCTATTTATTCCTTATCCAGAATAGTTTCTACCCCAAAGACAAAGAGTTTCAAAAATTCCGTGTACTATAAATTAGAAAATGAATAAATTGCCTGTAAGAAGCATTTTCCTCATTATCCACAATATTTTCTACCCCAAAAGACAAAGGGTTTCAAAATTCCGTGTACTGTAAATTTTCGTCTACAGTTTATTTGTACCAGTCCGCAATTCTATTGTTTGGTAATGGGTAAAGGGCCAACATTGAATAGCATGGGCAGTAACAAAATGTATTTTCATATTCACATTTATCTTAAGATTGCATAGTTCCTGTTTTGGAAAAAATTAGACCTGTCCAAATTAAAAGGTTTTGCGGACGCCAATTAAAAGTGGCTTCAATTTAAAATACAACCATTCATTGGAGTAAGATATACTGTGGTAAAAGAAGAAATTGCTTTTTATAAGCAATTTCTTCTTTTACCACATTGTTTTCTCAATCATAAAATCACAGGGACGTAAAAACCAGGGATTGAACAGGAAAGGTTTAGGACGAGGCCACTACCAGCGCGTCGGTCTCTCAATCTTGAGGTCCGTGGTTCGTTCCCCGATAGCGACGAATATGTCACTTGTCTCCCACCAATGGGTGTTAACCGTTAACCTAGGTGGGAAGAGGAGCTGGAGGCTCGGAATGGATGTAGTGGTAGTATTGGTGTGAGAACTATCAGAAATCCATGGTTATGCGCTCTATCCGCCACGATATGACTGAAATATTGTTAAAAGTTTCGTTAAATCCGATTAAACAAACAAACTGATCAGAATGCACATAGATTGATGTAGATCTTGACTTTGCGCACAACTGGAATTGTTCCAAATGTTACGCCTGTGTTCGATTAATATCTTTGGGTGGCAAAACGGCGTAATTACATTTGGCTCGAACGACCTTTTTGTTGCCTACTTTCAGCATACTATTTTACAATGATTTTTTATCACAAAAACTAGATCATAGAAAGGCACTAGGTCTTGCATATTACTTCGAATAATTGAAAAAAAAAAAAAAATACACAAGAAATCTCATTTATGCCCATCGAGTCCGTTTGATACAAAAACATTTGTTTTAAGACTGTTCTAATTTTCATTTTCACATTTTCAAAAAAAGTATCAATAAGTCACATGGTTTACTCAAAATATATACCAAGGAATATTTTTAACAAAATGTTTGCAATATGTAAATAAGAATCCTGCAATGTATGCCCACTGATTTATTGATATACGAAAGTCTAGAGATTTTATTCATGGTGTTTGACAAAATGTCGATGTTAACCCCTTCCCATACAATTCCTTTTTTTTCACGAACCTGATAATATAATTGAGATAACATTGTGGTCTAAATTAGATTATATGATCTTGAAAAGTGCATCAACATTCAGAGACGACATTGAACTTGGAATCAGGGAAAGACCTAATTGATCAATCAATACGGAGCGTAAAAAGATAATTAAAATTATATTCTTACATAAATCACTGCATAAATTCTAGTTTTATTTTATTGATGTGCTTAGCATTAAATAAAGTTTGGGGGTTTTGGGGAGGGGACTTTTTTTTGGGGGGGGGAGGTAGAGGGGGTATTTCCGCTTCATTTCGTTAGTTCACATAAAACATTAACAAGTGGATAAATTGTGACTAGAATATTGATGAACAAAGTTTATTTCTATATATGTTCAGATCATGTAAGTAAACTCAACCACATTTCTAGTCTTTAGAGATAGAGTGGATACTTTGCGAGAATGGCTTCCCCGGATGGAGATAAAAATTTGCTTCGTGTAACTGAACGATCGCGATGGCAATCAAGTAATCAATCGACCAATCAAATCATTCATTTAGACCAGAAAGGAACTTTGAACTCCAACATTGGTCCACATTTATGTGGAGAAGATTTGTTTTTGGATGGACGACATAAAAGTCGTAACCTATTCAAGCTGTTGTTACGATGTTTAGATGGAGAATCATTCATTTTCTCTTTTGTTACAAGTTCCTGAGCAAACATTTTGCAAAATTACACTGTTTCATATTGAAGTGGAACTTCATGTCGGAGTCAATGGGCGTGGCCAGCGGAGTCAATGGGCGTGGCCAGCGGAATCAATAGGCGTGGCCAGCGGAGTCAATGGGCGTGACCAGCGTGGTCAATGGGCGTGGCCAGCGGAGTCAATGGGCGTGGCCAGCGGAGTCAATGGGCGTGGCCAGCGGAGTCAATGGGCGTGGCCAGCGGAGTCACTAGGTGCGGCGAACAATCCGTCATTTTAACTGTAAATTAATTTAGGCAACTTGACTATATATTAGCTGAAATAGGGAGTATAAATCGTTGTTTGCTTAATCATACCCATTCCAAAATAATCCCACTTTTTACACCCCTCAGAAAACACCTTAGGAAAACATTGTGAAAACTGAAGAAATTGCTTGTTACAATCTATTTCTTCCTCATTCATTATGTATTCTACCTTAAAGGACAAAGATATTTTTTCATGTTTCACAAACTTAAAAGTGGTATCTGCCACTTCTTTCTGTTTGGACCAGTCCAAACAAACATGTGGGAGATGAATGTTTCAAACAACAATGAAAATCATCCCATCTCTCTTAATGTTGATAATTAAAAGCAAACAAAACAATTTGAGACTTACAGACACGTTAATTAACAGAAACATTCGAAAAACAACAACAACAACAACAGCACAATAGATAACCTACCTCCACCATTCCTATAACAGATATACGGGAATCTCCACACATTTCCAAGATCAACTGCAAATCCGATCACTGACAATAAGAAGTCAATCTTTTTATCCCAGGTTTCCCGAGCAGGCTCACTTTTGGGTTTTTCAATCACCTGAGTTTTTTCGTCCAGTACCGGGGTTGTCATCGAACCCGGCGCCATGTTAGCTAGTAAAGTTGACAATTGTCTTTCACTTTTATATGGCAGTGTCGTAGGTAAAAATATCAAACTGTTGTCCTCAATTTAGGAAATCGCTTACTTATATTGTATATTATGTTGAAACAAAACATTATGATTTGATAGTCTGTACGAATTAAGATATATGTATGTTAACAATTGTTGTCAGTCACTAAGGAGAGAATGCGTATACACTGATGGCGGTCAAGACGAGCAGTCTGAAATAAGTATTGAAGAGACTATCTTTTTATGTTTTTATTGTGATAGGAACCTTAAAACTTAATCACACTGTATAAATAGGGTGATGTGGATTCATACATAAGTGTGATTAAGTTTTTTGGTTCATACCCCAATTAAACAAAAAGTAGTCCCTTTATTTTTCATCATTTCATGCCACCAAGCGAACTATAGCAAATAGTTCACTAGTTTTTAGTAAAATCTTATGGATCTACTTTATGTGCTGGCAAACCAAATAGTTGTTAACTCAGATTTTATTCATGAAAGTATGAAAAAAAAAGAAAATCAACTTAACCAAGACGCTTGAATCTTTATGGATGAAACTAAAATTAAATTATCTATAAATCAACAAATTTGAAAAAAATCAACTTAACCAAGACGCTTGAATCTTTATGGATGAAACTTGAATTAAAGTATCTATAAATAAACAAATTTTGAAGAAAATCAACTTAACCAAAACGATTGAATCTTTATGGATGAAACTTGAATTAAATTATCTATAAATCAACAAATTTTGAAGAAAATCAACTTAACCAAGACGCTTGAATCTTTATGGATGAAACTTGAATTAAAGTATCTATAAATAAACAAATTTTGAAGAAAATCAACTTAACCAAGACGCTTGAATCTTTATGGATGAAACTTGAATTAAATTATCTATAAATAAACAAATTTTGAAGAAAATCAACTTAACCAAGACGCTTGAATCTTTATGGATGAAACTTGAATTAAAGTATCTATAAATAAACAAATTTTGAAGAAAATCAACTTAACCAAAACGCTTGAATCTTTAATGATGAAACTTGAATTTAAGTATCTATAAATAAACAAATTTTGAAGAAAATCAACTTAACCAAAACGATTGAATCTTTATGGATGAAACTTGAATTCAAGTATCTATAAATCAACAAATTTTGAAGAAAATCAACTTAACCAAGACGCTTGAATCTTTATGGATGAAACTTGAATTAAAGTATCTATAAATAAACAAATTTTGAAGAAAATCAACTTAACCAAAACGCTTGAATCTTTATGGATGAAACTTTAATTAAAGTATCTATAAATAAACAAATTTTGAAGAAAATCAACTTAACCAAAACGCTTGAATCTTTATGGA
Source organism: Fragum fragum (assembly GCA_946902895.1). Taxonomy (NCBI): domain Eukaryota; kingdom Metazoa; phylum Mollusca; class Bivalvia; order Cardiida; family Cardiidae; genus Fragum; species Fragum fragum. The sequence goes on along the minus strand of OX336376.1, from coordinate 55,688,510 downwards.
TGAAACTTGAATTAAAGTATCTATAAATAAACAAATTTTGAAGAAAATCAACTTAACCAAGACGCTTGAATCTTTATGGATGAAACTTGAATTAAAGTTTCTATAAATAAACAAATTTTGAAGAAAATCAACTTAACCAAAACGCTTGAATCTTTATGGATGAAACTTGAATTAAAGTATCTATAAATAAACAAATTTTGAAGAAAATCAACTTAACCAAAACGATTGAATCCTTATGGATGAAACTTGAATTAAAGTATCTATAAATCAACAAATTTTGAAGAAAATCAACTTAACCAAGACGCTTGAATCTTTTATTGATGAAACTTGAATTAAATTATCTATAAATAAACAAATTTTGAAGAAAATCAACTTAACCAAAACGCTTGAATCTTTATGGATGAAACTTGAATTAAAGTATCTATAAATAAACAAATTTTGAAGAAAATCAAATTAACCAAGACTCTTGAATCTTTATGGATGAAACTTGAATTAAATTATCTATAAATAAACAAATTTTGAAGAAAATCAACTTAACCAAAACGCTTGAATCTTTATGGATGAAACTTGAATTAAAGTATCTATAAATAAACAAATTTTGAAGAAAATCAACTTAACCAAAACGCTTGAATCTTTATGGATGAAACTTGAATTAAAGTATCTATAAATAAACAAATTTTGAAGAAAATCAACTTAACCAAGACGCTTGAATCTTTATGGATGAAACTTGAATTAAATTATCTATAAATAAACAAATTTTGAAGAAAATCAACTTAACCAAAACGCTTGAATCTTTATGGATGAAACTTGAATTAAAGTATCTATAAATAAACAAATTTTGAAGAAAATCAACTTAACCAAAACGCTTGAATCTTTATGGATGAAACTTGAATTAAAGTATCTATAAATAAACAAATTTTGAAGAAAATCAACTTAACCAAAACGCTTGAATCCTTATGGATGAAACTTGAATTAAAGTATCTATAAATCAACAAATTTTGAAGAAATTCAACTTAACCAAGACGCTTGAATCTTTATGGATGAAACTTGAATTAAATTATCTATAAATAAACAAATTTTGAAGAAAATCAACTTAACCAAAACGCTTGAATCTTTATGGATGAAACTTGAATTAAAGTATCTATAAATAAACAAATTTTGACTTTGGTCATTGCCCATGTTCATTCTATCTTTAGTGTGCTTTGAGAGTTTCTACAAACACCAATATCTGCATATAGATTAGAAATTACTAGTTTGAAAAATAAATAATTTATTGCATCTTTTTTGCCGTATAAAGTAAAAGAAGAGCGAACTTCACGGATATGCGCAAAAAGCTTAAAGTAGAGTAAAATGGCTATATCAAATGCAGGATGCACTTCATTTCTTACTTTGTCACAAAGTTTTAAATCTAAACGCTTACTTTGTCGAAAAAAATGAAGTTACAATACGTCTATATTTCAACTTTTGCTCCATGGCAGACTCAATATGGAGGGATTAATGCAACATTGTCGAAGGTGCATATATTAATATGGGCAATTACGACAGTATTGCTCTAATCCCTTGATATGTGTGTGATTCACAAGGCAAAAGGAAACCGTATGGATACCACATTAAACACATAAAACTGAAACCAACTTCTAATCGGAGACCTCGTGCCCCCTCCCCCTTTTATTACATCCTGACAAATTAGTATTTTAAAAAAGATACACCATTCAAAAATGAATATTAAGTGAGGGAAATATCATTCTAATATAGAAAATATTATCAGCGGGCGACCAAAATGCCGTAACTACAGCGATATTTTGGTCGCCAACCTACGGTGTGTCCGAAACGAAAAGTCGGCATATATTGAAACGACTGGCCGCGATCTGTTGCAAACTTTCCATCAGCAGGTTGTCAAAATTTTAACCGCTAATCGGTAACATCGCATTGCGAGCCATATATCGGCGGGACTTTAAATAGCTAAAACCTCTTAAACCAGTCAATGCCACTTGTTTAGTTTACAAATTTACGCTGTCCTTTCTATGCCCTTGGGTTCTGTGATTAGGTCGACACATTGCAGTGTTTAGATCCTCTTTTAACAGTATTTCAGTAATATCGTGGTGGTTTTGAGCACCTAACAATGGATTCCCGAGATTTCTCACACCAGTACTACCACTACATCCTTTCCGAGCCTCCAGCTGCTCATCCCATTTAAGTTTACGAATACCATTGGTGTGAGACAAATGTCGGATAGAAATTTCGCTGTGACCGGGGATCGAACCCTGGACCCCATGATTAGGAGTCCGACATGCTACCATCTGCGCTATGGCCACGGCTCACATTGTATTGAATAGAAACAATAAATGTCTAACTCTATTATACTTATTTATTTCTATCACAAAACTCTATGTTTCAGAATTATGAAAGTCAACACATAACCCTAGTTTAAACGATGTCGAATTTCGACCTCGAATAATTAATTCCAGAATAGTAATTAACTGCACAATTTAGGTAATTCCAGTCCTTTATGTACAAAATAACAAACACGTGATTCACACAGACATGTCTTTTATATTGCGAATTTTCTTAGCTCTAAGGTTAAAACGAATCGTCGTTGGCCACGAGACCAAATCAACCTTATTTGCATATTAAAAAGTCACAATTGTCTTACAGGCGACGCGATAGCGATACGTATACATATAATACAGCGAAACTAGTAAAGTAACACTTGGGACACGCAGATCATCATGCTTAATTACATTCAAATATTTCTAAACGCATTGATATAACTCTTATAACTGATTATCACATTCTTAATATTTCGGTTAATAAAATGTGATGATATTGTAAAAGGAAAATCTGGAAGTTTAGCAAAAACAACAACAACAACAACAACAGAAAAACCGGGGTTTAAACATAAATCATTGTGAAAAAGGGAAAAAAATTAACACACTTTCATATACATTTACCAGATTGGCGATTTAACACTCACTTTTTGCCTAGCGAAAGTAGTAAAGATTAAACGCAGTGAACGGAGACAAACGAATTTCGCGCTTAAATCTCAAGCTTTTGCTGATTCGAATTAGCGTAAATTAGACGTTTTGTACAGTATACTTGTAATGCAAAAGGAGTGCCCAAATTTCCTTATTTTTCCAGCTCAAAATGAATTTTTATTTCATAATTATTAAATGAAACTTCTATTCTTAATTCACAGTCTTTGTATCATTGCATGAATGATTCACTTGATGAACAAAATATCGTTGGGGAAAAAAAACGAATGCATTTTACGAATGGGGTCTGTTTAAACACGCGCAAGCGTGACTGTTAATAAAACGTATCGTTGGTGGGCTCTTAAACACCGTAGCTAACTAAGCATAGTAATTACGACTTTTTTTTTGCAGAACACCAACGATAAGTAAATGTAAAGCTGGTCTCATTATCAAGCTTGTGTCCTCCCCTTTTGTCACCATTTCCCCACCCTCTCTCGCCCTCGGTGTGTGTGTGCCTCTCTGCCTCCGGCTCTGGTTCCCTGTCCCCATCTCTTTGTCTGTTTATCTCACTGTCTGTCTGTCTATCTCATTCTCACTCTTTATGTTTCTCTAGCTGTCCCCTTCTGTCTCCCCTGGGTAGATAGCCGTAGACCTAAGTGGGATGAGCAGCTGGAGGCTCGAAAAGGATGTACTGGTGTGAGAAATACCAGCAATCCATGGTTATGTGCCCCAGTTGTCGCGATAAGACTGAAATACGGATAAAAATGGTGCACGATAGCCTGTTAGAAGTATTTTCTTCATTGTCCACAATGTTTTCCAAAGCTTTTTATTGAGATTTGTAAAAAGCAGAATTAAGTGGGAATGGTTAAATAGCATGCTTTTGAAGGATCTTTCTTCAACTTGATTAAAGTAAATTCATGTGGCCCTACAAAGCAGTGCGTATAGTAAAGTCTCTGATCAGATTCATTTTGAACACAATATGCTCGAGTGAGCTTACAATACCAAGGAGATGAACTTGCAAGCAAACTGCAATATTCCTGAAATACATGAGAACTACTTTCTATGGCGTAGGCATTCAAGAGATTTGGTGCTTTAGCCTCCAGTGGCAGTATGCACACATTGAACTCTGAGAAGACCTTAGATTTTTGTCTATTAAGTTAAGGCGTCAGCTGGCTAAAAACGTTTGTAAGTCTCATAAAATTAGGTAGCAGCATCATGACATGACATGCATGATCGAATTAAAATTGATCGCTATACGTTCCAGTTATAGTATTCCAAATTCTAACTTAAATATTTCAACTGCTCCGCAACCTCATTCAAATCACTAAAAACCTTCAATTTTTTAATTGGTGGACGTGGATTTTTCATCGTCTGATTGGTCCGTGAAGACACACAAATTTAACTATAAAACGATGCGTATATTTTATCAAAGGGCGGTAATATAATAACTCTCTTTACGAACAAAACGCTCATATCTTTCACAACTCGACCATTCCTCTCAATCAATTTCATTCCGAATACCTTTCGGTTCGACCCCGGCTGCGGCACATATTCTTCACGGCATCTGTTTCCCACCAATGGGTGGATAATCGTAAACCTAAGTGGGATAGCAGCTTGAGGCTAGGAAAGGATGTAGTAGTAGTACTAGTGATATACCAGGAGTCCTTGGCTAGGTGCTCCAGTCGCCGCGATATGTCGGAAATACGGTGACGTTGTACACTAATCAATCTATCAATCAATCAATCCAATATCATTATCCTTGTCAATTTCGCAATGTTGCTCACTTCGACAAAAACCTCGTAGTCACAGCTTTATCGACAAACTGCATAAAATTTAGCTAACAATAACTCGTATCCCCAAATAAAGACCAACCATTGCATCCACACAGTCTGATCTCTGTCTTAACTGTGCGATCTGCAGATAGAAACGGACTCAAACTTTTTTATGCCATCATATTTAGTATTCTAAAGGCGCTGAGTGGCTGTCCTTCTGCACACTACACAAATATAAAGTTGACCAATCGCTGACCCCGCCGAAGTACTCCGTTGGTACTGCCAATTGACTCCATTCGGAAGTCCCAATTCGATTTGCAACGGCTTTATTCCGTATAACTCGTGGTCAGTAGCATGTTAATACAGAGTAAAATGTTTGGTTGGCGATCTGAATGTTGTAACTACAGCTTTAATAAGCTGCAGTTACGACGTTTTAGTCGACAAAGCAACATAAATGCTTCACACAAGTGTCGCCGAATTTCGGAGTTGAAAGTTAACTTCCAGTCTAAGTGAATGATTACATTGGTCCATTGATTATTTGATTGGCAGTCATTTGTCAACCGCCGGACACGTCACGCAATTGTTCATTTGGCCTTTCAAAATCTACGAATTATTTTTAATTAAATGTACCTGCAGTATACAATTTATGTCAGCCCGATTAGCTCAGTTGGTAGAGTACTTGACTTCAAACCTCAAGATCACGGGTTCGAGCCCTAGGATGACCATATCAACTAACAAAACTAATTGGCTTTCGGGTGAGACGTTTAACCGAGGCCCCGTGTGACGGTGTTATCCACCGAACACGTAAAGAACCAGGCGGAGCTCTCAGCAGTATCGTCTTGCATCCTTGCACTATCCCCCGTAACAACTAACCGTCGTCTGGGGGCGTCTCTCATATGGGCATGTGCTACGGTAGCGACGATAAATAAACGGAAATACACACACATATTACAATATTCTTAATCGGATAGAAGCACGTCTATAACTTGCTTGTTATCACAATTCGGTACTTCCTATCAAATATACATTTCAACACGATCTTGGGCGTGCAGCTCTACATTCCGATGCATCTTGCACTACTACAATTGAACCGTTGAATTTTCACTGATTCTTTCTTGATTTTTATAACGATAATTGGTAAACCAAAAAAAATAAGAGAAAAAAGTCAACATCGAAGAAACGCATTTTATTTTTAAACTACGCTGTTTACCTAAGAAATGAAAATGAATAAGGGTGGGGATGTTTTGCTCTATCATTTCCTTGCCCAAGAAAAATCATAACAACATTTTCTGAACGGATTTACATGAATTCAATATCATATCGTGTTATTCTGAAAACTAGCTTTGATTGATTGATTGATTGATTGATTGATTGATTGATTAAATGGGGTTTTATCGCCACTTTTAAAAGTATTTCAGTCACATTGCGGCGGTCGGAGTACCTAACCATGAATATCTGGTATATCTCACATCAGTACTACCACCCTAGGGTATCCTTTCCGACCTTCCAGCTGCTCATCCAACTTAGGTTTACGATTATACGCCCATTGGTGGGAGGCAGAGCTAAATTTTGGATCGAGCCGGTTAAATAACGTGCACAAACAAAAAATTTAAATCTAGCAATGAATTCGAAGCGATACACATAAAGGAGCTATCTTGGAAATGCGAACAATGTCGGAAAGAATGATTTGCTTTTTATTAATTGACAAATTGCGGACCACGCCCACTGAACGCCGACATGAAGTTGTGCTTCGATATGATACTGCATTATTTTGAAAATGACTGGCTTGAAAGATTAAATGAAAATATAAAATTATTGGTTGGCGACCTAAACGTCGTAACTACATCTCAAATAAGCTGTAGTCACGACGTTAAAGTCGCCAAACAAGCCAAAATGCTTCACCTAAGTGACCACCAATGTTGGAGTTCAAAGATCAAAGCCGTTCAAGATGAATGGTTTGGTTGTTCGATCAATTCTTTGACTGACAGTCGCGATCCACAATGTTCATATATCGCTATTCCGTTTTTGAAAACTTACTCCGATTGAAATAATATGGATCAGGCCCTTTCAAATATTTGCTTTTCCAAAGTTTCCAGATTTTCCATTTTCGCCAAACAAGTAATAATTTAAGGATTAACTAGAGGTTGGGCATGTCTGATCTGTAAAGCAAAATCGGAACTTAATTACTCGGACCATGGCTATAACAGAAATAAAAAAAGAAAACTTTTTTTTACCTCATTAAATATTTCTTTTAAAATACCAAAACTGATTGACTCTTAGAGGCTCGGCTTTTTTTAATATATCTCTTTGATTTAGGAAATTTCAACTTTGCCCCTTTTCCTATGAAATGTTATCAATACGTTTAGATAAATTAAAGTCTCGATTATAAAATGTCGCCATGCGATTAAATTTAGCCAGTATTGCGACAGCTGCGGTTAAGCTTTATCTATAATACATTGTTTTGTCTAGAAATAGTGTCGCAAAGAAGACAATTCTCCTTGAACAATGTTTTTCTAAATATTTTTTGGTCATAATAAGTCATCATTAAGAAAGACATAAAAAATCACATGTGTATTTTATCACTTTACTGTACGAACCCTGAATTTATGATAGTTGAGAAATTTATATGGAAAAAGAAGAAAGGGCTTGTAAGAAGAAATTTCTCCTTTTTTTACAATATTTTCTATCATGTAGGGTGGTTAGTTTTTTAAATATACATTCTTTATAATGTCGTATCCTATTCCTTTGAATTTGGACAAGTCTAGAATTTTTTGAAACAGTAAAGGGCTAAAGATTAATTTCCTATTCAGGCTTGAAGTGACGATCGCATCTTTTTTTCTTTTTGAAAGAAACTTTGTTACTTGTTAAACAAATAAATAATTTTCAGAAAAATTCGTAATTGGACAATGTCGCGGAAAGGTTAAAAAACGTGTATAAACGTGTATATAAAATGGTTAAGCGTTTATAAGACTTCATCAAGGCATAGCAGAGAAAAAATATTTTATATCATTAATTATATTCGGCCATTATTAAAACAAAATAAAGTAAAAATAAACAAAGCACAAATAAATATACATTTCTCAGAAATCCAAACTCGTGTGATTGATTTTGACTTAAACCTCGCGAGGAACGTCCAAGTAAGGACTCAAATTACGTCCAAAACATTTCCAGAATTATGTTCCAGTCGTGATATATCCCGTCCAGAAAATACAAATAAATGATAAAAATCCTATTTCTTAAAAGAAACATGCGCGCGCAGATTGAACTTCGATGGCATGACAACGGACTTACATCTTCTTTGTTAACTATTGGAAACTACGAGTCGACGGGAGTGATGGTTTGATTTTTGAGCAATGTTACTTATCGTTTGATGGACGACCCAAAACATGGTAACTACAGTTTGAATGTATATACTGGATTGGGTTCGACAGCATAATAACGATAATTAATTAGGGTGCTGTCAGAAAAAAGAAACCCTTTGTTCAGGCTTGGGTTACTTTTGAAGTTTGGTCGCTTTAAACTGAAGTGATCTTCATGAATGGCGAAATGTCAATTAATGGACCGCCTCTGTCGATTTTCTCATCCATAAAAAATTAGAGATCGCTGACCACACCCACCGAACTCCAATAGGAACCAATTTGCAAAATGTATGGTCAAATAAAATTATTGACTGGCGGTTAAGACGCAGTAACTACAGCTTGAACAACACCGGAAGTGAAATTTGAACTCCGACCTTGGCCTTGTTGGTTGCAGAGGTGAAGGCCAATGCTTAGTTTCGCCACCTTAACACTATATTGACGAAAATCGACCAAAATGTCGTATTTAAAGTCTGAATAAAGCTGGAATGGCGATAATTCATTGCACATCATCGAACTATTTAATCAGAAAAAATGTTAAAGAAGGTTACACATACAATTAAATGATCGCGTTTATTTAAACGCTTAAATTTAAAATTGGTCGATAACACTATGAAGCTCAAATCAATCTCTTTTAACGTCCTTATAAGACTGCCTATCCTTGTCAGCACGGTAGGTTTAGTTCTGGAGTCCTGATTTCGAACCCAAGCTCTGTCGACATTCATTCCTATTAAGAGATGAAAAGAATATTTTTTTTTTGTTTTCATGGAGGTATAAACCGAAAAAACTGATCACACTGTATGAATACGCGAGCCAAAAAAACACAAAATCTTTACAAATTTGGATACCTTTTTGTGTGGGACTATTTTGTGCGGAAACATACAAAATCGCAGCGTGCTCAAATTTTTGCTCATGGAGTTATGAATATATTTTTCGACCAATCAGAACGCTCGTTTTTGATAGACGAAACTAAGAATTAAATTATTATTTGATACAAGTCGTCGCAACACGCATCATTTGCCTCTCGCCGGTAGGTAAGTTGTACGTCTAACTGACTAATCATTGACCAACCTAATCCACATCGATTCTTAGCTTGCGACTTCATTGTTCAAATCAGACCTTAACGTGTAAAATGGCTTCCTTTTAAAATGCATTTGGTCTGACATATATGGTGGTCCTAGACCACGAAGAGCTTTATGTACCATGAGAATTGTAAAATATTTACGGCGACTTTTGATGCTTAGCCATTTCAATGATGTAAAATTTCACTTAAAGAAAGTTTTTCTCTTTTTTTTAATTATACATGCAGCTCTTTTTTGTAACTTGATCACTCTGTTATTAAAGTCGTTTTACAATGACTCCACGAAATGCAGCCATAGTCAAAATATTCGTGAGAAAGTTGTTAATTCTCTTCAGCAAATGCACTTTTGAGGACATCTTGTCAACATAAGTCTTCTAACACAGTGTATTGTCAAGATATAAACCGAGAACCTTTTGAACACCTACATTCTCGATTCTATTAACTTTTAATTGAAGTTCTCGTAGACTCTTAAGTCCATTGCTTTCTACTACTGCTTTGGAACTTTGCATATGCTTTTGTGACCATCATATCATATTCTAGGCAAAGATTCATTATAATTTCATTTATTATAGTGGAGTTTTAACCCTTTTTGGACTTAGAAATTCTTTGTTAAACTTTATGTACAACTGTCATCTTTAATAACTCTCCTTCTACTAATGCTATTGCTCTGAAACTTTGCACATGCTTTTGTGACCATCATATCATCTTATAGGTAAATATTCATTACAATTACATTCATTAAAGTGGCGTTTTTGGAGTTAGAAATTCTTGTATGATGAAAATTTTTTAATTGAAATATTTTTTATCTCTATTACTATTTAGGTATTATACCTTATGTCGACATTGAATTGCCTTTACTATCCAGCAGCCAGAATAGTCGAGCGTTACTGTCCTCTGACAGCTCTTGTTAACAGTGTTGTTTTGCAATTTTTTATGGCCAGTAGCATGTAACGAAAAGGTAGAATAGTTGATATGCAACCTAAACGTGGTAACTACAGCTCTAAAAGTCGCCAAACCAACAAAAATGATTTAAAAGGCGACCAATGCTGGAGATCAAAACTCGCTTCTGGTTTAGTTTGATAATTTCATTAGTCGACTAATTATTTGATAGACAGCTACGATTGGTCAGTTGAGATGAGCAGCTAAACTTTGTGTTTGAGTATTACGGCCGACGCGATGCAAATAATATAATATAACTCGTATGGTTGAAATACGTCCCATAACTCGTATGGTTGAAAATGTCTGTAAATTTCATGAAATTAACTACAAGATCTTGTACAGGAATAAGGAGAGAAATATAATGGGATTTCTCTGATTTGATTGGGATGAATGGCTCTAAACTACTTAAGTATACACTTTTGCCGCATATATCTGCGTTTTTTCGCCCAGAAAGATCATGGGTAACGACTTTGATAAAATGATATCCGGAATCACTAGAAAAAATCCCAATTTATGTATACAAGTAGATGTTATATCTGAAAAACATCGCTGTCTAAAAGTGACACCAAAAACTACACCCGTATCCGGATATCATAGTTAACGGATAGCATTGACATTCGAACTCGACAGCAGACTTAAACAAACTAATCGAATTGTTATTAAATTTTCTGCAACCTTTATCAAAAACGCCATCTTTTTTTCAAATAGCCGTTAGTGATTAATTAAAGAATTGAAAACAGATAAGAATCTATTGCTCCGACCTTGTGAGCGTAAACAGTTGAAACATCATGACGTCACTAATCATTGTCGTCAAAATGTAGCCAAGGCGATTCCTACTTTCATCAATTTGTATCTATATTGGTCAACTCTTTTGCCCATATTGGTCAACTCCTGTGTCCGTATTGGTTAACTTTTGTGTCCATATTGGTCAACTCCTGTAACCATATTGGTCAACTCATGTACCAATATTGGTCAACTGTTGTATCCATATTGGTCAACTTTTGTATCCGTATTGGTCACTTATTATATCCGTATTGGTCAACTGTTGTATTCATATTGGTCAACTGTTGTATCCATATTGGTCAATTACTGTATCCGTATTGGTCAACTGTTGTATCCATATTGGTCAACTCCTGTATCCATACTTGTAAACTTTTGTAACCATATTGGTCAACTCCTGTATCCATATTAGTCAACTGTTGTATCCATATTGGTCAACTCATGTATCCGTATTGGTCAACTCTTGTACCCATATTGGTCAACTGTTTATATCCATATTGGTCAAATGTTGTATCCATATTGATCATCTGTTGTATCCATATTGGTCAACTGTTATATCCATTTTGGTCAAGCCGCCGTCAAAGCGCAGTCGGTAGCGCGTCCGACTCCTAATCTTCAATTATGGGATGTCATGGGTTCGAAATCCGGCGGCGGCACATATTCTTTCCGACATTTGGCTTTCACCAATGGGTGGGTAATCGTAAACCTAAGTGGGATAGCAGCTGAAGGCTAGGTAAGAATGTAGTGGTAGTACTGGTGTGAGAAATACCAGAAATCCATTGTCAGGTAATCGAGCCGCCGCGATATGACTGAAATACTTTTTAAAGTGCCGTTAAACCTCATTCAATCAATCAACCGTATTGACCAACTCTTGTATCCATATTGTTAAACTCTTACCTAAATCTTTCTCAAATCGCACATAAGCCATCACCAGACGAGATTATTTTAGTCTGGCCCAATTTAAAAGATGTTGCAGACGACAATTTTTAGTTAATGGAATTCTATAAATCTCTGCCTGTTGAGGGTAACAATTTGGATATTGCAGAAATTAATCGTGTTTCACAAGCAATTTCTTCATCATCCACAATGTTTTATATTTTCTTTTCTCGAAGAGCGTCAATAATCGAGATTATGTGAGTGGGTATGGGTTTAAAGAAACCTTTATTGTACCAAAAAATAAATATTTACTGCTTTGGAAGTTAATTCCTTTTTAGCAAAACCCTTAACGTATCACCAAGTTCGTATTTTCGTTCCCTTTTCTTTCTATTTGATTTTGCAAAACGGTGTTCTTCAAATGTTCTAAAATTTTACAGAGCACCTATTCCGCCCTTCCATCATCAATCGCACGCATTTCAAAAGCAAGCCCTTTACAAGTTTGGCCAAACAATGTTTTATAATAATGACGTTCTAAGCACTTCTTCCTTTTAGCGTTTGTTATAAAAGCGCTAATATAATAGTAGGTTAGCTTAGCAACTTCCGAATTGTAAATGATACTTCTCAACAAACGAAAATGTTTCACGGGTGATAATTAATAAAACGATTGTAGACAGTCTTCAAGTATGTACCTTAACCCTCTCCCGTGTTTCAAAATTTTAAACTGGTCCAATCTGAAAGAGGTTGCAGACAACAATTAAAAGTGGATGCAATTTGAAAATTTTCGGGCCTACAATTTAAAGAATATTGTGGGGAAAGCAGAAATTGAATGCTTTCTGAAGTATGAAATCACAGCGATGTAAAACGAGTGATTGTGCAGGAAATTGTTAATATAATGATAAACTAAAGTCCGGAGAGTCGCCATGTATACATGTTGTAAGTTAAATTATTTCCACATAATGACCATTTTGACTCCCCGAAAAATAATAGGGAAATCACTGTGCAAAATGAAGAAATTGCTTGTTACAAGCGATTTCTAGAGTATCCGCAATTATTTTTAACCGAAAAATAAAAGACATCCAAAATGTATTTTAGTAAAATTTGTCGTCTGCAATATCTTTGAATTTTGGCCAGTCTAAAATTGTGCCGTCTAGTAATAGGTTAATCGTAATTGTAATTATGTTCGAAAATTATTAGAGTTGTTGACTAATTATTATCAGAATACAATGATAATTGTCTGGAAACCAAATCCTTGAAGTGAAGTCTAAAATCTGTATAGTATATATATGGATTGATCAATAATCCGTCGACCAATGAAATAATTCATTTAGAGTGGGAGAGTGTTTTTAACTCCGTCATTCGCTGCCATTTTTGGTAAGTTTTTTTCATTTAGCGAGTTAAACATCGTAGCTACAGCTTGAATTAGTAGCCGACCAAGTGTTCTTCTTTTTTTGCTTACCTGAGCATGAAGTTCTCTGGGAGAGCTTTTGTGATCGTTCATCGTCTGGCTTCCGTCCTTTCATCCATCCGTCCGTCGATGTATCCCTCCGTCCGTTCACGATTACAAAAAGACTTCTTCTGAACTAACCATGTTATTTCATCCTAAATTCACAGAAATGATTCTTAGGTCATGCTCTTTCAAAGTACTTCAAAGAATTGAAATCCACGAAGGACATTGGCTTCCATGGCAACCGAGTGAGAGGAAAAAAAAACGTTAAAAATCTACTCCTCCCATACCATAAGGCCAAGAGCTTTGAAATTTGGTAAAAATAATCATCTTTCGACCCTCTACTTAAATACTTCAAAGAATTAACGCATCTTGAAAATTAGCCCTTTTTCTGTGCGATCCCTTATTTTGCATAGAAACAAAGAAGGAACCATTGAAGATCTTTTCTTAAACCATAAGGCCCAGAGCTTTGATATTTGGGATTTATCATCATCATTTATTGACATTCTACCAAAATACTTCAAAGAATTAACATAATCTGAAAATTAGCCCCTTCTGTGCGATTCCTGATTTTACATGGAAATAAAGTAGGAAATCTTTGAAAATCTTCTTCTCCCAATCCGTAAGGCCCAGAGTTTTAATATTTTGTAAGTGTTAATGTCTATTAACTATTTACCAAAATAATTCATAAGAATAGTTCATACTTATTCTGAAAAATAAGCCATTTTAAGAGCAATCCCATATTTAAGAAAGGACTAAAGAAGGATATCTATCAAAATCTTCTCCTCCTAAACCATTACGCATAGAGCGTTGATATTTGGTATGTATTAATTCCTATTGACCCTCTACCAAAATACTTAAAAGAATCACCCCATTCAGGAAAATAGCGCTATATGGTGAATCTCAATATGTCTCAGATTAAAAGAGAAAATCGATAAAAAAAATCTTCTTCAAAATAATTAGGTGTAGGGCTCTGAAATTCTGTGTATATCATAAAGCCTTGAGCCATCATACTCAAGGGAGCGATATAGGACAACCATGGTCCTTTTATTTATTACATGCTGCTGGCCATACATTTTGCGAAAGTGCTCCATTTAAAACCGAAGTCGATCTTCCTGTTTGAGTCAGTGGGCGTGGCCAACGTTGTAAATGGGCGGGGCCAGTGATTTGTAAATTGCAATTAGATTTTTTTTCGTGCAGGCAATCTTATATGAGCCTAGAACAGAAATGATACAAGCGAACTTACGAGCCAGTATTATTGGCTGCAGTTCTCTCATTGTTAGCCCTGTTTTCTAAAGCGAACAGCCGTTACGCCATTACCTATCTGGAATCTCTTTTCAGCTCGTCCGGGGCGAAAGCTTCAGAAGAGCTATTGGCATATTGTTGAAGGTCGGCTTCAGAATCGGCGTTCAAACTTGCTTAGATTATTCTTTTTTTCTGTTTTTAGCTCACCTGAGCACGAAGTGCTCTGGGGGAGCTATTGTGATCGGTCATCGTCCGTCCGTCCGCCCGTACGTTCACAATTATAAAAGAATAATCTCCTCCTAAACTAACCATGGAATTTCAACAAAACTTCAAAGAAATGATCCTTAGGTCATGCTCTTTCAAAATACTTCAAAAAATTGAAATCCATGAAGAACTCTGGTTGCCATGGCAACGGAGTGAAAAAACTTAAAAAATCTTCTCCTCCGAAGCTGTAAGGCCTAGAGCTTTGGTATTTGGTATGTATCATCACCTATTGACCCTCTACCATAATACTTCAAAGAATTACCGTATTCTGAAAATAAGCCCTTTTGTGATCCCTGATTTTACATGGAAATAAGAAGGAAATTTTTGAAAATCTTCTTCTCCCAAACCATAAGGCCTAGAGCTTTGATATTTGGTTAAAATCATAATCTATTGACCCTCTACCAAAATACTTCAAAGAATTACAGTTTTCTGAAAATAAGCCCTCTTCTTGGCAATCCCTGATTTTACATAGAATAAAAAAAGGAAATCTTTGAAAATCTCCACCTCCCAAGCCATAAGGTCTAGAGCTTTGATATTTTTTATACAGCATCAACTATTGACCCTCTACCAAAATACTTCAAAGAATTTCTGCATTCTGAAAATTAGCCCTTTTCTTTATGATACCTGATTTTACAAAGAAAAAAAGAAGGAAATCTTTAAAAATCTTCTTCTCCAAAACCATAAGGCCTAGAGCTTTGATATTTGGTACAGATCATCGTCTATTTACACTCTACCAAAGTACTTTAAAGAATTACATTATTCTGAAAATTAGCCCTTTTATGGGCATTCCCTGAGTTTTCAAAGAAATAAAGAAGGAAATCTTTAAAAATATTCTCTTCCCAAACCATAAGGCCAAGAGCTTTGATATTTAGTACAAATCATCTTCTTGTGACCTTCTACCAAAATACTTCAAAGAATTACAGTATTCTGAAAATTAGCCCTCTTCTGGGCAATCCCTGATTTACATAGGATAAAAGAAGGAAATCTTAAAAAATCTTCTTCTTCCAAATCATTAAGCATAGAACTTTGATATTTGGTATAAATCATCATCTATTGATCCTCTACCAAAATTCTTCAAAGAATAACAGTATTCTGAAAATTAGCCCTTTTCTGTGCGATCCCTGATTTTACAAAGGAATAAAGAAGGAAATCTTGAAAATCTTCTTCTCCCAAACCATAAAGCCTAGAGCTTTGATATTTGGTACATATCATCAGCCATTGATCCTCTACCAAATTACTTAAAAAAATTTAGCCCTTTTCTGTGCAATCCCTAATTTTAGTTAGGAATAAATAATGATATCTTTGAAAACCTTCTTCTCCTAAACCATTAGGCTTACAGCTTTTATACCTGCTATGTATTGAAGTCTAAACTTCAAAGCATTACCATATTTAGAAAATTAGTACTATATGGTGGGATCATCAATATACCTAGGATTAAAAGAGAAATCCTTAAACATCTTCTCCAAAATGATTAGACAGAGGGCTTTGCTATTTTGTTTATATCATAAAGCCATGAACCATCATACTCAGGGGAGCGATTTAGGACCATCATGGTCCTCTTGTTATCAATTTGTATCATAGAGTGTTTGTATTTTACAGAAACACTGAGACGATCAACCTTGTCTCAATGACCTTGAGACCTTAACTTCGACCCGGCTTTTAAAATGTTAACCAATAACTTAAACCAAAACTTTAACCTCCCTTATAAAATCTTGTACCTAGTGCAATTACGCTCACTGACATTGACCTAAGCCCAGTTTAAAATACTTTCACAAAAAATATTCAAGCTGTAGTTGCGAAGTTTTGATCGCAAGCCAACGATTTTACCTTTTTGTTTCATGCTATTTGCCATAATCTACCAAAATATCATCGTTTAACCCATTCCCGGCAATAATGTTCTCTGAATTTCGTGATCTTTGTCTTTGTAGGGAACTCGAAACTGTCCGATTTCCCCCTCAGTAATTAGAATCAAATTGTTTGGCGACAGTACAAAGAAAGAAACGTGGACAAGATCCTTACAATCAGTATGGATATATTGGTGGACGTTTGTAATACATAATATACATTTTGATGAGCTTATTACGGGCTCTTGTCCTTTTTGATCGATTGTTGAATAATGGTTGCCATGCTTCATGGAGACTTCCTGTTATTTAGTTTCTATGACATATGAAAGTATATTTGCATTCATATCTAGTATAATATGATTTTAATTTTGTTTATGAAGATTCAAGCGGTTTGATTTTTTAGATAAAAGAAATGAAAACGCAGCTATTCCGTATGCTTGCGCGCAAAGAAGATCCATAAAATATATTCTAACAAGTAGATTTTTTTCTTTGTTTTACTTGGTAACATTAAATAAAAAGACATGAAAAGAATGTGTGTGTTTTCATATAAGAGATGAAGAGAATATTTTTTGTTTGCATGGAGGTATGAACTGAAAAACCTAATCGCACACTGTATGAATCCATTCGGTTCATACCGCCATGAAAATCAAAAATATAATTTAATATCATCGAGCAAAAAAAGCAAAAACTTTATAAATTCTGATACTTTCTTGTATGGGACTATTTTGTGCGGAAGCATACAAAATCGCTGCGTGCTCAAAATTTGTTCATGGGGTTATGAATAACTTTTTCGACCAATCAGAATGCTCGTTTTTGATAGACGAAACTAAAAATTAAATTATTAAGGGGCATAAAACCTTTACCAAATTCTGTAGTGTGATTCAAACTTCGGGTTCATACCTCAATGAAAACAAACAAATAAAACAAACAACGAAACAAACAACAACAACAACAACAAAAAACCAGAAAAAAAACAACATTCTGTTTATTTCATAAATCTTATTAATTGACAAATTGCTGGCTTTCCCACTAACCCCTAACAATACCTTTCAACTGAAACAAAACATCGTAATTTGTAAAATATTTGGTCTTGGACATAAGACAATAGAAACATCTTTGGTTGGTGACTTAAACGTCATAACTAAAATTCAAATAGCTGCAGCTGTTGTGTTAAAGTCGCTGAACCAACACGTGTCTTTTACATTTATGTTGGCTTACACTTCCGGTCAAATTGAATGATTTGATTGGATAATCGTGTTTTGATAATAACTCAACAGACAATTGCGCATTTGTTAGAAACTCTTAGAGCGACGGTGTTGTTCGATCCCACGCCTTTGCGAAAATTGTTTCCGATATTTGTCTCCCACCAATGCTTGAATAACGGTAATCCTTAGTGGGATTAGCAGTTGGAGGCTCGAAAATGATGTAGTGGTAGTACTGGTGTGAGAAATACCAGGAATCCGTGGCTGGGTGCTTCAGTCGCCTACATGCAAGTAATAAATAAAGGTTAAAAGTGACGTTCAACTCCATTCAATCAATTAATCCCATATCAACGTTGACGCAATACTTTTGTTGTTGTTGTATTATAAGGGAAATTAAGCGAGTAAATTTAAATTGAGGGATTTTTTAAGCTTTCTAAGGGTAAAGTTTAAAGAAAAAGCCCTAAATATATGGAGGGAAAATGTCATTTTTCTCCAAATGACTTTAAGAGTTATGTGACTTGAAAGAAGGTTACCTCAGCCCGAAATTTGTGCATTGTGCAGCAGTGGCTTAGCTTTAAGTTAAGTACATGCCATTAACATCATGGAATTGCGTTTTTTTGGTTTTAGCTCACCTGGACATAAGGTGCTCTGGCTGAGCTATTGTGATCGGTTATCGTCCGGCGTCCGTCCGCCCGTCCGTCTATCCGTCAGTCCTAGCGTTCATTCACAATTATAAAAATCTCCCCCCCCCCCAAGCCAACCACGGAATTTCGACCATACTTTACATAAATGATCCTTATGTCAAGTTCTTTCAAAATACTTCAAATAATTGAAATACATAAAGAATGGCAACCGAGTCAAATAAAAAAAGAAGAAGAATAAAAAAAATCTTTTCCTGCCAAACCATAAGGTTGACATTTCGCATATGTCATCTACTAACCAATATACTTCAAAGAATTACCATACCCTGCAATTCCTGATTTTATATAGGAAAAATAAAGATATTCTTGAAATTATTCACCACCCAAACCATAAGGCCTAGAGATTTGATAGTTGGTAAGTATTAATGCCTATTGGCCTTCTTACAAGATACTTCAAAGATCATATTCTGAAAATTAGCCCTTTTCAGTGCGTTCTCTGATGTTACATAGGAATAAAGAAGGAAATCTTTGAAAATCTTCTTCTACACCATAAGGCATAGAGCTAATATTTGGTAAGTGTTAAACCTATTTACCTTCTTTCTAAATACTTCATGAAGTACCGTACTCTGAAAAATAGCGCTTTTCTCTTCGATCCCTGATTTTATATAGGACTGATTGATTGATTGATTGAATGGGGTTTAACGCCACTTTTAACAGTATTTCAGTCATATCGCGGCGGCTGGAGCACCTAACAATGGATTCCTGGTATTTCTCACACCAGTACTAACACTACATCCTTTTCTAGCCTCCAGCTGCTGATTTTACATAGGAATAAAGAAAGAAATTTCTGAAAAAATTCTTCTCCCAAACCATAAGGTCTAGAACTTTAATATTTTGTGTGTATCAAAAACTATTGACCCTCTACCAAAATACTTCGAAGAATTACCGTGCACTGAAAATGAGTATTTTCTGTTCGATACCTGATTTTAGATAGGAATAAAGAATATCTTTTAAAATCTCTCCACAAACCATTATGCCTAGACCGTAGATATTTGGCATGTATCAATGCCTAATGACCAAATACCAAAATACTTCAAAGAAATACCATACTCTGTAAATTAGCGCTATATTGTCGGATCATCGATCATCCAAAGATTAAAGGAGGAAATCTTTAAAAGTCTTCTTCTGCAAAACAGTAAGGCGTAGAACTTTCATATATTGTACATATCACAAAGTCTTGAGATATCATGCTCATGTGAGCGATAAAGGGCCATTATAGTCCTATTGTTTATTGAGTTTTATCTAGGTCTACCGGCTGAGTGCTAGAAAAGTTATAGCGATGGCGTTTTATTATCTTGTACCTGTTAGTCCGTAAACTTTTCATTATCAACACTCTAGACTCCAGAGTTTTTATTCGATTTTCTTCAAACTTCCACATGATGATTGTACCATTATGAGTATCGTTCCTTTCAGAATTGGGTCAGATCCGTCAAGAAAACGGGAAAAGACATCGTATGAAATTTCGTTAAAAAGTCCTCGTTAACACAATAATGTCCACAATTTTCATCGGATTCCATTCAAACTTTCACAGAATGGTTATACTATCTGTAAAGTATTACGAAAAAAGGAGCCTTGTGAAATTTCCCTTAAAACCCCTCAAACTTTCACAGTTCTCCTTGGATTATTTTTCGGCAAAATATAATATCATAAGGATAGTTCTTTTCGAAATTAGGTCCGATCCGTAAGGGGGCCTTATGAAAATTTCATTGAATAACCTTTTAACACAATTAAGTCCCCAGTTTTTATCGGGTTCTCATCAAACTTTCAAAGAATAGTTGTACTATCTATCAAATATCACGGGGAGGGGGCCTTAAAAGAGCTTCATCAAAATTGAAAGATATTGCAGAGGATCTTCTTTTTTTCTTGAAGGGCGTTAGAAAAACGTTACAGACGACAATTTCTATTACGTGAAATTCAAAAAGATTTTTTTTTTTTTTTTTTTTTTTTTTTAATTCCTCCATTAGTGAAGATTTATTTTTACAACATGTAGATGAACAATAAACATAGGAAATGGACAAGTACACAATCAACAAACATATATATGAAGATTAATTTCGGAGGACAAAAAGTTAGGTAAACGGGTGCTGTTTTGAATACAGAACCCTGTGAAAGCACAATTCGCGCCAATAGCTCTCTGAAATCTGTAACCACTTATTTAATATATTCACATTTCCTTATACCACACATATATGCTTTCACGAAACGAAACAGAAAACATGTATAAGGTAGAAAGAAACACTTGAGGCTGCAAAATTTATGCCTCTTTAAACGGCTTGTGATAGAATGACCATATTACATGGAAGAATTGTAGAGCTGAGCAATAAAAATTCTCTTTACAGCTATTATAAATCAATAGATTATCAAATAATACATTAATACCAAACAGAGTTCGCAGATACTGCACATCGTCCATTGAATATAATGCATTAAGAATTGACAGCCCATATTTGTCATGTATACTTCTGAAGAAATTAAGAGAACTACTATATACTACAGGGCAATCAATCAGAATATGTTGCGTAAGGCTAACTTGTATGTTGTCTTTGCCACATCTATTACATACAGAATTAAAGTTAGAGAGATAGGCTATTAACTGAGCCGTAGAATAACAGGCATATAGCATGTGTGGGTTCCGTGCAGCAAAGTGCCAAAGAGGAAAATCCCAAAACCCTTTATGTATATCACGATATAAGATAAATTGGTAATTTGAAGTTCTTAAATCCCATGTCTCATGTGTTAAAAAGCACTCTGCACAGTAAAGAAATTGTCCACAATGTATTCTTCAGACTTTTAGCTCTACTAGTCAAATGCCAGAAGAGCTATAGCGATGGCCTTTTCTTTTCGGCGTACGGGCGTCCGTCATGTCGTCCGTCCACCCGTCCTTATTAACGCTCTAGAGTCTACAGTGTTCATCGGATTCTCTTCAAGCTTTCTCAGAATGGTTATATTATCATAAGAATCGTTCCTTTCGAAATTGGGTTAACACTCTATAGTCCACAGTTTTCATCGGATCAATTTAAACTTTCTCATAATAATAGTGATATCACAATGATCGTTTTTTGGAAAATGGGCTTGACCCAACAGTAAACATGGGGATTTTGAAAATTAGATTTAGAAATCTATAAAACAAAAATCCTCGTTAACATCTAGAATCCACAGTTTTTATCCGTTTATCTTCAAACTTTCTCAGAATGATTTTACCATTACAAGGATCGTTGCTTTCGAAATCTGGTCTGGTCCGTCAAGGAACATAGAGAAAGAGGCCATAGGAAAGTTTGATTTAAAAAAATCATCATTAATTCTCTAGAGTCCACAGTTTCTTCAGTTAATGCAATAAAGTCCACAGATTTTATCGGATCGTCTTCATACTCTCACAGAAGTATTATAGTATCGTTAGGATAGTTCATTTTGAAATTTGGTCTGATCCATCAAGTAAATGGAAAAGGGGCTGTTTGAAAATTCAATTAAAAATCATCATTTGTGCAATAAATCCAATAGCTTTAATCGGATGTGTTGAAACTTTCACAGTAAGATTGAAAGGTCAAAAAGATCATTCTCTTCAACAAGGGGTCTGAATTGTCAAGAAACACGGACAATTTTCGTTTTTAATCCTTGTTACCAACCCAGATTTTTCATCGGATTTTCTTCAAACTTTCACAGAATGATTGTACAATAACTACGAATGTATATTTTTACGTTATACATGATCCGCCAAGCATCACAGGAAAAGGAGCCTTCCTTTTACCACAATAAAATCAACAGTTTTCATCAGACTCTATTCAATTGTTCACAGAATGATGTGCCATCATTAGAATTGTTCCTTTACAAATTCTGTCCGATCAGTCATGTATCATGTAAAAGGGGCATTACAATAATTTCATAAAAAATAATTGTTAAAATTATTAAGTCTAGAGTTTTCATCGTTTTCTCTTTAAACTAACACAGGATGATTGTACCATCATAACGAATGTTTCATTTCAAAGTTGGTTAGTTCCTTCAAGTGTCATGGGAAAAGGGGTTGTATGAAAATTTCATCATAATAACCCTTGTTAATACAATTAAGACCACAGTATTCATCGGATTCTCTTCAAACTTTCAGAGAATGTTTGTACCATTATTAGATTCGTTTCTTTCAAAATTGGATCTTATCTGTCTAATATCACAGATAAGGGGCTGTATAAAATATTATTACAAATTCTTATTAGTACAAGAATGTCCCTAGTCTATATCTCTTCAAACTTTATTAGAATGATTGTACCATCATTTAGATTGTTCCTTTGTAAATTCGGTCTGGTCTGTTAAGGGATAAAAGAAAAGGGACCTTATAAAAATCATATTACAAAAACGTCATTATCACAATAAAAGTTCTCAGTCTTTATCATTTTCATCAAACTATCATTAGGATTGTTCCTTTGTAAATTGGGCCAGGTCTCACGAGAAAAGGGGCTTTATGGAATTTTTATTACAAAAACATCTTAACGCACTTCAGTCCACTGTTTTCATTGATTCTCTTTAAACTTTAAAAGAATGCTTGTACCTTCATTGGAATTGTTCCTTTCGATATTTGATATGTTCTGTAAAGTATCATTGGATAAGGGGCCCTATGAAAATTTCACTATAAACTCATTAACTCATTAAATTCCACAGATTACATAGATTGAGTGTACCATCATTACAAATGTTGATTTGACAGTGGATCTGATACGGCAAGTATCACATAAATGGGCCTTGTGAAAACTTCTAAAATATTCTAGTTAATACAATGATGTCCTTAGATTTCACTGGATTCACTGTAAAATTTCACAAAATTATTGTACAATCACAAGGTTCTTTTCAGAATCGGGTACAATCCGTCAAGTATCATGTAAAAAGAGGCCATATGAATATTATTTTTTGAATATTCTAGTTAACATAATGAAGTCCCCAAATTTCATCGGATTTACTTTAAACTTTCACAGAGACAAACAGTAAAGTATCGCGGGAAAGGGGCCTTATGAGAACTTGATTGAAATATGCTTGTCAACACAATAAAGTCAACCGTTTTTATCGGATCTCTTCAAAGATGCGTGGAATAATTGTGGCAATGGAAACACAGGAAAAGGGGCCTTCATTCTTCTTCATGTGATGACGTTCACAATTAATATCAGATTTTCTTTACAATTTCACCGGACTATTATATAGTCGTAAGGGAAGTTCCTTTCGGAAATTGATGGATCCATAAGAAAACACAGGAAAAGGGGCCTTATGGAATTTCACTCAAAAATCAATCCTGTTTAGGTGAGAAAGTCCACAATTATTATTGGATTCTGGTGCAAATTTCACAGTATGAGTGAAGGGTCTTAACGAATCTTCCTTTTTAATTTAAGTGGATCTGTCATGAAACACAGGAATAGGGGCCTTAAGGATTGTTGCTCAAAATAATAAAGGGGATAACGTCCAATTTGTTTGTATGTTTTTTTTTTAGCAATTAACTTCCCGAAAAATCAGATTTCTTCAACAGAAAACGTGATAACCAGTAGAGCGTCTCAGGCCCTCACGGGCCTCTTGTTTTTTCGTTTTTTTTTTTTTTTTTTTTTTTTTAATGCATTCTTCTTTAAGCAATTTAATTCCTTAAATGTAAGACTAATTAACGGAAAATTAGTACAGCGTCTCAGTCTCTCATTTGTCTCTTTTGTTCATGATGGGCGTAAAAAGCTGGATTGTGTGAGATAAAAAGATAGTTTATAAAGAGTGAGGATCAAGCAGAGCTCATCAAAAAGTAACGTCCCAAAAATAATTAATAGTAAGGTAGAAGGGTCTTCTAACATTCAACAATATACCTACCTCTCTCCAAGGTCGATATTTTTCATACAATTCAGGAAGTCCCGATTTGCCACGTGATTGCAGTTTGGATATATTGTTGATTTCACTGTTTTGTAGAAACCTTATTTAAATGAGGCAGTGTTGATAAGATCTGTCCTTTTTCGAGACAACAAAACGCAAGACGTTCGAGCGAGGCTAGATTTATGCTGAATTGACAAAATATTTGCAGCATCCTTGGATTATCGGAATTCATTTTAAGAGACGAAGAGGCTATTTTGTTTTTGTTGTTGTTATCTTTTATACCCATCACCCACACACCTACGACGTAGAGGTGGGTAAATTGAATTCAAGATATCTGTCTGTTCGTTCACCTAGAAACTTATTCAAACAGTGGGATTACGTTTTTAGTTTCATATCTGAATGAGAACAAAAAACTGTTTTCTTCATTTCTATAAATAAACCATAAAGTTGACAGGTTAATGGTACATTTACGCATTCGTTACAAATATGACTTATTATTCATTCTTTTTTTTTGTAACTTTTATTTCTAATTAAATGATTGCTTGATTGAATTGGGTTTAACCCCGCTTTTAGCCGTATTTCAGTCATCGCGGCGGCTGAAGCACCTAACCATAGATTCCTTGTATTTCTCACACCAGTACTACCACTACATTCTTTCCGAGCCTCCAACTGCTCATCCCACTTAGGTTTACGATTATCCACCCATTGGTGGGAGACAAATGTCGGAGAGGATATTTGCTGTGGCCAGGGATTGAACCCGGGAACCAATGAATAGTAGTCTTACGCGCTACCACTGCTCTATGATCGAGGCTTATTTTTTAATTTAGATTCAGACTTTACTTCAAACATCACCTTCTGATCTTCCATTGTACGAAAATCGTATTTGGTCGGTGCAAACTAAGAGTATTTCCAATTGAAAATAAAACTCACAAGCTAATTCTAGCATTATTTTTTTTCTTTCATCATTCTTTCGAATGCGTACAAGAATATTTCTCAAACGGATTTGAGTCAGACGTGTATCTTCCTAGGTTTACAGACGTCAAAACGAATTTCCATTTTATCTTGCTCCCATTTCCAAAGACCCATCTCGATTCGTCTCTTACGTCCCGCGAAATTCTCTAATCGAACAAAGTAACCGGTTTTAGAAACATTGGTTTGACCCGCTGCCTGACTAACTGCGTAATTATTCATTGGATTGCAAATAGGGGGATTTGTTTTCGTATTCCTCTAAAGCCTTTGTTTAATGGTAGGAGATTTCTTTGTATCCGTCGATTCATCGGTTTTGTGTTATCTGATCTGAGGAGTAAAGAATCAATTTTCCGTCAGGTCAGAGGTCCGAACGATTCCATATGTTTGGATCAATGTTTTAAGTCTTTTGAACGATAGTTTGATGATATTTGTTTGTTTTGCTTGATTTTATTTTGATCGATTCGTAGGTACTTTTTTATCGATTACAGTTCAGATTTTTAGAGCAAAGAGTTGGTGTAGTTATATTTATGGTAGGTCGTAATATTCTGTTGATTGTAAGGGAGAAATATTCGAGACCTTTGCGACATTTCTTAACCGATTACCAGACGGGAAAAGTTTAGACTGGTCCGTTATCAAAGGTATTGCACATGACATTTTTTGATTAATGATTTTTTTTTATCTTTCGCTCTTTTTTGAGGAAGAAAACATGGTGGATAATAAAGAAATTGCTTGTAACAAGCAATTTCTTTATTATCCACCATATTTTCAAAAGCTTATTTCTTGATGGCGCCTAAAAGCGTCGTTGTGACGGAATGGGTTAATTCCATTTATAATTTTTTTCGTATGTTTAAATTTGATAACAGTTATGAATATCGGAATTGCAATAATCTTCAATCTCATTGCAATTAAAGTTATAAACAACATTTGGAAAATAGCTGCGAAAATTATTTAGAGAGGGAAAAACTAAAGCAATTCTTTCAGTTGGTTTACCGAGATTTCACGGCTGTTCATCACCTAATAATTTCATAATAAACGGCTAAGTTATTAAAATGGTAAACTAATTGTTTTTGAAAGATTAACGGCTCTACGCTTCTCATAGAGATAGAATTCATCACCAAAAGGAATCCTGAATTCCTCTTTAAAATTGATTACAGACCACCCTCCCCCCTAAAAGATTTCAGAATAAGTCACAGTCACAAGCCCGATATGAAGAGCGTTGCTGAACAGAAACAAAAAATATTTCAAAATAATTTATGTTGTTGTTTTCTTACTGTGAGAAATACCTGAAACCTGTGTTTAGTTGCTCTAGTGTCCCTAATATTAGTTAAATAATGTTGAAAGCGGCACTAAACGATCAACTATCTACTGAAAAAAAAGACGGGAACATGTATAAATCTGAATATAAATACATGCAGGTTTTTATTTCTATTTTCTTTTAATGGTTCGTTTTTTCTCCCTCTTTCTTTTTCTATGACTGTCAGTCTGTCTGCCTCTCTCTCACACACACACTACGCGTGCGCACGCACGCACGTTCCTGTATTAAAAGACTAACTGAAACTAACTATATCATTTTATAAATATTTATTATATGCACTATCATTAACAAATAATTATACATCTTTGGTATTCTTTCAAAGTTTTATAATATTCTCAACAAATAATTCAACAAGTTTAAATGTATTTTATAGAATTATTTAATCATTAAAATTCAGCAAATATAGAACCACTATCACCAAAAATGTTTAAATAAAGGTTTTATTAAACGACTGTTGATTGTTAATTTATTTCTTCATTTGACCTATTTAACGATTTAACGCACAAGGGACACAAAATATATTCTTTAAAAACTCAACCCTTTCCTGTTCAATCTCTGGTATTTTACGTCAAGGTGAATTTATAATTAAGAAAATAGTGTAGAAAAGAAGAAATTGCTTGTAACGAGCAATTTCTTCTTTTTCCACGATATTTTCTCCTTCTTCATAGTGTTGTGTTTTTTTTGTTTTTTTTTTCAATTAAATCCACTTTAAAATTTCATCTACAATACCTTTGATTTTTGACAGGTCTAAAATTTTGCAAACAGGAAAGGGTAAACAGTAAACGTATTTTCGATTTCTGATATTTAGCGAATTTATGACATTTTTTTCAGCACTATGTATATATTAAAAAATGACGGATCGCGTTTGTCAATCAAATAATCAATCGACCAACCAAATCATTCATTCAGACAGTAAGTAAAATTTGAAATCGAATATTGGCCTTATTTATGTGAAGCATTTTACTTGGTTTAGCGACTTCAAACGTCGAAGTCAAGATCGCCAATCAACCGTTTTTCCATTTTGTGTCATTCTACTGGCGATATTTATAGCAAAAATAACACTGTTTAATATCGAAATGTACTTCCTGTCGGAGCTCGGTGGGCGTGGCCAGCGATCCGACAAGTATAAACGTTGAACATATTGAAATCAAATTTGCGTAGAATCGCTTTCTTTGAAAAAGAAATAAATAGAAGAAAACAATTGATTCGATAAACAATATTATCTACAACACAAAATTGTTTTAACCCAATATCAGAATACAAAGTTTTAGACTTATCCATATTGCAGGCAATTAAATAGTGACGAATTCTATCAAGTCTTATTCTTTTGGGATAGAAAACATTGCTGTTTGTGAAGAAATTCCTTGCGACAATTTTTTTAAAATTTTCCGCCACGTTTAGCAAAGCTTTTTTGTGTGTGTGTGTGTGTGGGGGGGAGAGACAAAAAGCGGAATAGTACGGGAATTGATTTAATAAATGATGCAATCAAAATAGATGTTTGAAACATCAAAGGTAAATAGACCTCTCGTTGCATTCTTGTAGTAGTAACATTCTTGTTGTAAAATAAATTCTAGTACCAGAAAACATAAGTTTAGACCTTTCCAGACCAAACGAATAAGCAGAAAGAGTTTTGGTCGCAAAATAAGTTTGTAATGAAATATCTTACACTGACCTCAGTTAAGTTCATTTACCTGATATTTCAGACTCCATTTGCTTGCAATATATACAGTCGGAGACATAAAATTAGCAGCAGTTCGCTGGTGAATTGAGCAAGCGTCGAAACTACATGTTGAATTATCTATAGTTACCACGTCCAAGCCCTCAAACAACGAGAATATTTAACGTGAATGTCGGGGGTCAATATTTCACCTCTAAAAATAATCTAATTGGTCATTCTATTTTATTGATCGAAAGCGACGTATTGCTAATTTCCTCAGAAGTTTAACAATTATCCTACATTAAATGTATATATCGCTCCATCGACCCTAATTCATCGATACATAGGAAAGGGTTTGAAAATAGGTTTAAACGTTCATGCAATAAAAGTCAAATTAAGCTTGAACTTGAATTCATCTCAATATTTCGGGGAAAAAGAGTTTAAAAAATCTCAATGAAGTAGAGCCCGCCCGCAAAAATCAACTGATCACATTATCTTGAAAGAATCTGTTAAATGGTCGGCCATTCCTGAAAAAATTGTATGCAATTCGAATGTCTTATATCAGGAAAAGTCCCGCCCACAAAAGCAATTTTTGTTTGTTAGTTTGTTTGTTTGCCTTTTTAGCTGGCTATTTTGTTTTTTTCTTTAACGGATACACCACCATGACGATCACCCGCTGGCTATTGATTAACAGAGCTAATATTCTAGACTAAAAAATCTTTAGTTAGTAAGATTTCACTTGTCGTGGCTGTCAAACAAAGAATCAATCTACCAATCAAATCTTTTATTTAGACCAGAAGTGAACTTCGAACTCTGACTTTAGCTGAAATTTATGTTAAGCATCTTTGTTGGTTTGGCGACTTAAACGTCGTAACTACAGCTTATTCAAGCTGTAGTTACGACGTTTAGGTCGCCAACCAATTTACTTGTTTTTGCCATACTTTATGTAAAATGACATCGTTTGATACCTTAGTTGAACGCCCTCTGGAGCTGAGTCGGCTTGGTCAACCGTCCGCAATCGCCCTATGTATAAAGTAATTGTGATTATGAGAATATATATACATAATGTCACAATGAAGTATGTTACAGAAGTTTTTATGTAGCGTTTGTTGGACTGATGCTATTCCGTGTTTGTTGTAAAATGTGTGACGTCACTCGATGACGGCGGAAGATTCAGGATGGTTCCCTCTGTTCTTGTGACGTAATGTACGCTGGTTCCGTTCATGTTTGTCTTTGGGTAGACTGGTTTTATCATCCGTATAATTTTCTGAGAATTATAACAAGTCTTTTTATAATCTAAATTGTGCTAATGACAATCGAATACCACGAGAGGCACAAAATCTGATTTGAAGGGATTTGTGACAGAAAAAATGTTTCCAGAAAAAGGAAAAGCACATTGTGGGGTGCTAGAAATAAAGTCAAAGTACTGAAAGTACTGTAAGCTAGCAAAGCATGGTTTTGATAAGTAATCTTCTGTGTTGTCTTTTGTACGGTAGAAAACATTGTGGAAACTGAAGAAATTGCTTGTCCACAATGTTTTCCAAAGCCGTTTCTTGGGAATCATAAAAAGCGGGGTTGGGTGGGAATGAGTTATATAACATGCCTTTGAAGGAATTCTCTACAATTTGAATTAAGTTAATTTTAAGGCTAGTCATTTTGAACACAATATGCTCAAGTTAGCTAAAATTACCTAAGAGATAAACTTGCAGGCAGAGTTTGCAGTATTCCTGAAATACACAAGAACTACTTTTTCTGGCGTAGACATCCAATGGATTTAGTGGTTAAGCCTCTAGTGGCAGTTTGCACTCATTAAACTCTGAGAAGACCTCAAAATTTGTCTGTTAACTAAAGCTATCAAAGCTGACGCTTTGCTAGCTAAAAAACTGTGTAGTTTCAATATATTTTGGCAAAAAAAGAAGACAATGTATACATGTACATGAAGAGATTCAGAAAGTGCTTGCGTACATTTTAGCCAACGTCATGATGAATTAATGAAGTTTCAATAAATGGTTCAGGGCTTATGAAGAACTAGCTTTGGGCAGTATGACGAAATATTAACGAAACCAGTAAAATATTAAGTACCTGCATCGATTAAACTAGATAAAGATATTGTCAAAGTTTCATTTTATTTAACTAAATATAGATATTGTCTCAGTTTCATTTGATTAAACTAGATATAGGTTTGTCACAGTTTCATTTGATTAAACTAGATATAGATATTGTCACAGTTTCATTTCATTAAACCAAATATAGATATTGTCAGTTTCATTTGATTAAACTAGATGTAGATATAGTCACAGTTTCATTTGATTAAACCAAATATAGATGTTGTCACAGTAAACCAAATATAGATATTGTCACAGTTTCATTTGAAAATAATAATGATATCTCTTACACAATATTAGAAACAACAGTAAACAATTTAAGTAATTTCCATGAATTGTCTACCAATTAACCGATCGCTGGCCCGCCCACCGACCCTGCTGGCTACGCTCATCGAGCTCCTACTGTTTGTATCACTTTGATATTAAACAGCGTCATTTTTCACAATTTATAGCCAGTAATATGTAACGATAAAATAAAATAGTTGGTTGGCGACCTAAACGTAGTAACTACAGCTAATTCAAGACATTTTAGTCGTCAAATCAATAGAAATACATCGCATGAATGTCGACCAATGTCGGAATTCAAAATGTTCGTCTGTTCTAAATGAACGATTTGATTGGTTGATTTATTCTTTGATTGGCCAATGAAATCCATCAATTCACCCACCTGTTTAAAATCTCCTGTCGTAACAATATAACTATACACGATATAGGCCGGGAAACATTAATTCACCCACCTGTTTAAAATCTCCTGGCGTAACAATATAACTATACACGATATAGGCCGGGATACATTAAGTCACCCACCTGTTTAAAATCTCCTGTCGTAACAATATAACTATACACGATATAAGCCGGGATACATTAATTCACCCACCTGTTTAAAATCTCCTGTCGTAACAATATAACTATACACGATATAGGCCGGGATACATCAATTCAACCACCTGTTTAAAATCTCCTGTCGTAACAATATAACTATACACGATATAGGCCGGGATACATTAATTCACCCACCTCGTTAAAATCTCCTGTCGTAACAATATAACTATACACGATATAGGCCGGGATACATTAATTCACCCACCTGTTTAAATCTCAAGGCGTAACAATATAACTATACACGATATAGACCGGGATACATCAATTCACCCACCTGTTTAAAATCTCCCGGCGTAAAAATATAACTACACGATATAGGCCGGGATACATCAATTCAACCACCTGTTTAAAATCTCCTGTCGTAACGATATAACTATACACGATATAGGCCGGGATACATTAATTAACCCACCTGTTTAAAATCTCCTGTCGTAACAATTTAACTATACACGAAATAGGCCATGATTACATCAATTCACCCACCTGTTTAAAATCTCCTGGCGTAACAATATAACTATACACGATATAGGCCGGGATACATTAATTCACCCACCTGTTTAAAATCTCCTGTCGTAACAATATAACTATACACGATATAGGCCGGGATACATTAATAACCCACCTGTTTAAAATCTCCTGTCGTAACAATATAACTATACACGATATAGGCCGGGATACATTAATTCACCCACCTGTTTAAAATCTCCCGGCGAAACAATATAACTATACACGACACAGGCCGGGATACTTTAACTCATCCACCTGTTTAAAATCTCCAGGCGTAACAAAATAACTATACACGATATTGGCCGGGATACATCAATATACCCACCTGTTTAAAATCTCCCGGCGTTACAATATAACTATACTCGATATAGGCCATGATTACATCAATTCACCCACCTGTTTAAAATCTCCTGGCGTAACAATATAACTATACACGATATAGGCCGGGATACATCAATTCAACCACCTGTTTAAAATCTCCTGTCGTAACAATATAACTATACACGATATAGGCCGGGATACATCAATTCAACCACCTGTTTAAAATCTCCTGTCGTAACAATATAACTATACACGATATAGGCCGGGATACATTAATTCAACCACCTGTTTAAAATCTCCTGGCGTTACAATATAACTATACACGATATAAGCCGGGATACTTTAACTCACCCACCTGTTTAAAATCTCCTGGCGTTACAATATAACTATACACGATATAGGCCGGGATAAATTAAGTCACCCACCTGTTTAAAATCTCCGGGTGTAACAATATAACTATACACGATATAGGCCGGGATACAAAGCAGAGAGCTAATCGTGATCATCCAACCAACAATCTCGGACCACCGGGGAAACTCGTACCCGTCCAGGCTCAAACCTTGGTACGCCACAATAGACAACACGAACAAAACCTGTGGTAGTAATGAAGAAATAATTAGAATCGTTTGCTTTTAGAAAGGCAAAAAAATGCACTTGCTCATATTCACAAGATAGTCGAAATTATTTGTAAAAGAAAAAAAACACCCCAAACTAGAAGTTAAATCGGGTATTAATTGACCTTTATATCACATTACTAGACATATGATTAATTGGTTAAATGGGCTTTGACGACACTTTAAAACAGTTTTTCGGTAATATTGCGGCGGCTGGCGCACCTAACAATGAATTCCTGGTATTTCTCACACACGTACTACCACTACATCCTTTCCTAGCCTCCAGCTGCTATCTCACTTAGGTTTACGATTATCAACTCATTGGTGAGAGACAAATGTCGGAAAAGATATGTGCCGCCAACGGGGATCGAACCCATTAGGCTGGTTCCATTTGATTAATCGCTTGCGACGCCGACTGAGCTCCGACAGAAAATCGAACATCGATATAAAAAGTCATTATTTTGCAAAAATTTATGGCCAGCAACATGTAACCAAAAAACCGGAAGGGTAAATCGGCTACATAAACGTCGCAACTACAGCTTAAACCAGCTGTAGTTACGACGTTTATGTCGCTAAACCAACAAAATTCATTCACATAAATTTCAGTCAATGTTGGAGTTCAAAGTTCACTTCCACCCTCATTGAATGACCTGATTGCTCGATTGATACTTTGACTGAAAACTACCATCTGTCAACTGAAGGACGTTGCAAGCGACATTTCAAATTATCTTAGATTGAAAAAAAGGGTCAAAAAAGGATAGAAAATATTGCAGTAAAAGAAGAAATGTCTTTCTTTTTCATACAATCTTTTCCCCATTTATGTTCTTTGGTGTTTGAAAAATATTGGAGTGAATGATAGAGATTATACGATAATGCATTAAAGGTAAGGTGTCAACAGGAAATGTATCGGGGAAACCAAATCATCATGAACCATTACCGGACACCCAAATTTTTGACTGACCCAAATTTAAAAGAACTTTAAGATTACATTTCAATTGCACCCAAGCTAGAAAATAATTGTCAAATAAGGTAGAAGACATAGTAAGAAAAGGAGAAATCGCTTGTTACAAGCTATTTCTCCTTTTCACACGACGTTTTCATGGGTATAAATCATCAGGGCATAATAGAGGCATAGAGTGTCAATTTGAACAGTTTGGTAAATACTTTTATAAGAATAATTAGATATAGTATATTCATATTTACACAGTAATAACTTTATTGGTTGAAATGTACAATTATCTCCTTTTACTAACTTACTATCAACCACCTCCTGTCAAGTTTGTTCAGGTGATAATAGCGAAGATTGTGATATCAATTTATTATTTGATACATCTAACTGATTTCATAAAAGCGCCTCTTGAACAGTTTTTTATGAAAAAATTATATAGAAGAATTATCTACAATTCGAATACGGTACTTATTAATTTTATTTCACGCTTAGCGTTCTTTCTTCGTGTTAGATATTAGACTTCTAATTTAACTGTAAATTTAACTTAATCGAATGTATTCCTTATGTCCAACTATAAAACATCGGATGAGATCGTAAGTCTTCGGGTAATCTCGATATGCTAGCAGAAGCCAATGGCGTAATTGATATGTCATGGAATCCACACCTGATATATTCCGGTTCTATTTTGGTTGTACTTCTTTGTTTAATTGGACGTCTCGTAACGCGAAATGTTTTTTTATTCTTTTCTTTCTTTCAGTCATTTGTATTACAAAATCAGGTTGATCACTTTTCTTTTAAGTGTCTGAAAGCAGTACAGCTAGAAATTGGAAAATCGAGAGCCAAAATTGTTCGTTCATAATCCGTTCAAGAGTCGCTTTAATATGTATTGAATGGGTTTTAGTGGTAAGACATACGATGTACTCACAAATAGTACAAGAGGACAGATGGCCACCCAGCATATTTTCCAGTAATACCCGGGTTGGAAACCCAACATCTCCTCGATATCGTTTGAAAACCGTTTTACACCTGTTTTAAATGCATAGAATGGTAAAACAGATAAATCAAAATTTATAGTCAAATAGGCATCGTTATTATATGTAAGACATCTGAATTTCAGAATCAACTCATCGCTAGACACCCACTGAGCTTCCACAGGAAGTTTCACTTCGAAATTAAAAGGCGTTATTAAATGAAACTAAAAAAGTAAAAAGACTCGTTAGCGACATAAACGTCGTAACTACTGTAGTAGCTGTAGCTACGACGTTTAAGCCATCAAACCAACAATATGCATCCAATAAATTTCGACCTATAATCGGAGTTCAAAGTTTACTTTCAGTCATAACGAAGAGTATCATTGGTCGAATGATTCTTTGTTAGGCAATTCACAATCCGTTAATTATAAAACATCTTAATGTTTTCCGATATAGTATTGACCGGAAAAATATTTGAAAACTTCTTTTATTTTTGTAAAACATAAACCTGTAAGCAAAGGGATGCACCGCTTTCTTTTGAGTCAAAATTTGAATTTAAACTTTCTCTTTGAAGTGCTTTTACAATGTTTCAAGAACTATACTGTTCACTTTTTAGCTTGAATGAGCGGGAGGAGAGCTCGAGGTTTTTTTTATAGCTCTATGTCGTCTTTGTCAACGCTGCCCAAAACCTTTTACATTTTCCTATATCGCTATTTAAGTTTTAAAGCTGTAGCCGAGCGTTGGAATACGCACACGACGCCCTTGTTGTCACAATATTGTAGTGGATAAATATTGTGTTATATAAACTACACTCTTACCATAGAACCAGTTAACAGCAATTGATTCCACAAAACATATGAATATCAGAGCAACTGGTGCCGCGTGCGTATCTAACAAGGTGATCACATACTGGCCTCCCTGAAATAAGGAAAGAATTAAAGTAGACTATTCCTTGAGGGCTTCAAATGAAAGTTGAATTTTTTCATCGAATAACATTTTTTTAGAAAAAGAAGAGTTCAAATTTATTCCTAATTAATTATTGCCTAATTAAAAGAAATGGTCGATAAACTGTCCCAAAACCTTTGGCTTTGGAAGGGAAGTCACTGTGTTTTTATCAATGAATAAAAGGGACAAGAGTTATTTTTTCCAAGATGCAGTGCCCTATTCGGCCAGTGTTGTAAATATATTTTGTCTTGGTGGATGTACCATGTGATGTATTAAAACGACACAAATACTAGATCGGAATTACGGTAAAAGTGTGCTCCTCTCACGAGCAAGTTCTATGTGCAGTTGTATGTGAGTAAATTTTGTATTCGTTCTGTGTAAAATATCTAGTAATACCACTTTAACGATTAACGAATCGCTTGTAATGCCCACCGAATTCCTCAAAATGTCAATGATTTCAAGTCACACAAATTTGTAGTTGTAGGGTTCAGTAGCTGACAATGACTTAATACTTATTCATGCAGTTGTAGGGATTCCCCCTAGAAAACAGTATCCAACAATAACATAATACTTACTCAAATAGTTTTAGGTATTCCCCCAAATAAACAGTTAAAAATTACATGATGCTTGCGCATGTAGTCGAACGGATTCCCCCAAGAAAACAGTAACCGACAATTACATGATGCTTGCGCATGTAGTCGAACGGATTCCCCCAAGAAAACAGTAACCGACAATTACATGATGCTTGCGCATGTAGTCGAATGGATTCTCCCAAGAAAATAGTAACCGACAATTACACGATGCTTGCGCATGTAGTCGAAGGGATTCCCCAAAGAAAACAGTTACCAATAATGATGCAATACCTGCGTATGTTGTTGTAGGGATAACACCTACAGTAACTAACGATGACGTGATACTTACGTATGTAGTTGGAGGGATTCCCTAAAGCAAACAGTAACCAACAATGATGTAGTACTTACATTTGTAATTGTAAGGAATCCCCGAAGAAAAGGGTGACCAATTATTACATAATACTTACGTATGTTGTTGTAGGGATTCCCCCAAGAAAACAGTAACCAACAATGACTAGTACAAATAGCTCTCTACGTTTGGTCAGTGTAGGGCTGATGTCACAAAACGCTGTAATCACGGACTCGAGGCCACCAAACTAGAAACAAAAAAAAAGTTCATGTCATAAAGTTACGCACGAGATTGAATAACAACGGCTTGAAAACACTTCGGAGATTCAATAGGAAAGAAAAAACATGTTTGAAATGACACGGTTTATACATTTACATTTGTAGGAGTCGAGTTGGTCTTGTCGTTACGCGCACGATTCCGCGATTCCTCCAGTCCTGCGAATGGGACTTCCAACTGACTCAATATGACTTAGTTGTTCAGTTTGACGTAAACGCCCATAAACCAAAATTAATATTTGAAAATTTAATGTCAAATGACTGCTTTTATAGGACCGTGTAGTTTAGATCTACCCCATTTCAGATGGTCACCGGTAAAAATAATTTGACATTCTTTTCGATTATTTCCTTTATGTAATATTTATTGTACTCTGATGCAATATCCTCGATGAATTAACTACTTCCAAGAGGATACTTTGTTTTTTGGTATATTTGATTATTCCATTTTTTTAGGTCTCATGTTTAAATGTTTATGAATACTTTAACTCTCTTGTTAAAAGTGTCTACTGTTGAGTGTCGAACGTTTTGTCGGTATTGTTTTTAAGATATCTAACTTAACAAACATTATTTCTGGTTAAAGATTCAGTATATAATCGTGTCCTGTAACAATAGGTTAACCTACTTACCGTACTATCCAGCCCCAAAGTGATGAGAAGTACAAAGAAAATGATGGCCCAAAACACAGATCCCTTCAATGTGGCTATAGCCTCGGGATAAACAAAGAACACAAGTCCCGGGCCTGAAAAAATAAAACACAAAGTAAATGAAGCCCAAAGCACAGATCCCTTCAATGTTGCTATAGCCCCGGGGTTAAACAAAGAACACAGGTCCCGCGCCTGAAAAAAATACGACACAAAGAAAAATATGACCCAAAACACAGATCTCTTCAATGTTGCTATAGTCCCAAGGTAAACAAAGAACACAAGTCCCAGGCCTGGAAAAATAAAACACAAAGAAAATGAGGGCCTATATTACAGATCCCTTCAATGTGGCTATAGCCTCAGGATAAACAAAGAACACCTGGGCCTGAAAAACACCAAGAAAATGATAGCCCAAACCGCAGATCTCTACAATTTTGCTGTAGCCTCGGGATAAACAAGGAAAACAAGTCCCGGGCCTGAAAAATAATACACAAAGAAAATAATGGCCAATAACACCGATCCCTTCAATGTGGCTATAGCCTCTTGTTAAATAAAGAACAAAGGTCCCCGGCCTGAAAAAAAATAAAACACAAAGAAAATTATGGCCCAAAACACAGATTTCGTCAATGTTGCTATAGCCTCGGGGTAAACAAAGAACACATGTCCCGGGCCTGAAAAAATAAATACTAAGAAATGCTAGCCAAAAACATAGATCGCTTTAATGTGGCTATATCTTCGGGATAAACAAATAACACAAGTCCCGGGCCTGAAAAAATAAAACACAAAGAAAATGATTGCCCAAAACACAGATCTCTTCAATGTGGCTATAGCCTCAGGATAAACAAATAACACAGGTCCCGAGCCTAAAAATTAAGCATAAAGAAAATGGTTGCCCAAAACACGGGTTCCCTTCATAAGCACAAAAATAGAAAAAGTCCAGGGTCTGAAAAAAACATTACAAATTATATCAAATTGTATACTAGTCTGTGCACTCGACGGCGGCACACATCCTTTCCGACTATTTGTCTCTCACCAATGGGTCGATAATCGTAGACCTATGTGAGATAGCAGCTGGAGGCTAGGAAGGGGTGTAATGGTAGTACTGGTGTGAGAAATACCAGGATTACATTGTTAGGTGCTCCAGCCGCCGCGATATAACTGAAAGATTGTCGAAAGCGGCGTAAAACCCCATTCAAAACAAAAAACAAACTACTCTGTGCGTTAGTAAACACAACCCGTAGATTACTTTCTTTAATACTTTCCGATGGATTATCGAGATTTCTCGGTAGATTATCATTCGAAAATTCTCCCTAAAACCAGTGAAATTATCAAAATGATAAACTGATTGTCGAGGTAGATTTAGTCCAGCTTTCGTTGATGGCGCGTCATGTACGCGGGGTCAAAGACACTGGTGACGTCATCAGGTTGCCATGTAATTCAAGTGCGATATTATGATTTAATAGCATCGAGCGAAAAAAGCAAAAACATCACAAATTTTGAAACTTTTTTGTATGGGTCTATTTTGTGCGGAAGCTTAAAAATAGCTGCCTGCTCGAATTTTTGTTCATGGAGGTATGAATAATTTCTTTAACCAATCAGAACGCCCGTTTTTTACAGAGCAAACTAAAAATCAAATTAGTTTCGTGTAAGGTCGAGTTATCTTTCATTTCGTGAACAATTAAAGCATGTGTTCACGAGTGGCTTTGCCATTCGTGAAATATAGCTTTTGTTGTTCACAACGATACATCTATCTTACACTGGAACAAACGATTATTTCCAGTATAATAACCAAGTAGTGTAAAGCTCTGCTCGTCCTTAAGATTTTGATAGTGGCTCAAATGAGATCATATTGCAATTATACGATAACTTCATTATCATTGGGCCATTCAAATAAAATAAACTGGAACTCTTTCGAAGAACTTTCGATATGCGTAAAGCGCCTCGTAAAAATGAAAATTTCTTAAACAAACAAATTGACGGATCACCAGCCCCGCCCACTGAGCTCAAACAGGAAGTTCGACTTATCAAACATTTTTTTTTGCAAAATTTATGGTTAGTAACATGTAACAATAAGAAAGTTGGTTGGTTGGTGTTCCAAAATTCGTTATTGCAGCTTGAATAAAGTTGCAGTCAGGACCTTTTAAGTCTCCAAACCAACAAAACAAATTTACGTAAATGTCGGCCAATATCGGAGCTCAAAGTTCAAAGCTCAAAACTGGTCGATTGATTCCTTGATTGACGTTCGCGATCAGTATATTGCGAATCGCTGGTCACGCCTACCGACCTCCAACATAATTGTTCGACTGCTGTCATTAATGACATTATTTTTTGTAAAATACGTGGCCAGAGATATAAAACAAAAAAGTCGTATGTTGCCGTCGAAACGTTCTAACTACAGCAAAACTATCAAAAATACTTTACATCAATGACGGAGTTAAAAGCTCATTTTCAGTCTAAATGAATTATTTTATAGGTCAATCGAGTTATTAGTTGAAAGCAGAGACCGTCGTTTTGGGTCATTTTGTGTCCTTATTGAATACTTCTATATCTGTGAACCATTGATATATCCACACTTCCAAATAACGGTTTAACTTAACCCATTACCAAACAACAAAATATTTTGTCTTTTTCAAATTGGAAAGAGTTGCAAACGACAACTTAAAGTTTGTGTTATTGTTGATTTTCCATTTTCTGATTTGAAAACTGAGTGAAAAAGGAGAAATTGCTTGGTTCAAGCAATTTCTTCATTTTACTCGATGTTTTCCAAACAGTTTATCTAGAGGAGTGTTAAAAGCGTCATTGATTAAAAGCAAAAAAATGTAATTTGAACAGGAACGCATTAAGGATACAGATAAACTAAATGGAAATTTAATACCGCTGAAAGAATTTCAAGTATTAATTATGTGAAAAATAATTGTTAAGGCATCGATAAGATTCTGACATGGATAGATTACAGATAGATCTAGCGATATGTTATACAATAACATTAACAGGGAATTAAATTAAGTTCATCAGTATTTTGTACAATCTGTCCCCTTGAGATGTTTTTTTTTTTTCAAATAATAACATTGTTCTCTCTGTATTGACTTTTTATGTTGTCAAATTGACGTATCCACGACCACGCCAACTGACTCCGCTGGCCACGCCCACTGACTCCGCTGGCCACGCCCACTGACTCCGCTGGCCACGCCCACTGACTCCGCTGGCCACGCCCACTGACTCCGCTGGCCAAGCCCACTGACTCCGCTGGTCACGCCCACTGACTCCGCTGGCCACGCACATTGACTCCGCTGGCCACGCCCACTGACTCCGCTGGCCACGCCCACTGACTCCGCTGGCCACGCCCACTGACTCCGCTGGCCACGCCCACTGACTCCGCTGGCCACGCACATTGACTCCGCTGGCCACGCCCACTGACTCCGCTGGCCACGCCAACTAAGCTACGAAGGGAAATTCTGCTTAGCTATCAAGCGGTATCATTTTGCAAATTTTATAATAACAACTTGTAACAAAAATATAAAATAGATGTAGTTAAGACTTTTAAGTCACTTAACCAATACTGAAAAATGTTTCACACAAATGTCGGAGTTCAATTTTACTTCCAGTCTAAACGAATGATGTGATTGCTCTAACGATAATTTGATTGACATATGCGGTCCTTAAAACACTCTGTAATGCACTCTTTATCTCTGTAACAGGTATCATGCAGAAATACTTTATCGCCGTAACATGACAGAGGCCGAAGCGTAATTCTCGGGGAATGGGCGATAGTAAAAAAGTACGCACCCTAGGACTTCGTTACGGGCTCACCCATTTAACAGCAACAAATTGCGTCGTTACGATGCCTGTTAACCCTTGCCTGTTTTGAAATATTCAGAACTTGTCCAAATTCAAATGTTTTGCAGACGAAAATTTACTGTGGATTTAATTTGAAAAATAACCATTCAGTTGGATAGAAAATTTTGTGTAAAAAGAAGAAATTGCTTGTTAAAAGAAAGTTCTTCTTTTTTATATATGACGTTGTTTTTTCAATGAAAAAATCAAATGGACATAAAAACAAGGGATTGAAAAACGCCTGCCAAGCTCCAAGCTCCAACTTCTATCAGGAATTTTCACTAAGATATTTGACTGCGTTATTTTGCAATATTTATGGTTAGAATTATGAAAAAAAGTAAAATGGTTTGTTGGCGACCTAAACATTGTAACTAAAGCTTGAATAAGCTGTAGTTACGATGTATAAGTCCGCCAAACCAACAAAGTGATTCACACAAGTGTCTGCAAATATCGGATTTCAAAAAGTATTTCCAGTCTAAATGAATAATTTGTTTGGTCAATCGAATCTTTGATTGACAGTCGCGTTTCTTCAATAGATAGGACCGAAGTTTCTTCGTGAAAACTGTCAAAGAAATGTTCAGACAACCCTCATTGTAGCGCTGATCTGGGGAGAGTTTGATTCGTTGATACGTACATTAGACGAAACATGACTATATTTCAAACGCCTTTCTACAGGATAAAATGACCTTACGGATTTATTACAATTCTTAACACCAATTTTAGACGTAAACACTAGAAAGTTTTCTTATTCACATATTCATTGCCGTCTTTAAAGTTATATCAAATAACTAGTGGTATTATTCATTACCAGCTTCGCACGTCAAAATAAAACTCAAATTTCTAATCTATCCTTTAAATTGTTACAAAATACTTTCTCGGTGATTTGAATCAAAGTAAATGATACCTTAATAGGAAGAGCAATTTTAATGTTTGTTTATATCTAGGTTAGAAGTTACAATGCCTATTGTTACCCGTTGAAAGATGATTAACGACCCCTTTCCTTTCCTATGAAAGAAGCGGACGCAATCTTTTCTTTAGCCAAGAGTGTGTAAATTCCCATGTGATACTTGCCCGACATGGGCTTTTTTTCTTGCGGACAAGTTCATTTTTTAAAGGCCACGTGTCCTAGGGACAAATAGATACCAGGGCAAATGTTGGAATGCTACAAAATTGATCTCAAATATAACTCATTATGTATTGAAACTTGTCAGAATGTATATACTTTAAGAAAGAAAATACTGTGGTAAATGAAGAAAATGCTGGAACCCAGCGTTTTCTTCATTAACAACAATTTTTTCTCAAAATATATCTCTTCACTTTTTTAAGGACAAGTTAGTTTTAATTTTGGATGAGAAGAAAATCGCGGTTAAAATCTGTAATTACACACCTTTGCTTTAGCTCTGTACTTCCAAAACATACCAAATCATGAAAAGGTCTCGTGAAAAGGAGAAAGAATCGGGACAACATCAGAAGTTTTTCTTCGCAATGTTTTCCGTCTATTTTGATATAGAATTGTGCGATTTCAAAACGAAAGGTGTTGTATTCTGAAGCAGAATACGCGCTGAAAGCAGTATTGAAACAAACCATCCCCCCTTTTATAAATATTATCTTTTTTGACGCTATTTCAAAATTAACCTAAAATGTTTCATATGTTTTTTGATGGTTGATCTAGCTATGTTAACGAAGAAATTTAGTGACATGTTAAGAAGTACTGTATTTATTAAAACGGTTGTATATAATAAGAAAAACAGAGTAATTGCCCATTGATTTATTTATGATGACGAGTCTAATAAATTCGCTATTTAGTGACACGGAAATAATATTCTATTTCTAATTTGGGTTAAATTTAGAAGAAAAAAATTAAACGTTGAATATTTAAATCGGCCGTGACAATCATTTTGACGTCATTTTGACGTCATTTTCATCGTCACCAGTCTAGAACCTGATAGCTAATCATCACCTCATATTGGGACGGTAAATTGTCACCATTTCTTTAATACTTTCAGGTGGATTATCGAGAAATAACGTTAGATTATCATTTGATAAACTCACCGCCTATCCAGTGAAATTATCAAAACCTTATGCCCCGCTTTCGTTCATTTCATCCTATCTGACGATATCTAAACAGAGCCAAATAAGTGACGTCATCATAAGCGTTACATAGCAGTCACGTGGAAAATGACGCGCTTTAAGAAAATTTGTCATATAATTTTCGCATTTTGTCTAATTTTTTCATTAAAGAAATAGAACAATCGTTTGTTTTTCGAGTAAGATCGATTGATATTTCATTGAGTGAACAACATAAGCTACATTTTCACTCGTGGCTTCGCCACTCATGAAAATATAGCTTTTGTTGTTCATTAATCGATCTTGCACTGAAACAAACGATTATCCTCTATGTAATTATTCCAAATAAATCAAATGTATCCCTTCTCAAATTCGTCAGTCATGTTTTTTGAAGTCGACGTAAAGCATATGAAAATCCCTTCAATTTTAATCAAAATCAAACTTTATTTCAACGCTTGAAATGATTTATAGACTAAAACGATAGCCACACACGCTATTAGGCCTTTAGAAAATGCTTTTAATTTCAATACATAGAATGTCCTATATATAAAAGCATGCATTTGATTGACACGATGCATATGAACGAAATGCCGTGATTCACTTTGTCATCGAGGGGTTTCAAAAGCATGTCGCGTTTTACAAAGTGTCTAAAACTTTCAGAATTCGACAACTTGTATTGAATGACCGCCACCATTTATTCTTACTTGTGACGGATTGCTATCATTCTTTCGAAGGCTATTATCTTTTTTTTAATATGTTGCCAGTGATGGTAACCATCACACGAAAATGTATTTTGTGCTGAGTATCCGTCACAATAATAGTGAAGACTAGCCATCACATATTAGTCTAGTAACGAAACCATGCTTCAGCGTGTTACATACTTATAATCCTAGTATAATTTAGTTGTTTAGTTTCGTTTATCAGAAGAGAGCGTTCTTAATGGCCGAAAAAAATCATAACTCTATGAACAAGATTTAATTTTGTGAATACATCTATTTTGTATGCATGGGCACAAACTAGTTCCATGAAAAATGTATCAAAAATAGTAAAATATTTGCTTATTTCGCCGG
This sequence comes from Fragum fragum, assembly GCA_946902895.1. Classification (NCBI taxonomy): domain Eukaryota; kingdom Metazoa; phylum Mollusca; class Bivalvia; order Cardiida; family Cardiidae; genus Fragum; species Fragum fragum. The sequence goes on along the minus strand of OX336376.1, from coordinate 55,644,168 downwards.
ATGTCATGACTTATAAGAAATTAACAGATTTGTTTGTTTGTTTGTTTGGGGTGGTTTTTTTTGTTTGTTTTCACGGAGGTATGAAAACAAAGCCCCAATCACACTCACACAGTCTGATTAGGTTTTTCGTTTCATACCTCAATGAAAAAAAAAATCTATTCATCTCTTAAGTGCCGTTAAGTATAAAACGGGTTTTCCCACTAAAAGGATGGATAATCGTAAACGAATGTGGGATGAGCAGCTCGAGGCTCGGAAAGGATATAGTGGTTGCGCTGGTGTGAGAAATACAAGGAAACTATGGTTAGGTGCTCCAACCGTCGCGATATGACTGAAGTACTGTGTAAAATGGTGTTAATCACCATTCAAATCGAAAAATCAATAAAACGGGTTTATTCCCACCCACGCTGTAGACCATAATAAATTCACGTGTTTTGCATAGCATTACGTTTACTGCCACTCAATAAATCATATATACCATAAAATATCTCGTTTTGAAACCCAATAGAATTCAATCGGAAAACAAATTCTATGAAAATATCAGATCCTGTACAAAGTAATGACCTCTTATCTCACAGTGTAGACCCGTCTGTTATTTTAATAGTGACAGCACTTTAAAGTGTTTAGTCGTCCATTTTACATTTCTTGAGAGAGTCAAGAACTGACCTATCCCTGGCCCCGCCCACTTACTTCGTTGTCTCCGCCCAGTTACTCAAACACGAAGTTCCAATTCGATTTTTACGGCGTTATTTTGCAAAGTTTATAGCCAGTATCATGTAACAAAAAAATAAAATGGTTTATTGGCGACCTAAACGTCGTAACTACAGCCGCCTAACTAACAAAACTGCTCCACATAAGTTGAGGCCAATGTTGGAGTTCAAAGTCAACTTCAATCTAAATGAATTTTTCATTGGTCGACCGAATATTTGATTGACAGCCGCGCTTGGTGAATTGCATCATGTGGTAAGGCGTAAATAAAACAAATTAACGTTTTGATGCCACAGCTTTTAAAATCTAGACTTGGCTATAAAAATGAAATATGATTAGTTTAACAGCTCTCATACCGATAATAACAGAACGAGGGCTTATCAGTAGGGGAAAGCTATGTTATCAGTTATATTTCCAGTAAAATAGAGCGCTCTAAATGTTATCAGATTTGATAACCTTATCAAAAACTTTCAGTAAGTGCTCTATGAAGTTTATAGCTACTTCTGTCAACAGATAATACGTTATTTGAAATTTTATGGCATGTCGAATTCAAATCATTTTAGTCTATCGCCTAACTAGTTTTCATTCACTTTTGTTTAACAAGCTTTGGTATGGGAAGAATATTCACGAAAGCAAATATTCACATATCAGGCTTGTAGGAAGGGGGAGGGGAAGCTTATCCCTGCCCTAGGGGAAAGAATAATTTTAAAAAAGATAAGAAAACGAAATATTTTCCTCTATTTTACGTTTACCCGTTAAGTTCTAAGTTACCCCCCCCCCCCAAATCTTGGAATGTGTCCGAGTTAGCCACCCTTTTATTCAAGCAAAAGATCACGATTGTCAGTCCAAGAATCAATCAAGCAATCATATAATTCATCTACACAGGATGATGTCTTGTGAAAAAAAAAATTGTTTGTTTGCCGACTTAAAACTTTGTAACAACATTTATGACGCAAACAAACCATTTTACTGTTTTGTTACGTGCAACTGACCATGAATTTTGTAAAGTAAGGCCGTTTAATATCGAAGTTGAACTTCCTGTCGGAGTTCAGTGGGCGTGGTCAGTGACTTATTTTCGGTTATAATGGGTGATGTAATACATAGAACGAATGCAATAAAAGAGACTTTTTGCGTCAAATATGACGTTGAATGAGACGCAATTAAAGTGACGTCATCAGTTAGCATAAATTAGACTTTCTCTGAAAACTGATACCAACAACTTATGCATATCGGCGGTGGGCGACCAAAACCTTGTAACTACAGCTTCAATAAAGCTGTGGTTACTAAGCTTTGGTTGCCCACCAACGATTTATATTTGCATCTATTATTCTAGCGGCTTTAGAATCCTAAAATCGCGATTCTCAATTAAAGCTTATTATAATCTCGCTAACGAAACGACTGTAATGGCAAGATAATCCTCAGAAATAGGTTTAGACTAAAATGTACGAGCAATAGTTATAGATGTATGTATATAAAAAAGAGACATTATTTGGTAAGAAACTCGTCAACATGAAATATAATAATGAGGAATATTAAAGTTATCGGGTTACATTTTCTATCATTCTATAAATAAAAGAAATAATATCTATATCTGCAATTGATATTATAAAACTTTTCTAGTACGATAGATATTTTACTCAAATTTCAAGATGAAATTACAGAATAGTTTCTGCTTAAACCATTCCCGAACAATCCCGCTTTTCTACGCAACTTAAGACAAAATCTTTGGAAAACATCGTGGATAATGAAGAAATTGTAACAAGCAATTTCTCCTTTATCCACAATGTTTTCTACCTCAAGAGACAAAGAATTTCACACTTCAATTTCTTTCAGTTAAGACTAGTTTAAATTTTTGTCGTGTCGTAATGGGTTAAAGACTTCAGTGAGTGCGTGTTAATAAAAGATTAATAAATTGTCACTTAATACAATTTATGAACGGTTAGAGTTAATATAAAGCATTACTTAAACTAAGTTTTGAATTTCAATGAATTCTCGACTGATAACGAAGAAAAAATAAAAAAGTAGTGTTTATTGAATTCGAAAAGGATTTATGAGTGAATTCTCAAATGGGTAACAAAATAGTTTAAAAGTCTCAGGCCCATCTAGGAAGTACGAAATATTGACTCTGTTTAGACAGCGCGGATGTGCAGGGGGACGAAGGTCTAACCATTTCGCTTATTGCAGGAAATCTGTATTTAGAATGACGAGTCTATCTTAATAAATTGATATATATTAATGAAATATGATCACTGGTTGACCTCTATTCGACCCGATATCTTTTTCAAATATTAGCTGGACGGCGGGGCCACCGTAAGTTCCCCTTTGTCTTAAAGGCTCTATGGCTATCGTAGGAAAAAAATTCTCGTCTGAAGGTATTCTCAAATATTCGTTAAAATACTTTACAGTCCCTTCTATGGGTAATGTCAGAATAAGTCACAAGCCTGCCTTTAAAAGCTTTGTCGAACAGTAAACGAAAATAAATTTCAAATGTATTTTATGCTGCAAAATTCTGAAATCATTGGTAGAGCCGTCATCAAACAATTTTAAAGATTAGTTCCAGATTCCTTTTGAAGAAAAATTTGTCCCCACGAGAATCATAGAGCCTTTAATAGATCTAAAAATTAATTTCTCAATTTGATATACTGTTACTGAACGAGCCACCATGTTAATATTTTCAATGAAAATATCATTTAACAATTTTCAACACAAACCCTCCCTTTTATGCCCTCAAGACTTAAGCTTTAGAAAACATTGTGGAAAATGAAGAAATTGCTTGTATCAAGCAATTTCTTCGTGATCCACAATATTTTCTATCCAACAAGACGAAAAATTTAAAATCCCATCAACTTGAATAGTCGACTGCAGCTTATTTCAATTTGTGCCAGTCTAATATTTTGTTGTGTGGGAATGGGTTAAGGATTGTTTTATTCTTTCTAAATGAAGCTTGCGATAACATTATTTCAATAGACTTTCCTGTGGCGTCTTTTCAAATCTGTGATAAATCATTATTTGTTACTGAAGATTCTTACCTTGCACGGCAAGTGCTTCTACTGATATATTCTGCATATGGGCCATGTAACCTAACACAGAGAACACAACAAAACCCGCCAGTAATGACGTCAAACAATTGATAACTGCCGTCACTGTGGCGTCACTGTAAATAAAATATAAAGTTGGTGAGAGAAAATGACGACAACAATTAAATAGTACCGTAAAAATGGTCAGAACACTAAAACGGTAATGACTAACGTTGAAGTAAAAATCATAACTAAGATATTGGGAAATCAAGCTCTAGTTTAGGGAAAAACTGCAGTCGAACATTTGTCGTACGAAGGTCAAATGAATACAGAATATTTCTTTTAAAAGTCGATGCATTATGATTCATCATGTTCAATTATTTCATTACCAGTAAATCTCGTTTAAGCTACCACCCCTTTTAAGCGAACAAATAAGGCGACCATAGTTAAAATTTCTTTAAAATAAGCTATCGAGAAGTTATAGAATCTTTTAAAAAATGTATCGTAACTAAATCCTATGTTATTTGAACTCATTAGAACGTCTCAGTGAGACGATTCTAAATAGTTCGAACAATATAGGATTGAGTGAGAATTCTGCAATAATTTATATATATACAAATTATGTAAGCGAATCGATCCATTATAATCATGTCACAAAAATATTTAAAACGACCATGCTCTTTAGCTACCACTTTTTGACCATACCTTGAGTGGTCGCTTAGTACAAGATTTACTGTATAAAGAATGGTGTATTAAAAATATGGACTACTTACAGATAACAATTATTGTCAAACTTGTTGTAGCTTGACAATGCTAACAAAGTCCCGAACCCGGGACCTAAACTGAAGAAAATCTGAGCAGCTGCGTCCAGCCACACCTGTAAAACAAGGGAGAGATTAATTACCATTAACAAGGAGAGCCAAAAAGTAGGCTGGTTCTCGGATGGTAATCGTTTCAAAATACAATTTTGTAGGAAGAAGAGAGGAAGTAAGCCCCAAATCCCTTTTTAATAGTTTTGACATGTATATAGCTATTGAAAACTTTTGTTCTGAAAAGTCCGGTAGAAAAATAAGAGCATGTCATCAACTTAACCTCCATTTCCTGGATTATCAGCCATTGAAGCTGAAATACAGGGTAAAGAAATAGCAATACGATACCTATAATTTAGGGAAAAATATTGATATTTTCTCCTTTTAGCGAAAATTATCAGCCAAGAAACAGGAAGTGTTACATACCTTATTAGGTGGGTAGGTTGTTTCAGTTTCAGAAAAATGAACAAGTTTGCATTGATCCATAGTTATTATTGAGTTTCTACTTCTTCTTACCCCCCCCCCCCTCAAATTTTCACTAGAATGCTACACAACACATTATTTTATACTGATTCGCATACATGCATTAAGAAAATTCCCCAATTACTGAGTTAGCCCAGCCTCCTCTTGAAGAAGTTCCAAATTATCCCCCCCCCCCTTTTTGAAAAGTTTCCAAACTAGCTCTTCCCCTCTTGAAATGTTTCCAAATTAGCCCTCCTCCCCTCTTGAAATGTTTCCAGATTAGCCCTCCTCCCCTATTGAAATGTTTCCAAATTAGCCCTCCTCCCCTCTTGAAAAGTTTCCGAGCTAGCCTTCCTCCCCTCTTGAACTGTTTCCAAATTAGCCCTCCTCCCCTCTTGAAATGTTCCAAACCAGCCCCCCCCCCTCTTGAAATATTTCCAAATTACCCCCCCCCCCCTCCCCTCAACACACACACCCTTGAAACGTTTCTCAATTATCGCCCTCCCCTTCCCTGAAATGTTTCCAAAATCAGCCCCCCTCCTCAATTTTTGAAATGCTTTCTATTGGTTTTAATTAACTTTCATATGACTTTTCAATATAGATCAGCATATTTTTTCCTTTGAAAAGGAGGGGTCGTCTCTTCTTTCTTTTTATCCCCAGGTCCCTTTCATAGAAACAGGTAAAATTTTATGCCGACTTATTCGACGTTTGTTCAACTATCTTATATGAATATTTATTTTACAATCTCGAGGTATTCGATGTATCAAAACATAACAAAATCAAGTGTCCATATATAAGTTTTGCCAAGTTTGTTTTGGAAATTATTGTAGATCATTTCTGGTGATATTTTCTCTTCTGCAGATTTGAGAGTCTTTATATATCATCTGGAAATTCAAACGATTATTTTAAGAGTGTAGGTTATCTTTTGGCTTACGATTTCTAATTAAATGCATCACATGACTACCAAAACCGTGTAACTGTATCTTTATTCAAATTGTAGTTACAGGGTTTTGATGGCCCTTTTGGCCCGAGGTTATAATTTTTTTTATATTCAACTGAGAATTTACTCAAACTTCAAGTTTTATTTTAACTTTATTATAATTGTACAGTAACTATCATAATAAAAAGCGATATACCAATAATATATCTTATTTTAAGCATTTGCCATAGCATTTCATTAGAAAGATCTTTAAATTTAGTTTGAGTAAATCCTTAAATGAGTATGAACTTTTTTTTTGTAACCCTGGGCATAGATGTTATTATAATTACAAATAATTCAATTTTGTTTCGTCTATTAAGATTGAACCGTTTTGATTACTGGTTTGTTGTTGTTGTTGTAATTGTTTGTTTGTTTGTTTTGTTTTTCTTCCTTTAATACTTCCATTAACAAAGCAAGCAACTATTACAAAGTAGATCCATTAAATTTTACTCAAAGCTAGTTAAATATTTGCTTTGTTTTGTTTGATGGCATTAAATTATAAGGAATGAACAGCACATTTTATTCTTGGGGGGGGGGGGGGTGAAGTTTGAACCTAAAACTAAATCACACTAATGCATGAATCAACTTCGCATACAGTGTAATTAAGTTTTTAATTTCATATCACAATGAAAACAAATTAATTTTTTCTTCATTCTTTTTATTTCAAAAGACATTTTTCTTAATCAACAAACTTATAAGCTTAAACTTACCCCAGTGTCAAGCAGTCTGTACCACTGTGGTTTAAGGTAATACTTTATACCCTCCCCGGCCCCCGGCAGTGTGGCCCCACGGACAAGTAAAATTAACAAAACAATATATGGCACTGTGGCGGTTATCCAAACTGCCTGAAATAAAACAAAATAGTGTGAAGACATACGAGTATATAGTTTAATAGATTGGTCATAATTGTGGAATTAGCTGTTTTCGCCGGATTCTGGCTGCTACACAGACAAAAAACGCAATGAAAATAGAAATACTTTGTCGATTTGGCTCATGCGGTTCGTTAATTTAAATAAATGACGGATCGAGATTTTCAATCAAAGAATCAATCGACCAATCAGATTTAATTCCTTTAGAAAAACGACATTGGCAGACATTTATGTGGAGCTTTTTTGTTGGTATGGCGACTCCAACTTCGTAACTATAGCTTGAGTAAGCTAGACGTTTAAGTCACCAATCAACTATTTTACTTTTTGGTAACATATAACTGCCATTCATTTTTGTAGAATAACGTCATGTAATATCTCAGTTGAACTTCCTGTTGGAGGTCGGTGGGCGGGGCCAGCGATCCGTTATTTATGTATGCTCTTGATGTCACGAAACTTGTTTTTAACGTTTTGAGTCCTATGAGTCCCCATAAATTTGCATTTAGAAAAAAGATTTTTATCTCGATCGTCATCGCTTCGTCGTACAAGATGCACTAAATATCGTATTAATCTTAAAAGAATTAAATTGGATACTTCTTCAAAAGCGACGGACTCTCGGTTATGAGGTTTAGGGTTCGAACCACGGTTGTGGGAAATATTCTTTCCGACATTTGTCTTCCACAAATGGTTGGAAATCGTAAACGTAAGTGGGATAGAAGCTGGGGGCTCGGAAAGGATGTAGTGGTAGTACTGGTTATGGAAATACCAGGAATCCGTGGTTAGGTGCTCAAGCCGCCGCGATATGACTGAAATACTGTTAAAGGTGACGTTAAACCATAATTAACAACATCAGCTTCTTCAAAAATATGTGAAGAAATCCTTTTCTTGAATGTATTCGACTGATTAATTATATAATACTTGAAATAAAATATTAAAGTTATAAAATAACCTCACCTCCTGGTTTTAGAAAAAAAATCGCCGAGTCAAATAACTAGACAGATATTTTTGGACTTGTTTATATTCAATCCACTGTAAGAGCCTGTGTTGCACTTAATTCACAAAAAAAAATGTTAACCTGTTTTAAAACCTCTTTACTTCAGAAAAAACATAAAGATTCCTATCTTTCCACGTGACTAAAATTCTCAAACATTTCAAAGTTTATTGACTTTTCTTATCACTTAAAATTCCATGAATGTCATAAATGGGTGCACAAAAACTTGCACATAATTGATAAATACTACAAAAAATTCACATGAAGAAAGATCTGTTTCAATTCTAGAAAAAATATCGTTTAAGGAGCAATATCTACTTCGTTTACAATCACTCCCGAACCGCTGTTGATATGAGCACTCCAATAACTTAATCTTATGCATACTTTGTGTTAAGTTGATTGTTTTAAACGGAATGCAACGGTTGAAATATTTTTTATGCCCCACAATAATATGGCAACGGCATTATCCGTGTTCTGTGGAACTTTCTCTAGGTATCCAGTCTGCGGGATCAGCGAAATCACGCTCGGCCAAGTGACACTACCTACCTTTCCGGATGATTTAATTCCCTTCCAGAGAGAAAAATATACAATAATCATGACACCAAACAAACACAAACAAAGGGTCCATTTGACAGCACCAATATCCCCAATACCAGTTGATTTGTGGGCTTCTAACACGTGGTATCTGTAAACAGGTACAAATAAACAGCAGCTGTAATATCAAATCATGTTTTGTGACGATATGCATCTTCGACTCGCAAGTTTATCTTTGAAATACTGTTGAAAGTAGCGTTAAAACCCATCCAATCAATCATCTTTGTACAAAATATTGTTTTATGTTATAAGAAAATAAGAAAGATCTAGGTACGGGGTGTTTATGAAATTAAATTAGATGTATACTAATATTTTGTGACAAGCCGTCATTTGACGGAATTTCAAGCAATCGAAGATACGTGTAACATTTAGAGGCTTAAATAAGAATTAACCCAATCCCACACAGAGAAATCTTAGACCTGTCCAAATTGAAAGAAGTTGCAGACGACAATTTCAAGTTGATGGAATTTTAATTTTTTTTTGTCTTTTTGGAAAGAAAACATTGTGGATAATGAAGAAATTGCTTGTATCAAGCAATTTCTTCATTTTCCACAATGTTTTCCAAAGTTTTTTTCTTGAGGGGAGTGAAAAGGAGGGATTGTGTGGGAATGGGTTAATATTCTACAATGGGGATAAGATGTCATTGGTTTACATACAAAACCATTTAAAAACAACATCGTGCTAATGTGGCGTTTTAATAATAATATCTTTTTTAACGAAAGTTACTTATTAAGACATCAACACAAGTATTAAAACACAGCGTAATGATTAACTTAATTCTAATAAGACCTCCGAGTAAAGAAACAACAAGCAACAACAACAAAAAGTAAAAAAAACAAAAAAACAAAACAAAAAAGTCTCACACAATGAACACATGCGAATTTTTGGGGTCGGCGTTGTCGTTAAACCTTTGTAATATCTCTATTGATATTTATTACTTGATACTTGGGTGCATGTTCTATATTAAAGATAAATTAATATGTAGGAATGCAATTATGAATCAAACTTTGTAAGAGTTATGGCCCCTTTTTGTTACTTAGATAATTCTTAATAATTAGATAACCAGGTACCTGTTCCCTAGTTTAATGTTCTATATTTTCTATATTGGTAAAATGTTTTTATCTTCTCAGAACTTAACCCTTGATAAGCTGAATAAATTCTTTATTGAGAACTATATCAAAATAAAAGAACTGAAGGCACTGTCATTCTCCTTTTAAAGTCAATATTTCTTTTGATTATATAGACAATTCTAGCTTGGAAGGAACAAACAGGTTGTGTATACATAAAGAACGGACTGCACACATGTGTGCAGTCTGATCTTTGTCCAAAACAGGAATATTACGGTTTCAGCATGGCATGGGTTAAGAGATGATATAGAAAAAAGTAAGATTTCTCAATCCAATTTCAAACAAAATCTAAATTGCCATAACTTAAAGAACTGTAATGTTGCGATGTTTACCTGAAATATTCCGCGGCTGCAGGTGCTGACATATTTGTTAGTGAACTTAAATTGAATCCTTGGACAACAGAAAAACAATCAGGTGTGTTCCATTCGTTGGTACATTTAGCCCAGGGCACCTCCGCTCTGAAATTATAAATCACATTAATCATAGCAAATTGACAACTCAGGTTCGAATATCGTCGGTTGGCGCCTAACCGTCAAAATAAGACCTTAGATATATATATATATATAATATAATGTTACGTTTGTGATAGAATCCTTGTATTGTATCCGAGCCGCGTAGGTAAATTCGGATATCTCACGAGACTGGAGATCGAGTGAAGTATAAAAGTCTCCTTTGCGGTAAGAATCCAATTCAAGATCTTGTATCACTTATCCATTTATCATGTATTAACGAATTTTTACTATGAAAAATTAAAGGAAGCTAACGATTTTTTTTTAAATATAATAACGTTATTCTTGCCGTGACGCTATTTTACCGGGAAGGTGACGTCATCAAACCATTCCCTATCAGTACAGTACATGTAACAGATATTCTCCGGATGCACTGAATGTATCAGGAATATTGGAAGATATATAATAAAGTTGCTATTGCGTCATTTTGTCAGCCTATCGACGAACTATGTTGTTGTCTGACTCTATTTATTTTAATCCCGTTGCTAAAAGCCTTGAGTTTAAAGGATTAGAGCTCGTCTTGTTCGACCAATAAATCGATAAGTGAATTGGTATGAATTACTCCGACATAATACGAAGCATATGACGTCTATAATTACGTCACGTAGGCGTCCGTTAACGTCTATCGCCACGTGGCTTTATTACCATTAAAATCATACGCAAGTATTGGGATCACAAATGTCTAAATATTGGTCTTCGAGATGCATGGCTACATTATATGTTAGATTTCTACCTGAATGACGAAATAGAATATTTTGGGTACATGTAGTGCTGGTGTGAGAAAAACCCTGAACCCATCGGTAAGTAATCCAATAGTTGAAAAGAGGCTTAAATAATGTCGACAGTGGCGATTAATCACGTATTCATACATTAGTGTGATTAGGTTTTTCGTTTCATACCTCATCAAAAAAAAATAGTTTCTTCATTTCTTATGATTTGATGATATCGAGCAAAAGCAGCAAATATATTCCAAATCTTTATTCCTTTTTGATGGAACTATTTTGTGCGTAGCCATACAAAATAGCTGCGTGTTAAAAATTTTGTCATGCAGTTATTTTTTTTTTTTTTTGGACAGTCAGAACGCTCGTTTATGGTAGACGAAACTAAAAATTAAATCATGATGCAAATGTTTCACAATATTTTGTAAATATCTTATGGAACGATTTTGTATTCAAGCATGCAAAATAGCTGCTTGCTCAGAATTATGTTCGTGGGGATATGAATAATGAGAAAAGTTTCGTTTTTGATAGTCGAAACTAAAAATTAAATCCTTCACTCTTACCTAAATGATGCTATAAGATAATACAAGGCCCAGGCTATAATTGTGTTGTAATACATTCCAACATACGTCGCTACCAGAGTTATTGCAAAACCAATTCCTGAAATGAGAAAATTGACGCTTTACCAATTTACTAAAATCGCTTTGTGCTCGTTTGTGGGTAAAGCGATCTTTAAAAAAAAAAAAAAAAAAAAAAAGAATAATTTTGAATAAAGTTGTTAATTTCTTTTCTTCATAATATTCCTAAATGTCAGGATATATTTCAAAATACATGTTCTCAACGAAAACAAGATCACAACACGCGGATGCCAACGCTAGGCTGTTCAAGTACTTGATAGCGGGTAAAACTTCTAAAAAGGGGCATAACTCGTCCAAAAGTTTATTTAGAGTTATACCCCTTGCTTCTATTGATTGCTGCCGCCGCCATAGCGCAGTTGGTAGCGCGTCGGACTGTCAACCTAGAGGTCCCGGGTTCGATCCCCGACGACGGCACTCATCCTTTCTGACTATTTGTCTCTCATCAATGGGTCGATAATCGTAGACCTATGTGGGATAGCAGCTGGAGGCTAGGAAATGATGTGATGGTGGTACATGTACTGGTGTGAAAATACCAGGAATCCATTGTTAGGTGCTCCAGCCGCCGCGATATAACTGAAAGATTGTTGAAAGCGGTGTAAAACCCCATTCAAAGAAACAAACAAACGACGACCAGTCTGTAAAAATTCCTCCGAAAACAGCCGAGGTGAAAATGGTGGCCAAGTAAATCATTCCTATGGACAGACAAATTGATTAGCGCAAACAAGTTATCTTTTAGTTATAATTGAAAAGGTTCCCCTGTTAGGGTGTGTTCTGTTACACTCTGAAACTTCCACTAGCTACTCGATATTCAACGCGAAAATGGCGAATAACCAGAGTATTTTCATTTTCTTTCTCATTTTTTTACAGTACAATGTTGTTAAGTTAACGTAATTTTTCTCGCATAAGTGCCCAGAAGTTAACATGAATTTTCTCGCACAATTGCCCAGAAAGTAACGTAATTTTTCTAGCATAAGTGCCCAGAAGTTATCGAGAATTATCTCGCATACGTTCCCAGAAGTTAACGTAATTTTTCTAGCATAAGTGCCTAGAAGTTAACGTGAATTTCTCGCATAAGCGCCCAGAAGTTAACGTAATTTTTTTTTTCGCATAAGCGCCCGGAAGTTAACGTGAATTTTCTCGTACAAGTGCCAAGTAACTGCCACTACCTACCAGATAATTAACTACGATGCAATTACGATTAAGTCAAAAGTTTCGTTGTACATACCTGTAAACATTGGACAAAGATGTTTCCAGATTTTAATTGCACCACATTTATGAAACTGCCCCAGTGCCAACTCCATATAGAAGAGTGGAAGCCCAAGAAAGATCAACATGAGAAAGTAAGGGATAAGGAAGGCACCTGAAAATTAGAGAATAACAAATGTTACATTTCAATCTCTTACCATATGGAAAAAATATACTGGTCCAAACTGAAAGGAGTTGCAGACAACAATTTAAAGTTTGCAATAGTCCAAATTGAAAGGAGTTGCAGACAACAATATAAAATTTGTGTAATTTTAGGTTTTTCAACTTTATGGGTAGAAAACAGTGGAAATGAAGAAATGAAGAAATTTCTTGTTGAAATTCCTCATTTCTACTATGTTTTTTTTAATTGATTTTCCCTGGGGAGGGTTAAAAAACTTCCTTGGGATTGGTTATACTTCAATTAATAAGTTACAAGAGGACATTGTTTAAGAATGGTTTTAAATTTAGATATATCTAAAAGTCGGTAAATAAATATCTTAAGGTTTCAAATGTTGTTTCATACTACTGATCCGTTTAACTCTATCTTACGTGTAGGCCTAGAAAGTTATGTAATTCATTCGACTGCTTCGATGGTCGAATAGGTGCTTGACTCGTGATCAGGTCACAGGTTCTAGCCCACCGTCACCGGGGTGTTTTCATGGGCAAGAGATTTAATAAACAGCCCCAGTTGATAAATTTGGTTGCATTGGGTTTAAGCCATTACCTCTCTTTCATGGCCGTGAAAACATCTGGGTTGTGAGTGTTCGAGAGTGACTCTAAAAGCTTAAAGCTTTCGTCGACATCGAACTAAAATAAGTTAGTATTTACTTATTTATTCAAAACAGGCCGATTTTGTTGATTTCCCGATACATATATGAAATTGATGGATTCTCGCCTGATCAACTTAATCTCGACAGGAACTCGGCCCGAATTTCAACATAAGCACGATCGAGTATTACACTTATTTATACCGAAAATTGACAAGTAGGGGATATTGTCTTACGATGGAGATACAACAACTTGTATTTGCTTTAACCCATTCCAACTCAACAAAATTTTAGACTGGTCCAAATTGAAAGAAGGTGCAGACAATATTTTCAAGTTGGTGGAATTTAAATTTTCTTTGTCTTTTTGGATAGAAAACATTATGGATAATGAAGAAATTGCTTGATACAAGCAATTTCTTCATTTTCCACAATGTTTTCCAAAGCTTTTTTCTTGAGGGGCGTAAAAAGGAGGGCTTGAGTGGGAATGGGTTAAGCTGCGGAGGAAAATTTTCATATATCACGCGACCGAAGGTGTTGTATCGCAATTCAATTTATTATATACCTATTTTTAGCTCACCTGAGCACGAAGTGCTCTGGTGAGCAATTTAGATCGGTCATCATCCGGCTTCCGTCTGTCCGTCCGTCCATCCATCTGTCCGTCCGTCCGTTCACAATTACACACAAATCTCCTCCTTAACTAATCATTGAATTTCAACCAAACTTCATAGAAATGATCCTTATGACATGCTCTTTCAAAATACTTCAAAGAAATGAAATCCATGAAGAACTTTGGTTGCCATGGCAATCGAGTGACAAAACTTTAAAAAATCTTCGTCTTCCAAACCATAAGGCCAAAGCTGTGTTATTTGGTGTAAATCATCTTCTATTGACCCTCTACCAAAAAACTTCAAAGAATTGCCGTATCTTGAAAATTAGCCCTTTTCCGTGCGATCCCTGACTTTACATCGAAGTAAAGAAGGATATCTTTGAAAATCTTCTTTTCCCAAACCATAAGGCCTAGAGCTTCAATATTGTGTATGTATCAATATCTATTGACCCTTTACAAAAATACTCAAAGAATTACCGTACACTGAAAATTAGCCCAATTCATTACGTTCCCTGGTTTTACAAGAAATAAAGAAGGATATCTTTTAAAATCATCCCCTCCTAAACCATTAGGCATATGGCTTTGTATTTTAGTATGTATCAATGCCTATTGACCCCCTTCCAAAATACTTCAATGAATTACCATACTAAGGAAATTAGCTCTAAATGCTAGGATCTTCTATATAACTAGGGTCAAAGGAGATTATCTTAAAAAGAAAATTCCAAAATAATTAGGTGTAGGGCTTTGATATTTTGTATATATCATAAAGCCTTGAGCTATCATACTCAGTGGGGCGATATAGGAAAATCATTGGCCTCTTTTTAATTAAATGAGTTTGATGTAATAATTTAAAAGACTGCATTTCTACAAGTATTTGTCTTCTCCTTTACAACTCTGATTACACTTGTTTGCATCATGACGTTATATACAGAAAGAAAATGACGTCATCTTAGACTCTGTATATTGAACCGTTTTTGACACCATCAGATACGAATTTTGACTGTGTGGATTGTAAATATTTTACTAGAAACATTTATACGTATAATATACACGTACACACAAACTTTTTACATTTGATTTAACCGATTACCAATAAGTGACGCTTCCTGACGCCCTGAAAAAATAGGATCATGCAAAAAATTATAGAAAAAAGGAGAAATCGCTTGAAACAAGCAATTTCTTCTTTTTCACATTGTTATCTATCCTATTTTGGACCCATTCACGATTTTAGCACAATTTGAAATGCCGCCCGCAAACCTTTACAATTTGAATCCGTCTAAACTTTTGTCGTCTGCTAATGTGTCAAATCAAATGTCGCTCAGTCAGTGAGTGATAGCAAAGTTTCGAAAATTGTTTCATGTGATTCGAAAGTAATGTTTCGAAGTCTGATACGTTGTGAAACAGCCTTATATATATTTTAAAACAACTGTCGCTCAGTCCCTTATTTGATAAAACTTTTTGAAGGTAATTCAAAAGCAATGACGTAACGCATGTTTTATGTTAGATACAAAAAATAAATAAAAAGCAATGTCGCAAAGTACGTTTTACGTTAAACATTTACTTAATGTAATTCAGAATCAATGTCGCATTTCACGTTTTACTATAATTTTTTACTAAAAGTAATTCTAAAGCAATGTCGCAAAATGTAATTCATCGTTAATTCTAATCTAAAATCAAATATCAACTTCTCGGTTGAACGATGCTTTAGTCATAATTGACTTTTACAGAAAAATTGTATTTTAGAGAATACGTGACATTCATCGAATGTCATTTAGTCCAAGTAACACTTCCTGTATTGGAGCTGAACACTTGATGTAAATTGTTGATAAAATCAAATTTAAACTGAAAGGGGCATGCAACTCAAATAAATCAGCATAAAAAGACCACAGTATTCTTGTGATGAATTGTCTAAGTGTTAATGAGATTTTAGCCCAATACCAGATGACGAAATTTTCAGACTGGTCAAAAATTGAAAGAAGTTGCAGACAGCAACTTTTAGTTGATGAGATCTTATATTTGTTGTCTTTTGGGGTGGAAAATTCGTGGATAATGAAGAAATTACTTGTAACAAGCAATGTCTTCCTTGTCCACGCTGCTTTCCATAGCGCCAAACACGTTATTGTTTGGGAATGGATTAAATGAACTTTATTAAAATTTATCAAGCTCACAAGAAAGTCAATTCAAAAATCGTTATGTTCTTCTAGCTTCTGATATTTTAAATATTGTTTGGGAATGCATTTCGAAGGCAGATCGTAAAGATAACTGCAGCAACCCTTAATAAATAAACGTAAGAATTAAGTGCTTATGTCTGTTTTTTTGCAACTAAGTATTATTCCGGTATGCTAACATGATAAAAGAAATCTTCCTACTATTAAATCAAGCACTTGGCTGTCTGGTCGAATACAATTCAGGTTTCGACTGAGAATACATGTAATAACATAAATTTAAGAATGAAATGCTTTTGAAAGAAACACAATTAGGATAATTACCTCTTTCGTTATTTGATCGATTTTTCTTACATTTCGTGGTGACGTCATCAGTGTCTTTGGCCCAGTAATACAAAATGAAAGAAGCAGGGCTAAATTTATGGAAAATTTGAGGTTATCATTTTGATAAATTCGTTGGTTGGATAATTGCATGGCCCATACTTTTATTGAAGTAATAAGGTACATTCAATTTTTACAATAAGAGCTTGATAAATGTTTGATAACGTTCACTACAAACATATTGCTATTATTTGATCAATTCGCTAAAACAATGCTTGCAACAAGTAGGCCAATATACCACACTGTGATCCTATTTTTTGGCTGGGTGCATCCCATGAAACACCCAACGTGCATAGTTGAGGGTATGTCTTTGGAATAAAGGCCCTTCTGGCTGAGTTAAAATCTGAGATGTGAGATTGCAAGTCCATATTCACTGTTGATTCACTTTTACTTGTTCAACTTCAGTTGTTCTGCTGTGATTTCATTCGTCACAACTCGGCCGATACCGCGCATACACCTTATCGAACAGCTCAGCGATCGCCCGAGGAATGCCTACTTGGTGTGATCTTAATCAATTTATCTGTAAGCCGTCGACTGGTGACCAAAACGTCGTAACTACAGCTGGTATAAAGCTGTAGTTAAGACGTATTAGTCACCAGCCGTCGAATTGTAGGATACACTGCTTATCCAAAATTCCGCCGATGAGGCAATAGGGTGACAGCCAGATTCCAACAATTGAAGATTTATCATGTTATCAATAGAAAATGTAATTACCTTGGAGCGGTTATGGGGAAGAAATTCCCATTGAAAGTGACAAGCGAGTGAGAAATAGCACAGTTATCTCGTGCTATAAGATAAATGATATTACCAGATAATGAAATGGCTAATATGTTGTAAAAACACGCCCACAACCGGCAATCCTTTTTCTGAGGTTCGTTTTGAACAATTAAGTATTTTTATTTCATGCAATAACTTGGAAAAATTATTGATTTAGAAGACCAATGTACCAACAGTATTTTTTTTTTATACATTTTAGTTTATTTTGTCTAAGTAACTTAACTCTTGTAATGCTGAGCCAGGAGTATTCCTGCTTTGGCAGGAGGTATAGACAAAGATCAGCCTGCACGTATGTGCAGTCTGATCTTAGTCTACACCGCCTACTTGTCCCTTGTAGCAAGAACTGTGAATAAGATACATTTTAAAAGAATTATCGACTTAAAATTGTTTGTGTAAGATTGTTTCAGTGCTTTAAGTCCTTTGATTTTAATGAAAAAGTGTAAAGTTTTATAAATCAGCATGAAAAGGGTTAAGTTCTCCTAGGACTTGTGTCATTTTACATTTTACGGTTGGCTGAATTTCTGTTAACATTTTTCATTATTTGGTTTGTTAATCGTAGACTTATGTGGGATAGCAGCTGGAGGCTAGGAAAGGATGTAATGGTAGTACTGGTGTGAGAAATACCAGGATTCCATTATTAGGTGCTCCAGCCGCCGCGATATAACTGAAAGATTGTTGAAAGCGGCGTAAAACCCAATTAAAACAAAAAAGTATTGTTACTTAAAATCAAACGGGGAAAATCTTCAGAATATTTAAATTCTTCAAGGCCTCGTTTTTATCTGTGTAGATGTATGAGATGTACGGCTGAAGGCTCGGAAAGGATGTAATGGTATGTAATGGTAGTACTGGTGTGAACAATACCAGGTGCTCCAGCTGCCGCGATATGACTGTGATACTGATAAAGTGGCGTTAAACCCCCTTCAAACAAACAAATCATTTGTTGCCGTTGTTGATGTTGTTGTTGATAAGTTCGGTATTAACCCATTACTACAGAATGACGTTTTCTCTCGCCTTGAAGCATAACAGTGATTGAAAACTTTGTTAGAAAATGAGAAATCGCTTGTAACAAACAATTTCTCCTTTATTCACATTTTCTACCTCTTTTGACCCTTTCGCCACAATTCTAATGCAACTTGAAATGTCGTCTGCATTTTCTTTCAAATTAGACTAGGCTAACATGTTGCCGTCTGGTAATGGTTTAAATTGCTAATCATTTAATATTCTCTATAGGCCATAGTAGAATAGACGTACCTCGTTTATATATGTTTAATAAAAAGCTATTACATTGGTCGCTAACTGAATATTGTCTATTCGGTCTTTATATGGGATAAAGTAATACTTCCGTTCTGTAAGGGTTTGTCAGACAAAAATCAAAAGAGTTTCAACTTGATTCTGGTTAAAGGCATACCTCCCCCCCCCCTAAAAAATCACATCGAAATTAATTAGCATATCATATTCCAGGCCAAAAAGCCTGAATAAATATGACGATTGACATTATGAGATCGAGATAATTCTAAGCGATTAGCCTACAGTTCATGAAAGATGCTTCGATATTTCAAATTGTGATGACGTTAGTGTTGACTTTGTCACTTTCGCTAGTCATTCAACCATCCATTCCGCTAGGTCACGGAGATAATCGAAATGGTTCGTAAAGTAAAGTCATCAGTGCCTGCGCATATAACGATCGGTGTCGAAGATTTCCGAGGATAAAACGAAGACTTTTATTTGCTTTAGTGACCAAATAAACGATATATTATTTAAACTGGTTTTCCCTTACTCGGAGGGAATATCTTACTTTAAATCTGTCACCATGGAGACAAGATAAAAGTGGTATACCGACTCAAAAAAACTCATTATACGATAGATTTAAACCGAAAGATTGATGTTTGAAATCTTTATTATGAAAATACGAGTTGAAAGGCTATTTCATATCTGAACGAAACGTTTTGATGTCAGGTGTTAAAACAATAAACCAGAAAGTTTAATTCGAGATGAAAATATTTCCTGTTTTCCTGGACTTTTATGATAGGTAGGTCAGCACGGTTCGAGGAAAGTAGGACTAAAAATTCTGGGTTCAATAAAACCATGTCTTTTTTACGCGACAAGTGTTCTTATGTGACTAGTCTGCGATTCTGGTTATTGTACGCAAGGGACAATAATTTAATTGTTAGTTTTGTCTATCAAAAACGAGCGATCTGATTGGTTGAAAAATTTAATTCATACCTCCATGAACAAAATTTTGAGTACGCAGCCATTTTGAATGCTTCCGCACAAAATAGTTCACTACAAAAAGGTATCAAAATTTGTTAATCTTTTGCATTTTTCGCTCGATGCTATTAAATTATAAGAAATGAAGATAATATTTTTTGTTTTCATGGAGGTATGAACCGAAAAACCTAATCACACTGTATGAATACGCGAAGCGAAGCGGATTCATACATTGTGTGATTAGGTTTTTCGGTTCATACCTCCATGAAAACAAAAAATATTCTCTTCATCTCTTAAATGTTTTTCAAAGGATTGTCAGGATTTCTCGGTGGATTATCCTGTGAAATTATCCAAATTATAAACTCCGTTGATTAGATTTAAACCTGCATTCATTCTCTCCACAGTACTGAACGTGTCCCCAAAGACACCAATGACGTCATTTAGTTAGTGCCGTGTATTTCACGTGCGAAAAGACGCGCTTTTTTAGTAATCACCAACTAAAAAGGTCACATTTCGCCTCTATAGGTATTAAAGAATTAGAATAATCGTTCGAATTCGTATAAGATGAATTTATTTTTCATTTCGTGAAAAAACTACAGCATATTTTCTTATAGCCTTTTTTCTTCACTCAATTGTCCGATCTTACGTCGAAACAAACAATTATCATTTAAATAATATGCTGGAATAAGAAAATGAGAAATTACTTGTATTTGTAAAATTGTGTTTATACAAGAAACTTACGGACAGAAAGAGATTTCACTTTTATGATGACGTCACCGTATCTATGTTATAAAGGAGAATTAAACGTCCCTTATAGAAGCGGTTACGTTATTTTTGCGTTTCGACGGACCCCCCATTTCAAATGGAAATTTCAACCATGGACCTCATGGTTGATCATCCCACGCGCTACCACTACTCTATGGCCGCGAACTAGAATAAAAAATTACTAAGTAAAAGATCGCAAAGATATTATCCTTTTAAATAGTTTACTTAGTTCTTTTTATAAACTGATCTGTTTTATACAAGACCGTCCAACTCAATTGGAACTCCTCGTTCAATTCTACGAATCAAACCTCGGATTTGTAACCAATGGTGCATTCTGTTAGCCGGAAACAGTGTAAGAAAAAGTAGCATGTAATCTCGGTAAATCTGGTTAGGATTAGAGTCTCAAAATCGCTGAAAAACTTTAATTTTCTTTTGCTGTTTTATGTTCTGCCCTATTTTGCTCTGATGTTAATTTTCGTCTGAAGACCAAACAAATTTCATACAGAACGTTATGAGAAACATTTTACCGCAGTTGCCTTCCATAACGGAGAGCGCCATTTTGGAAGTTTGTCACGTGATGTTTAAAAATAGTCCGACGATGTCCATCAAAGATTGAATTCGTAGAATTGAACGAGGCCTTCCGATTGCGTCTAATTAAGCCCACTACCAGACAACACAAATTTAAACTGGTCTAAATTGAAAGAAGCTGTAGACGAAAATTTCGAGTTAAAGGCAATTTTCAGTTTCTTTGGATAGAAAAAATTGTGGATAATTAAGAAATTGCTTGATACAAGCAATGTCTTCATTTACACAATGTTTTCATTAGCATTTTTTAATTGAAGGGCGAAAAAAAGGGTTTGTGCGGGAAGAGTTAATCTTATGACGGTATATTGTGTAATTTCTTTTTAACCATAAGTCTGCCAGTTGCAGAAATACTGTTTTATGTAAAGCATTAGTTTTTAAAAGAAATGGAAATTGTATTAATAAAAAAGAAAATAACTAACACTTTTCGGATGTCGTTTGCAAATTGCTCTATGATCAAATGCATGTACCAATAAACTCGAATACGCTTGTCTTATCCAGCCCATTAATGTCAATATTTATTTTACAGAAAAACGACATTTTTTCCATAAGGAACTTTCACAAAACTTTATGCAAACGTGAACCCTTACAAGGAAGTCTAATTATCTATTATTCCACGGCGCGTTCTCAGAAATGTTTCAGAATTCCTTACATGTTTTATGAAATATTTTAGTCTAGCCACGCGACAGAAATATTCCGTCATAACATCTCACTAATACAAAATAAGTCACTGGGGAAATAATCAAGAAAATTTAACAATATTACTTAATTTGTATTCTTACAAACAAGCCCTGTGACAAATTATGATATGATCCGTGTCGTCTGAAATATAACCTATTCCCACAAAACACGATTTTAGACTGATTAATATTGAAAAAAGTTGCATACAACAATTTCAAGTAGATGGAATTTAAATCTGTCATCGTTTTGGATAGAAAACATTGTCGAAAAAGAAGAAATTGCTATATACAAGCAATTTCTTCTTTTTCGACAATGTTTTCTGAAGCATATTTTCTGAAGGGCGTAAAAAGGAGTGATTGTGCGGAAATTGTTCAACTCTTCTAAACGCATTGCATTCAGGGTAGGAAAGAAATGCTCCCAGCGTTTAAAAAATGTTGCCTCGCTAAACATGTGTACTATCTATAAAAGCGGGCTTCAAGCTGGAAACGTTCGCTGGTTTCCTTTTTTTAAGAATCCAGAACACGGCCCTGAAAATGCTCCACAGAAACTAGGTTAATGAAAAACGAATATAGATATAGACAGTAAATATTATCATTGGATTGACGGATCACCGTTGTGAATCAATAGATCGATTGACCAATCAAATGATTTATTACACCGGAAGTTATAGAATGGTTGCTTGGTGACCTAAACGTCTTAAATACTTCTTGAATAAGCCGTAAATACACCGTTTAAGTAGTCAAACTAACAGAAAAATGTTTCACATAAATGGCGATCAATGTTGGAGGTCAAAGTTAACTTCAAGTCTAAATGAATGATTGGTTGTTTTAATGACGGGAAGCGATATTTGGTTCAAATATTTTCCTTCGGTAGACGATTTGAACGAACCTTTGGGAGCCATCCACCATTTCGCTTTTGGTTTTAGGTTACTTACGTCGTTTGAAATCTGTGTCGAACTGTCGTGTCGAAGGTCAACTGCGTTGTCAGCGATCCACCAATTTATCTACCAAACTAACAAAAAATCAAAAGATTTTTTACAGATATGTCCACGAGCGGGGGATGGCTCAACATTCTTTTCCGGAATAAAGTAGTTATTTCATTGGTCAGTCGAGCTTTGGATTTATTTCGGCGATCCGTCAATCAAAGGCCTGAATGGACTCAATAGCAGTCATGACTTTATATTAACAATTTGTATAATTAAAGAAGCCTTTCTCTGATATGTCTGTTAAGTTTTCCTTGTTATGAAATCACATCTGAAGACTTCTATCTATTCCTCCGAGACAGAATCCCCACCATGTTTCCTAGCCCATAACTGACTTGATCAACGATGTAATTGTCAACTTCGGACAAAATGTTTTAGGAGCATCGCCCTCCGATATTTCGAAAGATTTCAAATGAATAGAGGTTTCTGGGTAGATATTTCGCTACTTAATTCGACCAAGTTTAGAAGCCATTAATTTTTAAGTATTTCGTACGGAAATCATTCGACCCGCTTTACACATAAATAGATTGTTGGAATATCAAAGGCTGGAAACCAATGCATGTGTCGGGTTCCGGACTTTTTCGAAATAGGAATAATACCTTGAAAATATGCACAGAAAATATTTGAAATGTTGATCAATGATTTTAATGTGTTTTAATCAAATGATATTTTAAAATGCATTTTTAGTGTGCATGTGTGGTTTGCAATACGTTTTCACGCATCATATCTGTCCCTCTGTGTCACTTGTGACCTTGGACCGGTCAGAGTCTGGTAGGCTTAGCGATACTTGTCTAGGATATCGGTTGAATTAGTGTTGCATCCAGGATTTCTACCAAGAGGGGAAGCTCCCTCATAGAATTACTGAAAATTGGGAAGTGACAAATGCTAACAGGGGGTCAAATCCCTGAGCAATATGTTGATTCATTGATAAATCTCTCATAAAGATATGAAGTAACCAACTAATTCATTTAGTTTTCAACACAATATAAGACGTATCACTCAAAAATTAGGGCAAAAAATAAGCTTTTAATGAATATTTAGCATGTTTACCCAGGGCCTTCCCTTGGCTGATTCTTCTATTCGCCCTATCTTTCGCCAAATTGAAAAGAATGGGGCAAAATCTGTCGCCAAGAAGCCAAATAAGAAGCCAATTTTTTTGCCGAGTTTCATGCCACTGACATCCGCTGAGCTAGGAAACTGCAAAAAAAATATCCAACACACTCACTCACACACACACAAATCTTAATAGCATAATGTGTGATCTATCTTGTTCATTTGAATTCAAACAGACTAGCCATGATATTTCCAGCATATCGGGATATTTCACTAAAAAATCGGATCCCACCCCCAGTGCCCCACCAAAGACAATCGCAAACACGTTCTTCTGTTACTGTTCTGAACTCTATCAATCGTCGAACCGGTCAATTTTATAAAATGAAATGGAGATTAACTGACGTTAGTTTGGTAAATGTAAATTTCTTTTCCTAAACTTTTTATCCAAAGTTGTGTTTTTTAAGACCAGTAATTAACTTTAACGGAGATCAAAGTCATGTCGTTTTTCTGTCAACCAGTTACCCTAAAATATTCCTCTGTTGATGCAAAAACACAGCTGACGTCACAAAAATGTTGGGTTTGAACATTCTACCCTACGGGAGCGTAGGGTTGTGACGTACATCAAAGAGACCGACGTTGACGTTTTTTGCCCCTATTCGTTTTAATTCACCCCACAAATGCGTCTCGTCTTAAGGACTGATTTGAGAATTTATTTCATTTAGTTCATGAACTAAAGAATTATAATTAACGTGAAAAGGGAACATGTCCTGTTGTTTTTGAGATAGATCCTGTCTAAATTAGAAAGATTGTAAACTGGAAACCCCGTCTAGATAAGATGGATTAATGACCAAAAGATTCGGTTAAAACGTTAGATTTCAACGCCGGTATTTTGGTGAACGAACAAAATTATTGATATAATTTCCATCAACAAAACCATTGACGAATTGTATGATAATTCGAAGTTGTTCAATCAAAACACCGTAAATGCAGCCTGGAACAAGCTGTAGTTACTCTATTTTGATCGAACACTGACGAATTATTCAATGTTATTTCCAGTATTTTGTTTATCAAGATTTCAACCATAACAGTTTTTATTTTTTCACGAATACTCGAGTGCTTTATCAATCTTGAAATATGAAAGTTATTTCTGTAAAACTTTTGGCACACACATATGATTGAATTGTTCGATAAATTATCAATAACGAATAATTTACTTGCATTGGTAGAAGTCTTAACCGAATATCGTAATGGACTACATTTTTTAATGCTTTTCGGTTGGTTATTAATATTTCTCGGTAGACTATCACTTGATAATTCACCGAAAAAAAGAAAACGGTGAAATTATCAAAAATCGTGATGACGTTATCAAAACACCAATATGACCAAATATGCCTGGATACGAACTTCTTTTGTTGAATTAATTTCCTAAGATATCATTTTGACTGTGTGTAACATAGATGCATATTTTTTACGCCGTGAAAATTAAGACAAGGTTTCTTTGTATGAAAACCCCACGCAATTTTTAAGAACGTATTTTCTGGTTTTTCACATTGTTAAGAGCCGCCGTCATAGCGCAGTTGATAGCGAATAAGACTCCCAATCTTCAATCATAGGATGTCATGGGTTCGATCCCCGGCGGCAGCACATATCCTTCTGACTTATCTCTAACCTATACTTGGATAATCGCAAACCTATGTGGGATAGCAGCTGGAGGCTAGGAAAGGATGTAATGGTAGTCCTGGTGTGAGAATTACAAGGAATTCATTGTTAGGTCCCAAGCCGCCGCGATATGACTGAAATACTATTAAAAGTGGTGTTAAGCCCCATTCAATCAATCAATCATCCCACTTAGGTTTACGATTATCCGACCATTGGTGAGAAACAAATGTCGGATAGGATATTTGCCGCAACAGGATATCAAACCCTGTACCTCTTGTTTGACCGCAGCCGAATGTTGTGGTTGTAATGTTTTAAGTAACGACAGGAAGCCATTACTAGGTGCACCAGTCTTGCGATTTAACTACAATACATTTAAAGCGGCGTTAAACCCATATATTCAAATAAAAATCAAGTTCTGCTTTGCCCAGTAATAAGTTTCGTTCCTCACCATATGTGAGAATTACATATTCCTTTGTTGGGTGCTCCAGTCGCCGCGATATGACTGAAATACTGTTAAAAGTGGCTTTAAACCCCATTTAATCAATCAATCAACTTATCACCGTGCTAATTTGTCGGAAGGTATATTTTCCTTTTCTCCGCTTTAATTTAAATACTGTACACTATTTCAGTGAACTTTAATCATAATTGAATATTTTATGGTCAGTTATATTCCAATTTTGCAGGAAGAAATGTTTGGGAGGAAGCGAACTTCTTCAGATAGAAGGTTTATCACAGGTGGTGATATTCTAATTATATGATGATAATTGTCAGATAAACGCCCACAATTCCTGTCTTACAAAAAATGCAAAGAAAAAAAGGGGGAATAAATTTTACAGTGCGATATTATTCTTTTTCCAGGTCGAATTGTGGAAAATATTCAGGTCTATATTATTATTGTATCAACCTTGTTAAGCTTAAGATACAGTAAGGTAGCATTGACTCGGATTAGGACAATATTGCGACCACAGCGCAGTTAAAACCTGATCATGGGGTTCCGGGTTCGATTCCCGGTCTGAATCCATGGTAAGGGGCTCCAGCCGTCGCGATGTGACTTAAATACTGTAATAAGTGATGTTGAATCACGCCCAAACAAACACATCATTACCCTAAATGTTATTTATCACAAATTACAAAATTAAAAAAATGAAAAAAAAAAAAATCTTAGACCACTATGAAATGAGCCCTGCGTGACATTTCCAACCATTTTGCATGTGGATGACACGCCCACAATGAGCACCCTGGACAGCCATTCGGGACAATTAGAAGATTCGCTGATAGTTTACAGAAGCTTTGGGTCAGTATCTATCTACAGAGCGCAGAGTGAAGACTCTGATCAGACTGTGCGGATGCACAGGCTGATCTGAGTCTTTACTTGGCGCACATGTGTAATGGCTTGAAATGTCACGCATGCGCTCAAATGTTGTCGTCTGCTGAAAGGGAAACCCGAATTCTGACGTTGCTGGTACGGTAAAATTTGCTAAGAAACAAGAAATATTTCCTTTTGTAGCATTTTTATATCCTGTTTTGTTTTTATTATTAACTTGAGACAGTCAGAATATTGCCATCGCTCTGATGTCGTCCACGTCAGCGTCGTCGTCGTCAAAAACTTTTTCATTTTCCTATATCTCTAACATCTCTGTACTGAGGGACCTCATATTTGTGTATTTCGTTTGGGTCAAAAGTCCATTTTAAGTCGTCTGGGCATAAAAAAATGTGTATACGCGTAAATGATACGATTTAAGTCGTTAGATTTAAGCGAAAGTACACGCGTAGTACACGTGTTATTTAACGCGTGCACTTTCAAAATATAATCTTGTACGCGTAAAAATTGAGCATCTTCATATTGTGCGTACACTTGTGATTTTAAGCCTACGGACACATTTTATACTTTCTAACGCTCAGCATTTTAGCGGGCACTACTTAATGTTGTGGGTGATTCTATTTTATTTACGCTTGCATTTACTTTTGCATTTACTATTTAAAATGGACTTTTGACCTTTTTAGTGCATCATCTTCCGCATGTCTTTTACTTTTGAAAAGATCTTTCTACTGTTATAAACTTCGAGATCATTGGTCAAAGTTAAGGTCTAATTCTAAGGCATTTCATAAAAAAACTCTTTTAAAAATATCCTACATCTCTACTTAAGTACAAAGCGCCTTTAGCCGAGCGTTGGTATCCGCATTTTGTGCCCTCATTTAGTCTAAAAATCTTCTGAATGACGTCCGTTAATTGGTTATTAATCAATGCATCGAAATATATATTTTTTATTTCATTATAACGTTTATTTTGCTAAAGGCACAGACAATACCAACATGCCTAATGAAGATATTTGAAGTTGTAGTTGGTAATGTGAAGGTCATTGGCACAGCTTTAACTGACCAATAGCTAGCCCCGCCCACTTTTTCCTTTAGTCCCGTCTATTGACGCCTACAGGAAGTTCTCCTTCCATTTCAAACGGCGTTATTTTGCAAAATTTGCGACCAGTATTTTGAAAGAAAAAGAATAGTTATTCGGCGACCTAAACGTTTAAGTCGCCAAACTAACAAAGATGCTTCACATAAATGGCGGCCAATGTCGGGGTTCAAAATTAACTTCCAGTCTCTTTGAATAATTGCATAGGTTGACAAGTTATTTGATTGACAGCCGTTATTGGTCAAATTGCGGTCTTGGATTCAATTACAGGTTGAGGATAAACAATTGTGACCTTCAACTAGCGCTAACCGCGATAATGAGTCCCTTTATAAAGGCTAATATCATAAATAACACGAATCTAAGTTACTAGAGTATCATTTTCTCTGGAGAATAACATGATATCTGTTAGATAAATTAGAGTGTAGAGCCAGGAATTTTGATGCGCCATGAAAAGGTTATCTGTAAAATTCTGATAAATACATCAGCTTCAACAAGTCTAAATTATAGACAGACAAGTCACCATAAAACTTGCTCTGGACAATAATGTAATTCTAAGTGGGAGTGCAGCTGGAGGCTAGGGAAGGATGTAATTATGGTACTGGTGAAAGCTATAACAGGAGTCCATTGTTAGGTGCTCCAGCTGAAAAATGACTGACTGAAAAAGCGGCGTTGAACCCGGTTCAAACAGAGAAAAAACTTCTGTAATACAAATACGTGTCGTCATTATATTATCTCGAGTTGTTGTCGACTTTTTAAATTTTGAAATATCATCATCCAATCTATTTTACTTTACCGATGACGTCACGTGCGCAGTCAAGCAAACAATCATTAAAGTGTAAGGAACGATAGAGCCCTTTAAGCGAGTACGATGCATATTAAGTCAATTATTTTGGGTGTATTACATATCGTCACTACCGTAGCACATGCCCGCATGAACGACGCCCCAGAAGACGGTTAGTTGTCCACGGGCGGTAGTGCAAAGCTAAAGGACGAAACTGCTGAGAGCTCCAACTGGTTCTTTAACATGCTCGATCTAAAGGCACCGTTACAGGGGTTCACGTTTAACGTATCATACGAAAACCACTTAGTTTGTTGGCATGGTGAGTCCGGGGATCGAACCCGCGATCTTGAGGTTTGAAGACGAATGCTCTGCCAACTGAGGTAATAAAACCTGATATCGTGCTTTTTATCTATTGTGCTAACAACAGGTAGCCGTGTACAAACCTGCGCGGACCAAATAGGCGAAAATAGATTTAGGATTCATGATATTCGAGGTCTAATATGGAAAATGTATAGGAAAAAATATTAAGAGGAAGAAAGAATTTTTTAAACAGTCGTGGCCTTGCCTGGAAAAATGCAATGTTCATTCAAGATTGATATTGTAAGCAATAAGTTCTGTGATCGCACTCAGTCTATTTGTTGTTGTTATTTGATTACCAAGAACTGACATTTCAATTGAAGGATCAGTGACCCCGCCTACTGACCCCACCTACTGACTCCGTTTCGATATTAAAAGACGTCATTTGCAAAAAGTCATCGCCGACAGCATGTAACAAAAAAGTAAAATTGTTAGTTGGCGACCTAGACGTCAAGCTGTAGTTACGACGTTTAAGTCGCCAAATCAACTAAAATGCTTCTCAAAAATACTAGCCAATGTTCGTGTTAAACGTTCACTTCCGGTCTAAATGAATGCCGGTCTAAATGACTGATTTGATTGGAAATTTGACTTGGTGACAGCTCTGCGGCCAAAAAGCTCTGTTCCTTTTACCAAACGACATTCTAACAAAAGATCGCTCGTTTTCAGTAGACGTTAATTCTACTAATTCGCAGACGCGATTCTGTATTAATATGTATCTGTTCTTGATTTACGAGATGTTTGAATCTATATAAATCAGCGTTAAAACGAAACTATGGCATGTGCTTAGAATTATGGGACAGCTGAGTTTAAACTAGTATATATCTACAGCGGCTATAGCGATATTGTAGCGCGTAAGACTCTTAGTCAAGGGGTCCCGGGATCGATCCCCGGCCGCAGCGAATATCCATACCGACAGTTGTCTCTTACCGATGCGTGGATAATCGTATACCTAAGTGGAATGAGCAGCTGAGGGCTCTGAAAGGATGTAGTGGTAGTACTGGTCTGGGAAATAGGATGTAGAGGTAGTACTGGTGGAATCAATTGATAGGTGCTTCAGTCGCCGCGATATGACTGAAATACTGTTAAAATGGTTTTTAATCCCATTTAATCAATAATTCAAGCGAGCAAGCAAATGTTAAATCATGATGAGATGTGAACTAAATATTCTGATTATGCGGCGCTGATTTAAGAGATCACATATAATCCGCAATTACAATATAGACATCGATTACTAAAGGTATCGTCCTTACCAATCCATTTATAAAAATTTTACCATATTTTGGTTTTTCGTCTTATTTTCTCTAGTTTCATGAAACACACACACACACACACACACAAACCATCGTGTGCTAAGATTACTATATCATGAACAGTGATTTAACCCTTTCCTGTTTTGGAAAATTTCGGACCTGTCCAAATTCAAAGGTTTTGCAGACGAAAATTTGAAGTTGATTTTATTTAAAGAAATAAACAGTCCCTAGGGTAGAAAATATTGTGGGAAAAGAAGCAATTTCTTGTTTTTCCACAATGTTTTCTCAGTTATAAAATCACTGGGACGTAAAAACCAGGGATTGAACAGGAAAGGGTTAAGAGATTTGTGACCGAAGAGGGATTTACGGAAAGTATCAACCCTTGCTAGTGTGCGCGGACTGTGCAGTCTGAACTTTGTCGAAACGTTTCGCATGTTACAGATTTTCTAAATCTAGAATTATGATTCTACCCCGTTAGTACCTTTTTAGATTGAGACATCTTCTTGACCTCTGCTTGATTAGATCTCTTTTTCTAATATTTGCTTCACGTAGTACCCAAGAGGCCCATTTTGGTGGAACAGGCAAAACTTAATTACACAAAAACGGTTATAAGAGTGGCGTCAAACAATAGATGGAGGTTTTAGAGCAAAAACATAGTACGGTTCAATAGAAAGTTTAGACCCATACTATGATTTTGCTCTAAGCCCTCGAAATAGATAGAAAAAAATAAAGATATGTGTATGAAAAGAAAGAATTACAAGTCTAGGGTGGGACGGTATCTGTCCTTACAACAACAACAAAAAAAGCATACACAAAAACTTTAAAACAGTAGAGGTCAGATACTAAATGTTGGTATATTTGACAAGTTGACAACAAAAGTGAGCAATTGTCTCGACAAAACTATTTTGTTTTGGTATTTTTGTATGGTCATACATGTAATAAACAGAGACCTGGGTGATATTTTTTCAAACTGGCTTCTTTCTCAGCTCGGCTGTTTTAGGAGAAACCCCAAGATATTGTTATTACTAGGTCGCCGTCTCCGTCCGCTTCTGCGTCGTCGTCCAAAGACTTTTGGAATTTTGTAATAACTCTGGTATTACTGCATACATTCACTTGAAACTTGAAATATAAATTCACTTTTAAAAGAACAATCTATACCAACAAGGGCGATAACCCTAAATGAATTTTTGAATAATTTAATTGTTAGTTTCGTCTAACAAAAACGAGCGTTCTGATTAGTCGAAAAATTTAATTCATACCTCCATGAACAAAATTTTGAGCACGCAGTGATTTTGTATGCTTCCGCACAAAATAGTCCCATGCAAAAAGGTATCAAAAGATGTAGGGTTTTTGCTTTATTCGCTCTATACCATTAAATTATAAGAAATGAAGAGAATATTTTTTGTTTTCATGGAGGTATGAACCGAACTTTTTACCTCCATGAAAACAAAATATATTCTCTTCATCTCTTAAATGAAATATGCCCCTTTTTCGACTCTAACATTTTACAAAGTATCAACCACTTGAAGAGACGAGCGTTGGCATTCTAATGGGGTGTTCTTGTTTTACCTTTGGCTGTAGCGTAGTTGGTAGCGCGTAAGACTCTTAATCACTTAGTTGGAATGAGCAGGTCGTTGCTCGGGTGGAGTGTCGTTGCTTTACTTGTCTGCGAATCGACAGAAAGCCATGGTCATAGCACGATGATCTAGTTTCACAGTCCACTTGAGGAAAAGCCCGGTAACACGCTGTGTTCTCAATCCCGGGGTCGTGAATTCGAACTCTAGCGCTGCAGTCATTCTTTTCGACATTTGATAAGTCATTGCGACATGGGTGGTTTGTCCGTCACTGATTGGTGAATCCCGGGGTCGAGAATTCGAACCCTAGCGCTGCAATCATTCTTATCGACATTTGATAAGTCATTGCGACATGCTAGATTTGTCTCTCACTGATGGGCGAATTATAAGTAGTGTACCTAAGTTGGATGAGCAGCTGCTGGCTCGGATAGAATGTTGTGGTTTGATTTGAATGTGGTTTAACGCCACTTGTAACCGTATTTAAGTCATGTCGCGTAGACTGGAGCACCTAAGCATAGATTCCTGGTATTTCTCACACCAGTAATACCACTACATCCTTTCCAGGACCTCTTGTTTGAGAGTCCTACTATTCTATGACCGCGGCCGAATGTTGTGGTTGTGTTGATTTAAGAAACGACAGGAAGCCAATGTTAGGTGCACCAGTCTTGCGATTTAACTGAGATACATTTAAAGTGGCGTTAAACCCTATCAATCAAATAAAATTCAAGTTTCTGGTATGCCAAAAATGAGTCCGTTCCTTACCGAGTATTATCTAAATGTAGTACGGCTGTATGTGGAGAAAATTAATTGAATGTGTTTCCATTACGAGCACACATGTTCAACCGGAATCATTTCAAAGCTGTTCCAGCCCCAAGGGGCAATGTTGTGAAATCTATCATACTACCTAATTTAGAGACTGTCATATGGCTCTTTACAAATCGCGAGAGTAATTCTTAGAACTACCGCGGCATCGTAAAATGTCCAGATATTTTCTTTAACTCTTGACATGCTGAATTATAAAACATCTACAGGACTGGATTAAAATCAAAAGGCTGAAAGAACCGGAGGAAAAATTGTGGGTTAATAGTTATTTTTGAAATTTTATCGAATAAATAACTCAGGCTCAGGAGGGACAAACAGGTGGTTCAGATAAAGATTTTTGCAGGAGGTAAAGAAAAAGATCAGCCTGCACATATGTATGTACAGGCTGATCTTTGTCTTTACCTCCTGCAAAAACAGGAATATTTCGGGATCAGCAAAACGAGGGTTTAGTAGCAATTTTACCAGAATGCTTTTTATAGGCTCTAGTCTGCTTGAAAACTGCTGAAAGCATTTAACTTGATTTAACACTTCGCGAAATATAAATTGAGTATAACACAAGCAAAAACGGAATATCTTGATAATTGGGTAAGTATCGGATCTGGGTCGAAACTTTCGCTCATTTTCGAGATGTTCCGTTTGTGTATTCCGCTCATTATATTTTTTCGAAAACTAGAATGGCCATTCTATCTTACTGTGTTTTTGAAATACGTCCTCACCGTTTAGTCCCCGCGCAGGATGCTTTTTCTTTTTTCATTAAGACGAGTCAAAACGTACATCCTTGAAACAAATATTTGAAAAAAAAAAACAAGATCTCATCAGGAAGAGGTAATCCAGGGTTGTTTTTCAAAATAAATACATAAATAAATAAAAAAGATAATAAGGTACACATTTTAAAGGAATATGCAAAAGCTTGAAAACAGACTATAAACTTAAATGTTTTTAAATAAAAAAGAGACTATGTAGAATTTCATGGAAAAAGAGGCTAAAGAGCAACATGATTACAGACGCTCCCTTTTAATTGGTGATTTATAGGGTTTAACGACACTTTCAACAGTGTTTAAGTTATATGGCGGCGGCTGTCAATCAATGAATATATCGACGAATCAGATAATTCATTCAGCCCGGAATCGAGATTTTAACTCAGACATGGGCCGCCATTTTTGTTAATCTTTTTACTTAAACGTCGCAACTACAGCTTGAATAAGCTGTAGTAACGACTTTTAGGTCACCAACCAACCATATTACTTATTTGTTACATGCTACTGGCCATATTTTTTTCCAAATTAACGCCGTTTAAAATCGAAGCGGGACTTCCTGTCGGAGTCAGTTAAGGGGTCGGGGGGGCTTACGAGGTAAGTAGGCGGGGCCAGCGATTTGCCAATGGAGGCATGTCAAGATGACTTCTGTTAAAGCGACTCTTGCACAGATTTTGGAAGATATGTTTTGCTCTTAATTTTCACCTCTCTAACTGTAATGCTATCAGACAACTGAAAGAAGGAAATTAAGCTGATTTTGTAATGAAAATTATACTGTTCATAACTTTAAAAAAAGAAAAAAAAAGCAAGAATAATTCGCGTTACGAGACGCCAAAGTAGTCAAGGAAGTAAAACCCGGATGGAACCGGAATTCATCGGGTAAGCACGTTACATGTATCTGTCGATTTCACCGAAAATTGCCTTATTTGTCGATTCCATATCAATTACGTCATTGGCTTCCGCTAGAAAGTCATTCGTTATCGGCATTACCCGGAGACTAACGACTTCATCCGACCAATTACGTTGTTTCAAAGTAGGGCATAGGGAATATGCTAGATTAAAGTAATTCTATTGTGAATTTAGTAGATTTTAAACTAAATAAGAACATGTATTATGAACAGGACATTTGTAACAACCTGAAAAGCAGATACTTTCGCTATATCAATTTTTATGAAATTATGTTAAAGAGTCGGAAAGAATTTTGGCCGAGTCGGGTTCGAACTCATGACACCCGAATTAAGAGTGTTATCGACTAAGCTATCCGGGTTAGGCGCGCTCCTATTTAAATTTAACCTTTGATAAAGCTTAATTGAACAAACAAAGCACTGAAATTGCTGTTAGCTAGCAAAGCATAGTTTTGCTAATAATTTTCTTTGTCAAAGGTTATCATGATAAACAAACGAGGTTAAAGTAACCCAGGAGTTAATCCATTATAAAATGAACAAATTTAGACTGGTTCAACTTTAAAGAAGGTCGTAACGACAATTTCAAGTTTATTGAATTTAGAAAATATTTCCCATCTTTGCTAGAAAACCACCATGGTTTTCCAAAGTTTTTTTCTTGGGATCCTTAAAAAGGGTTTGATAGCATGCTCTCTTCAATTTGAATTGGGTGTACAATAATCCTGAAATACATAAGAAGTACTTTTTATGGCGTAGACATTCAATGGATTTAGTGGTTAAACCTGCTTTGTGGCAGTTTGCACTCGTTTAACTTTGAGAAGACCCCAAAATTTTGTCTGTTGACTTAAGCTATCAAAGCTGACGCTTTACTAGCTAAAGAGGAATAAATGATTTCGAACTGCGAATCATATTTATTATTCAAGTGTTTTCTGAAACAGAGCTATTTTTCCATCTGTTTTAAGAATATTCTCTGGGATTCAAGCCAAAATACAAGCGTTAAAAGGAGGGTGTTGTGTCCTGAGCAGTGATCTTGGATCTGTACAAAGACTTTCGATTGAAATTTTTTTTTTCATTAACAAAAAGAACAGCACTGGCCTATTTCGTTTAAGTATAAGTTGGGAATAAAATTCACGAAAATAAAGCTACCAAGGTTCATTAAAATATCACCGCGTGTGTCGTTGCCCTTTGTGAACAGAAAAAGATCTAAAAAACTGAGTTTTTTACGATGAAAAAGAGGAGAAAAACCTATCCCTAAATAACAACAGAACTGAGCACAAGTGCAAAGGCACTATATGTGTCTTCCATTTTTTTTTTTTGAGTCGGCTGATTTCGTCGACAATCGTGCTCTCATTGTCACTGTACACGATCGGGGACAGGTTTTGAAAAGTAGCGATTGCAGGTTTCAGGACTACATTACACGAAAAGGTTTTAAAAATCGCATGCCCACCGATAAGCGCTACAACTTGTAAATGCTTGTTCGGGGATACGTTCTTTGAAGAAGTCGGGTACTCTATTTAGATATGAAGAAAACCAGTGATTGTTGTAGTTTTTGTTGTCCAATTTCGTTACCTTGTCTCACTTGAAAAGGCTTGAGTGCACCCATAGGTCTCCAGTTTAAATCTAAAGAAACGAAACGATGTACTCTCTAGAAATAAAGCTAACCTTTTCATTGTCTACAGGTGCTTTATCATTTGAAAACATTTCGGAAAATTGCTTGTTACAAGCAATGTTTTCATTATACACAATGTTTCCTATCCTAAAAGACATAAGGATTTTAAAATTCATCCCACTTCATAATGTCGCCTTTGAATTTCTACCTGTCCAAAATTGTGTAGTTTGGAAACGGTTTTTTTTATAACATTTGGCAAATCATTCACCGATTTTCAGACCCGATAGGTTTTGATTCACGAATTGATTTAACATTTTGGGTGACCAAGTTTCAACACCTCATTTTTTCACCGAGGATTTTCCAAAGTGTCAATTGATGAAACAAAACCTAAACTTTACAAATGGGTCATTTAAATGATGTAAACGTGCAAATAATCAAATATCGCAAATACTCGAAGTCGACATTACACACCATCTCCGATATTCGATAAACTTTGGTGTCGCGAAAACAGTGTTGAAAAATGTTTGATTAAATACAATTTCACTATTTTTAACTTTTACTATTCTCTATAAATGCTTGACGAATCTTTAGCTACGCATATTTCACCCCGACGAGGCTTTTTGTCGGAGATTGTCTGCTATACCCGCCGACAGTATGTTTCAGTGTACGATCGGTTTTGCAAAAAGAAATAAAGCAAATCGTTAGAGGACGTTCTAGGCTGCAGCATCTTGGCTACAAGATAGAAATTGCATTTCTGATAAGGATGAGGTCCTGGGTTCTATCCCCGTCAGCTTGTCTCTCACCAATAGGTGGATAATCGTAAACCTAAGTTGGATAGCAGCTGGAGGCTAGGAAAGGATGTAGTGGTAGTACTGGTGTGAGGAATACCAGTGATCTATTGTTAAGTGCTCCAGCCGCCGCGATATGACTGAAATACTGTTAAAAGTGGCGTTAAACCCCAATCAACCAATCTATCTATGTCGGCGTAAAATATCTTCGGAGCTCGAGCAAAAGTGTCGAAACTACTGTTTCATTAAAACCGCAGTTGCGACATTTTGCTCCCGCAACGACGATGTCTTGGCCTACACTTCTCTCCCATCACTTGGTGGATAATCGTTAAACCTATGTGGAATGAGCAGCTGGAGGGTCACAAGGATGTAGTGGAATTACTATAATTGTGAAAAATTCCAGGGATACATGGTTAGGTGCTCCAACTTCTGCGATATTTCAGATATACCGTTAAAAGTGGCGTTAAACCCGAATCAATCAGTCAGTTAATTCGATAAAGATATGTAATGCGGAACATTTCCACAAACTTCACGAGTCCATGCAGGGAAGACACTGAGCACATAGTCCATTAAAAATATTAGCTGGGCCTCGGACGAAACTTCGAGACCGTAGCTTTCCACAGAGTGTAAATAGGGGACTGTGATCAGACTGCGGGGATTCACGGACTGGTCTAAGTCTTTATTTTGGGGCACATGTGATGGTTTCCGAAATGCCACACATGGGCTTGATTCACGGATCGCGAATGTCAGACAAGAAATCATTAGACTAATCAAATCATTCATTTAGACCGGGGGAGAAAATTTGACTTCCGACACTTGTCGGCATTTACATGAAGCAATTTTGTTGCTTTGGCGATTTAAACGTTGTAACTACAGTTTATCTAAGCTGTTGTTACGGCGTTTAGGTCGCCATCCAACCCTTTACATTTTTATCACACGTTACTGACCATATTTTCTTTTTAAAATAACGTTAAAAAAATCTAATTTTCTGTCGGAGACAGCGGGCGAGGGCAGCGTTCTATCAATCAAAATTAATTACTTATTTTGATCAATCGGCCTTAAATTGCCAGAGACGGTTAAGTTGTTTTTAAATTTTTTCTTGCATGGTATAGAGCACAAATGCTTGTTCAAGTGTACGATCTATTGTTTTAGTTTGGGATCCATTCTTT
Organism: Fragum fragum; assembly: GCA_946902895.1. Lineage (NCBI taxonomy): Eukaryota > Metazoa > Mollusca > Bivalvia > Cardiida > Cardiidae > Fragum > Fragum fragum. The sequence continues at coordinate 55,606,460 of OX336376.1, read as the reverse complement.
AAGTGTACGATCTACTCTTTAAGTGTTCAATCTATTGTTTAAGTGTATGATCTATTGTTAAAGTGTACCATCTATTCTTTAAGTGTACGATCTATCCTTTAATTGTGCGATTTATTGTTTAAGTGTATGATCTATTGATTAAGTGTACGATCTATTCTATAAGTGTACGATCTATTCTTTAAGTGTACGATATTTTCTTTAAATGTACGATCTATTCTTTAAGAGACGATCTATTGTTTAAGTGTACGATCTATTGATCAAGTGAACGGTCTTTTCTTTAAGTGAGCTATTGTTTAAGAGTACGAATTATTATTTAAGTGTACGAATTATTGTTTAAGTTTACGATCTATAACCAGTTAGAAGTTATTTTATTACATAAATTCTCCCCGTACAACGTATAAATATTTCTTGAATATGAAAAATGAATAAAATACATGTAAATGGTATATGATAAACGCTAAAGAGAAAGTAAAACGTCATTTTGCAAGTACATGACGTCGAATTTTCATTAACGTCATTGGAGGATTTGTTAACGCATATTTGGCGGACATTAATGCAAATCGAACGACTCATTGTATGATTGTATGGGCTTTATCGCAACTTTCAACAGTACGTCAGTTATAATGAAGCGGCTGGTACACCTAGCTATGGCTTCCTGTCATTCCCTACACCAATACTACTACAACATTCTATCCTACCCATCAGTTGCCAAGAACCATTTATATTAGGCGCTCTACTTCTGGTCAATAACCCATGTCACGATGTCGCGAGGCTTTAAGGAACGAAACGACCAATCAAATCATTAATTCAGCCAAGGATTGAGCTTTGAACTTCTACATTGACCGCTATTTGTGTGAAGCATTTTTGTTGGCGACTTAAACGTCGTAACTACAGCTTATTCAACCTGAAGTTACGACGTTTAGGTCGCCAACCAATCGTTTTACATTTTTAATTGCTATATTTTTTCAAATTTAACCTGTCTAAAATCGAAACGGAACTTCCTGTTGGAGTCCATGGGCGGGGCCAACAGAGTAAGTGGGCGGGGCCAGCGATATGTCAATCATCGGGAAGATCGTTTGCCGAGTTAGGGTTCGAGCACACGACCCCAGGATTGAAAACCCAACACGTTACCGACTAAGCTTTAAAAATCAATCCAAAAATTATTGACTTAACTATTCCATTAATGAAATTTATCCAGCGAATTATCTCGATATTTAACAGAAAAGCATTTCGGAAAAGGGTTTTACCAAACCAACATCTGTTCAAGCTCAATTGAGATTTCGACCCCCGAGGAAATTTCCTACAAATTCTTCTCTGCGCATTTCCACGGATAGCCCGAAGTGACGGCGATATCTTAATTTTGAGAATATTTTCAATTTTGGATAATGTACGCGATTTCTGTGTGTCTTGAAAACTAATTTACTCTGACGTTCTAAGTAATTGGGGAAGAAATGAGGGAAGATATTAAAAGTGAAATATCTAAGATTGTCTTGTTGCATGGAAATGCTTCTAATAATTTCAACGATTTTCTGCAACAAATTTTAATCCTATCTTTCTGATCTTAGATCGAAGTACTTGTTAATTATTACCATAGCGTCGGTGGACGAGCAAATTGTCGTAAATATAGCTTTAATATAGCTTCAATATAGCTTTAATATAGCTGAATTTACGACATTTTGCTTCTCCACCGAGGTCAGATACTTTATATCAAAAAGAAAAGAAAATAACCTTAAGAGACGAAAATAGTTTTTTATTGAGATACGAGACTACAAACTTAATCACACTTCTGTATGATCCTATGGCTTCATACAGTGTGATTATGCTTTCATTTTCGTACCTCATTGAAAAAAAAAAAAAAAAAAAAAAACCGACACACTTTCAATTCCTGTCTTTTAAAAACACAATAATTAATTGTAAATAAGCGAAGATTTAACTATTAAACCCATTCCCACACAATGAAGCTTTTTGACGGACCTCCAAGAAAAATGATTTTAAAACATTGTGTAAAATGAAGAAATTGCTTGTTACAAGCAATTTCTTCATTTTACACAATGTTTTCTTCCCAGAAAAATAAAAAATCTAAAATTATATAAACTCTGAATTGTCGTCTGCAACTACCAGTCTAAAGTCTTGCCGTCTTGAGATTGGTAAAAGAAAGCTGTTTTATGTACTTGTACTTTAAGCAATAGCTTTCAGAAAAGTTTGGTACTAATAATTTTTCATGGAATTGCTATTATTTTTGTTTTGACTGAGTTAAATCAAATCATACTACACATATTCATCGCGGGTTTATACATGATTGATTGATTAAACGGGGTTTAACGCCACTTTTAACAGTATTTCAGTCATATCGCGGCAAGTGGAGCATCTAACAACGGATTCCTGGTTTTTCTCACATACATACGTGTGACTAAAGGCTTTATGAAAGTCAAAGGTACAAAATTTCTCACATACATACGTGTGACTAAAGGCTTTATGACTGTCAAAGGTACAAAATTTCTCACATACATACGTGTGACTAAAGGCTTTATGACTGTCAAAGGTACAAAATTTCTCACATACATACGTGTGACTAAAGGCTTTATGGCTGTCAAAGGTACAAAATTTCTCACCAAAGGAATCCTGTAATCTTCGATGAAATTCTTACAGATCTCTCTATAATTTAATTGTTAGTTTCGTCTATCAAAAACGAGCAATCTGATTGGTCGAAAAATTTAATTCATACCTCCATGAACAAAATTTTGAGTACGCAGCCATTTTGTATGCTTCCGCACAAAATAGTTCACTACAAAAAGGTATCAAAATTTATTAAGTTGTTGCATTTTTCGCTCGATGCTTTTAAATTATAAGAATTGAAGAGAATATTTTTTGTTTTCATGGAGGTATGAACCGAAAAACCTAATCACACAATGTATGAATCCGCTTCGCGTATTCATACAGTGTGATTAGGTTTTTCGGTTCATACCTCCATGAAAACAAAAAATATTCTCTTCATCTCTTAAATAAATAAATTCAGAATGGGTCACAAGCCCACTTTGATTGATTGATTGAATGGGGTTTAACGCCAGTTTTAACAGTATTTCAGTCATATCACGGCGGCTGGGCACCTAACAATGGATTCCTGGTATTTCTGTCATCAGTAATACCATTACATCTTTTGCGAGCCTCCAGCTGCCCAACCAACTTAGGATTACGATTATCCGCCCATACGTGGGAAACAAATATCGGTGCGGCTGGGGATCGAACCTGGGACCCTATAAATTGGAGTCCTACAGAACAGAAAACGAAAATAAATCTCTAAATTATTTTATCTTTACAACATAATATAATTTGAAACTTAATTTCGTTTTCTGTTTGGCAAAGTGTTCGATATCGAGAAATTATTGTTTATAGTAGGGGTCTTAACATAACTGCCTTTAGGATTTAGGATTCTTTTTGAAGAGAAATGTTCTCCCTACTAGAGCCATGGGGCCTTTAAGTTTTTAGGTTCAGAACGCAATGAAAACAAACAAACAAAAACATTACCGTCATTTTTGTCTTCATTTCATATAATTAAATGCCATTATGATAAAAGAAAACAACAAAGCAAATATTTTACTAGTTTTGAGCCAGAGTTTATGGATCTTTTTTGTGATCAAGAATACAAAATAGTTGCGTGCTCAAAATAAATTTTGATCATTTCAATATGAAAAACAAATTTCATCAAATCAAAACGCTTGATTCTTGATAGAAAAAACTAACATTGGAATATTAACGTTTGCAGCTTACTGGGTCAATGGCCCTGTAAATGTATTAATATCAAGTGCCAGTTATCCAACCCTACAACAACTTCAAGCGTAGCTGGAGCCCCGGAGACAGATTTCAAGATGGTGGGCCGATATCACTCCCCGGCCCACATCCTCCATGTATTTCCTTAATAGGATACGTATCCAATTTATCTACTTAATGATTTCGCGCGGAAAGTTGAGCCTGTGCGTGACATTTCCAACCATTACACATGTGCGCCAAGTAAAGACTCGGATCAGCCTGTGCATCCGCACAGTCTGATCAGAGTCTTCACTCTGCGCTCTGTAGATAGATACTGATCCAAAGCTTCTTTATACAATCAGCGAATGTTCTAATTGCCCCGAATGGCTGTCAAGGGCGCTCGATGTGTGCGAGTCACGCACCTGCGAAATTGTTGGAAATGTCACGCACAGGCTCAGTTATTATAAATAGTAGGACAGTCGCTTGGTGTTTCAAACGGTATACAAACCACCTGTGTCTTAAAATCTACGTCATCGTGACGTCACCTGGAGTGGGATTCTTTTTCTGTAAAGCCCGATTAAAAACTGTCTTAATAGCTTACATACAACAGTTTCGCCTTAACCCTTTTATATGACGCTTCTCATGATATTGTTTATTGTCCATGGCACTCTATCTTCTTCCCTTGAATTTGGGTCATATAAAATTAGGTCTAGCGGTGTCGACATCCGAATGGCGTGAATTGTACAAATAATGCATGACTCCGCTAAACCTTTGCTAAATACCAACTAAAACACGTTCGCTTATAAAACAACGAAAAAGACCTTTAACTGGTTTATGTTTAAGTATTAAGTTAAAGGTTAAGGCGTATCTTTGAGCATCTGAGAAAAGATATTCTTATAGGCTTTAGAAATACCGATAAACCCCCTTTTTAATCCAAAAATATATAAATCTCACGAAAATGCTGGTATTATTGCACCAGCGGGCATGTGAGGAAAGATGCAAAGACCTGATCGTGGTTAATCGAATGTCACACAAAACCCTTTCGTTGTCGTCAATTTGGTTTTATGTCGGACAATCTATTTTTTAGACGTAGTCTTGTACTCTTTCGTTCTCACGACACTACCCAACTCTTGCATATTTATAAAAGAAGATAGGCGACTGACACAGCGTAACTCCTTACTTCTTGGCATCTCTTCGTAAATTTGCAATTCCGACACTCTTAGCAAAAAAGGGACTAAATTGACGATTCCGTGGAACAATCCATTTGTAAATCGAAAACTTGAAAATCAGGACATAGGGTATTGAACCACTGTCTTCCATGTTTCGTGACAAGACCTAATTTGCTTGCATTCGGTAATTTGAAGCGAGATTTAAGATGATAAATCAAAACATTAGTGATAACATTATGAAAGGCACTGTCAAAATAGTGATCTATTTAACACTTCTAGCCTATTTATGGAACACTTTGTCAATATTGGGGTTTGTATGTTTAAAAAGAAAAAAGTCCTTACGGACTTTCGACTTAAATGTAGCCGAGAGGAAAAGTTTCTGAAAATTCTGATTAAGCTGTTCAATTCACAAAAACTTCAGGGATCAATCGCTGGCCCCGTTGGGCCTGCCCTTGTCTCCGACATAAAGTTCCGCTTCGTTGTTATTCAAGCTGTAGTTACGACGTTTGGGTCGCCAAACCAACATAAATGCCTCACATAAATGGCGGCCAATGTTTGAGTTCAATGTGAACTATCAGTATAAACGATTTCATTGGTCATCTGGCTATCTGATTGACAGCCGCGATTGGTTATCTGCCGACCGGTAAGAGTGCTTGACTGGTGTTCCGAAAGTCACGGGTTCGAGCCTTAACATCGAGCCCTGCCATCGCCGGGATGTGTTAATGAGTATGACACTAACCCCTGTCTTCCCAGCTGTAAAATTGTGTATCAGTGGGTTTGATCTCACAAAAAGTTTAAACACACACGAACTTTTGCTCACACCTCCTAGATGACATTTTAAAACAACGAGATGGTCTTTTATGTACGTCATCGTGGCCCCAATATGGTAAACAATGTCTGTCGACTTTTTGTTGACAATGCGGGGGGACTCTCTTGGTGTCCGACCTAGATAAAACTAACCAGTATTTTTGTTGACAGGTTGTAAACAGCGTATTCAAATTGCACTGCTGTTACTTTGTTGTGATGCAATGCGATTGTTGATTTGACAGCAACCAATTACGCTTCAATACTGGATTTCTATTTGTAACAATGAATTATAGTCACGTGATACGGAACATCCCGGGTGTTCTTTAACACTTTCCTGTTTTCAAAACTCTAGACCTGTCCAAATTCAAATGATTTACAGAGAGAAGTTTAAAGTTGATTTAATTTGAAAAGAACAATTTAGTTGGGTAGAGAATATTGTGGTAAAAGAAGAAATTGTTTGTACACGCAATTTCTTCTTTTTCTACAATATTTTCTCAATCATAAAATCGCAGGATCGTTAAAACAGGGATTGAACAGGAAAGGGCTCAACAAATCACTTCTCAGGCCTGATATTCATATCTAAATTAATCAGCGTCGGACTCTCATTTACGAGATCCAGGGGCCGATCCCCGGTCGCGTTAAATATCCTTTCCGACATTTGTTTCCCACAAATGGTTTGATAATCGTAAACCTAAATGGGATGAGCAGCTGGAGCCTTGGAAAGGATAAAGTGGTAGTACTGGTGTGAGAAATACTATGAAGCCATGCTTAGGTGCTCTAGCGGCCGCGGTATGGTTGAAAAACTGTTAAAAGTGATGTTAAACCCCATTCAATTAAACTTAATCAACCAATCTATTAGTTATTATGATGACAACCAATATATGGTTAAAACTATTTTCAGTAAGTGGGATGAGCAGCTGGAGGCTCAAAAAGGATGCAGTGGTTATCTGATGTAAAAACTACCATGAAGTCATGGTTATGAGCTCAAGCCGCCGCGGAATAAATGAAAACTGTTTAAAGCGGTGTCAAACCCCATTCAAACAAATAAACTAAATCTATTGGTCATTATTTATTTATCTTTGATTGGCTATCCAAATAAGTAAAACTATTTTCAGCTACGACTATACATCCTAAAAACGATCCAAATAAGGTCAGGTGTCCCGTCTAACGTCAAATATATGTCAACGATTACGTCATTACGTTGTAGGACATTCATTTTTGACGTTTACACAGACAGGCTAATAATCATTCGAACTACAAGACTGTGATTAATGATAATGATAATTGAATATGACAGGCTTATTATCTTTCATATTATCAATGTTACAAAAAGCCTCATTGTCATGATATCCGAGGTAAACTGTGGATCGCCGGCCACGCCCACTTACTCCGACAATAAGTTCGACTGGGATAGCAAATGGCGATATTTTGCAAGATAAATGGTAAGTTACAAGTAACAAAAAATTTAAATGGTTGGGTTGGCGACTTAAACGTCGTAACTACAGCTTATTCAAGCTGTAGTTACGACGTTTAAGTCGCCAAACTAACCAAATGTCCGACATAAATGCCGGCCAGTATTGAAGTTCAAGAATACTTCCGGTCTAAATTTGTGATATGATTGATCGATTGATTATTTTAATTCACAACGCGATCGGTTAATTGGGTAGATGTGGGATAAAGCGTTTGAATAAGCTGTAGTTACGACCTTTTAGTCGCAACAAAAATGCTTCACATAAATGTTGATCAGAGTTTGAGTTGAAAGTTTACTTCCGGTCTAAACGTAAGATTTGATTAGTCTATCGATTAATTATTATTATTATTTTTATTATTGACAGACGCGATCGGTCAACTTCAAGCAGCTAGCGGCCGCCGTCATAGCGCGATCGGTAGCGCATCAGACTCCTAATCTTCATTAATGGGATTTCATGGGTTCGATCCCCGGCGGCGGCACATATTCTTTCCGACATTTGTCTCCCAGCAATGAGTGGATAATCGTAAACTTATGTGGGATAGCAGCTAGAAGCTAGGAAAGGATGTAATGGTAGTACTGGTGTGAGAATAACCAGGAATCCATAGTTAGGTGCTCCAGTCTCCGCGATATGACTGAAATACTGTTAAAAGAGGCGTTGAACCCCATTCAATCAATCAAGCAGCTGGCTAAAAGTTGAATCGTCAGAATTTCTAACACCTGCGTTGGTCGCTAGGGAGGTGTATTGTTGTATTACAAAAAAAGGAACACAAAACATCTTTTGACGACCAGAACATGACAACTACAGCAGATTCATACCTAAGTACGACATTTTTTGTCGACAAACAGGGGCATTAATTTTGCTATGTAACAGGGCAACATGTAAAAACAAAATATCGTCGTTAGTCAACCAAAATATCCTAATTTCAACTCAACTAAAGCGGTTTTCAGGACGTTTTGGTCGCTTTAAGGCGATCTCGTCTTTTAGTGACCAGAATGGCGTAACTACACATGTATTGAGATGAAGTTAGGCTGTTTAATTGATTAATCTTTAAAAAAATAACTCCGAAATATGTTATTTACCAAAAAGTAGGCAAGAATCATATCTGAATATACAGATTACCGGATTTTTCGAGTCCACTGATTCGGCACAATAAGACAAAAACAAGCACGAGTCAACAAGGATTGTTATATGAAAATTATTACAATGTATTGTAAAAATACTTTTTTTACTGTCAGAAACTGATTTCTGTGAGACTTTTCTACCGAAGTCAGCCTTCGCATTCTGTGCAGATTGACGGGTTTGAAACTGTGAGCAGTTCCCAAAAGGAGTCCTGGATTTATATATACACACTTATACCTATGGGCTTAGAGCAAAAACATCTCTATCTCCTACACGTATTTCCTACGTCTAATTGATGTTCGATGTCGCCAGACCCGCCAAAGACGTGTTCTTGTCACTGATTATGTAATAACGTTTTCTAATTTGACGTTAAAGTAGACAGACATAGGTCTTTAAGAACGTTTTCTATTTCTAATTTTGACGTTAACGTAGACAGATGTAGGTCTATAATAAATATAGACGCAAAGCCATAAAACAATTATTTCAATTAACTCCGCGTGGCATTAACATATAAAGAGTTCTTGTTTCAAACGTCATAACACAAGAGAACGGACAAAATCACATCGGAATTAGGCCATTGACAAAAATCCCTGATAACACAAAAGCCCCCATTGTCAGAAAATTTTACTGGGAATTTCGGAATTTAAGGGATAGGGATGGCCTTTTCCAGGCGATCTTCAACCTGTTCAGCCAAGGCACACCGCAAAGTTTGAGAAGGAATGAGTCCTTTAGTTTTCGGCACACTTTCTAACGGTTAATTCTAGTTTCGTCTATCAAAGTTTAAAGAATTTTGATCGGCTGAAATTTGATTTTAATACTTCCGTGGAAGTGCTCAAAACATAAACAAATTTGGCTTTTCATTGTTTGATTGCATTAATTATAAAAAAATAAGAGTTTATTTTTGTTTTCGTCGTGGTATGAACCGAAATATTTAATCACACTCTATGAATCCATTACATTTCTTAAATAGAATGTTCTGCATCTGATATCTATTATTATTTTTATCATTATTCTTAAATATTATGACAATTATTGTTTCTTTAATTAACATCATTATTATACCCCCAAAACTATGGTTGGTGGAATATAGGGGTCAGCTTGTCGGTCGATCCGTCGGTCCGTCCGTCTGTCTCTAGCTTTTTCGTGTCCGCTCAATTTCTCGGCAACTATCGGACGGATTTTATTAAAACTTCACTGATATAATCAGTATTAAGCAGAGATGTGCATATTCTATTTTGGTAACGGTCCATTGATTTTTGACAGAGTTATTGCTCTTTGGTGAAAAATCATGTCCGCTCAATTTCACAGCAACCATTGGATGGATTTGATTCAAATTTCACAGAAAGACTCGGTAAAAGTCAGATATGTGCATATCCTATTTTGGTTATGGTCCGTTTATTTTTGACGGAGTTATGGCCCTTTAATTAAAAAGTCCATATTCTCTTACGGCCCTTTGGTGGATAGCACTTGTATATGGACAAGCGCAATTTGGAAGTATTGGTCCGCTTTTCGATAATTTCTAGTTATTTCGATAAAAAGAATTTATATCCGAAATTTTGTAGAACAGAAATATTATTTTGTCAAATATCTTATTCCATTCTCAAATAGTCGTGATTTAAACACGAGGTTCGGTTGCAAGGAAGTATTCCTAAATTTGTAATCGTATTTATGGTTTACATTGAACTGATTCTGAAGTTCAACAAGATAACTTGTAGGATATCCAAGATAATCTAAGAACAGGATTTCTCTCGCACGTGACTTGCTCAAAGATGAGCGTATGAATGAAAGTGACTTCAAAAGTTCCAGTCAATTAGAAATTCCTTTCTTCCGATATTGTGTATAATTAACTCACTTGCGTCTCATTATTTTTCACATTTCTTCCGGGATATCTTGGAAGGATTTTGCGTCCTTTTGTTTTTAAGCTAACAACATGATATCGTACCCCATTCCCACACGAGAAAATTTTAGACAGGTCCAAATTGAATGAAGTTGCAGACGAAAATTTCAAGTGAATGAAATCTTAAAAATTGTTTTCTTTTGATACAGAAAAACTTTTGCGGGTGATGACGAATTGCGTGTAACAAACGTTTGTTTTTTTTTTTTCATTTGCCACAATGTTTTCCAGTGCATTTTTTCGGGGGGGGGGGCGTCAAATAGCGTCATTGTGTGGGAATGGGGTAATTAACCATTTCCTGTTTTGCAAAATTTTAGGCCAGTCAGAGGTTTTGCTAACGAAAATCTAAAGTTGATTTTATTTGAAAAATAACCATTTACTAGTGTAGAAAATATTGTGGAAAAAGAAAAAAATGCTTGTAACTAGCAATTTCTTCTTTTTTCCACAATGTTTTTTTCAATTATAAAATCATAGGGATCTAAAAAAAACAGGGATTAAACGGGAAAGGGTTTAACATGTTAAAGAAAAATATACCAAGTGAGTTATTAAAATATTTACTGTATTTATTACAATACTTACCTTGGCCGCAGCCATAGGTCAGTAATAGCAAATCGGATTCTTTAACATGAGGTCAGGGGTTCGATCTCGGATTGCGGATGCATGAAATGTTACGATGCGTTAAACAAAAATTGCAAATTCGTTCGTTACGCGGTATTCCATTATGACGTTAGATTTGTTGTTACTACAACGAAATCTGGACAAATTTCGTCGTAAAGAATACAACAAGTCAATTTGAAGGTACTTCTCTGGTTCAAGTATAGATTTAAAATGTTTATATGTAGAGCATTTCGGTTGACATACAATAGTCTCGTGCCAATCAAAATGTTATAAACAATACTTTCATACATTTAGTCCCGCTCTCATTCCTTTCGCGCTGAAGAACATCATCTCAGCGGGGCCAAAGACATTGATGACGTCATCAAATTGCGATATAGTTCATGTGCCAAATCACGCGATCTTAGGTCTTTGAATTTATCTTTTTTTCCGTTTTCTAGAAATAAAATAAGTGTTTGTTTCATGTGTACGTGATAGATATTCCATTAAGTGGACAACAATAGCTATATTTTCACTCATGTGAAAATATAGCTTATGTTGATCACTTACCCCTTTCCCATACAAATACGGAATTCTACTTTGCTGTGATTTTATACTTGAGAAAACATTGTGGAAAAAGAAGAAATTGCTTGTAACAAGCAATTTCTTCTTTTTCCACAGTATTTTCTACCACACAGGATGGTTTCATTTCAAATTGCATCAAATTTTCATTGTCGTCTGCAACCTCTCTCAATTTGGACCAGTCTAAATTGTCAAAAAATAGGAAAGAGTTAATGAAACCAGTCCAAGACTAAAACAAACATTTTCATTCTTGTTAATAAATAATACCTAGATGCAGTTATTCTTACATTTTAAGTGCATACATATTGTAACAAATTTCTCACTAGATCCCGACACTTAATTTCTTGTAAGTGCTTTTTTCCCCACCCATTTCCTTAAAATTCCGTTTTAAAGCCCCCCCCCCCCCCCCCCAGTAAGAAAAAATGTGGAAGAAATTGTGATCAAGAAAGAAATTACTTGTAAGGAGCAATTTCTTAATATTCCACAACGTTTTCCACCCATAATACAAAAAGTTTTCAACTTCCGTCAACTAGGAAATGATCGTCTACAACTTCTTTGATTTCGGATCATTCCAAAGTTTTGCTGTGTGTAAATAGGTTAAAGACGAAGTTACGACTTTTTCTTACACAAACAATAAAATATACCGTCGCTGCGATGAGAAAGCGTTCACAATCCCTACGACATGCGTCATTCCGTGCAACATGCAAATCATGTCAGTTACACTGTTAGAATGAATTCCTGTAATATTTTTACTTCACCTAGTTTCTACAAGAAACAAACAAGCCAAATTCTGGGTACATTGTCACTCGCGCTTTTTGAACAATTGGAAAGACAAGAGATATCGGCGCAAACCTATAACATACCAGTCATTTCTTCGTTGTTTATACCTCTCCGTTATTTCATTATGAATTTTAAGCCTATCCCCGCACAATGACGATTTTGACGCCCCCCACCAATAAAAAAAGATTTGAAAAAAACCATTGTGGAAAATGAAGAAATTGCTTGTAACAAGCAATTTCTTCATTATCAACAATATTTTCTATCTCAAAATTCAAAGATATTTGAAATTCCATCCACTAAAATAAAACACCTGCATCATCTGTGAATTTGGACCAGTCTAAATTTTTGTCATCTGGGAATGAGTTAAATACTTTTCAGTGAATTTTCTAGATATTTCGGTAGATTACTATTTTATATTTTCTACCGAAAGACCAGTGAAATTATTGGTTTGATAAATTTACTGTTGCCCCGACTTCGTTTAGTTTGCTCAGCTTTTGAAAGTATCTTTATTTACCCCCCCCCCCGCTATCCCTCTCGATATTGACTTTGTCACATGACGGGCACGATTGATGTGTCGTCACCCACGCCCACTGACCCCAACAGGAAATCCGACTGAGATAACAAATGGAGATATTTTGCAAATATTTAATCAACAAAATCTAACATTAAGAATAGCATAGTTGGAATTAAGTCGCTAAACCGACAGAACTGATTAACTTACAATGTCATCAAATGTTTGAGTTCAAAGTTCACTAATGTATAATTTTACTGATTTATCGATTTTTTTTTGTTGTTGTTGGTTATTGACAGCTGCGATCTGTCAAATACTTGATTAAAGAAAAGACAGGAGAATCGACCGTCAGTAACTGCCATGGTGTTAATCGAATTAATCGAATAGCTTTTGTCAAAATTCCGTTTTGAATTAATGATAATGATGATGATTATCATTTTATTATCATTTATAATAATTATTATTACTATAAACATAATAATGATAATTATAATGCAATTTGTATAAATGATAACAATAAGATTAATGATAATATCGGAATTATTGAAATATACTGTTTTTACCTTTATTGGTTAACCGATGGAAATGCTATAGACCGATTGTTAGAGGTGATAAGGACGCGTTCACAAAATAAAAATCCACTTGTCAAACCAAGAAGCGTGCAGGAAACAACTGGAATATTCATTTGGCCAAAATTATCGCAGAGAAACATTAACAAAAAGTCAGAATCAGTCAGAAACCTCTGACGATATATCTTTGACTATTTGGTGAATTGATTGTTTAATTGATCAACTGACTGATCGATTGATTGATTGGCTGATTTGAATGGTTGGATAATTGATTAATCAATTGATTGGTTGCTTGGCTGATTGATATGTTAGTTGATTGATTGATTGATTTGCTGGTTGATTGATAGATTGATTTATTGATTGATACATTTATTGATTGATTGGTTGGTTGTTGTTTGATTGTTTGATAGATTGATCGACTGATTCATTTGAGAAATATGATAATCGGACTTACTGCAATATAACAAATAGCTTATTACATAATTTATATTCTTTCTGTGTTAAATTACGCCATTCTTCTTAGTCTTTCACAGCCCACTGTTTGTACTTTATCATTAACCCGTAATCTAAGGCCTTAAATTACGATTAAAGTGTATTAAAACTGTCTTATTGCTATGAACATTTAAAATTCAAAACAGATGAATTATAATATTTAAGAGAAATCGAATGAATTGCAGCGCCACATTAGAATTGGACAGACTTCATGGCATTTAACGAATTACCAGACGACAAAATTTAAGAGAGGTCCAAATTCAAAGAAGTTACAAATGACAATTTAAAAGATATGAATTCTTAAATATCTTTGTCTTTGTTGGTAGAAAACATTGTGGATGATGAAGAAATTGCTTTAAACAAAATTATCCTCATTGTTCTCCGACAGCCTTTTTTTACGTTGATGAAAAAGCGGAATTGTCTGTGAAAGGGTTAGCGTGTATTTGAATACGTTGATGACTGATTTAAATCATATAACGGACTGACCAATCCAATCGTTCAGTTTTTCGGAAAGTGAACTTCGAACTCCGATATTTAGATTAAGCATCTTAATTGATTTGGAGAATTAGACGTCGTAAATACTGTTCAGCTGATTTTAGTTGCAACTACGACGGTCAGTTCGATCCCCGGCGGCGGCACTCATCTATTCCGTCTCTCCATTCCGCCACTTTTGTCTCTCACAAATGGGTCGATAATCGTAGACCTAAGTGGGATAGCAGCTGGAGGCTAGGAAAGGATGTAATGGTAGTACTGGTGTGAGAAATACCAGGATTCCATTGTTAGGTGCTCCAGCCGCCGCGATATAACTGAAAGAATAATGAAAGCGGCGTAAAACCCCATTCAAACAAACAAATCTACCGTTCATCGCCCTTCTTAATAGCGCGGTAATTAACCATACTCGTGTTTTTTGGCGAGCCCGCTTGCGGTAAGCGAGACATAATTGTCACTATGACAAGTCGGTGTATGTGCATTAGTGCGTTAGTCCGTCCTTCCGTCCGTCCGAATTTGTCCGGATAATTACTGGTAATAACTTGGCACAATTATTCTCCATCATGAGTAGATGTACCCTTTGAAAGAATTTTCGGATAGTTCTAATGTCAAGGCCATAACTCAAGGTCAAACACTAAAATTGATGGTCAAGGTGAAGTTGATGGTCAAAACTTTGCAGGCTCGACAGCAGTTGTCCTGGGATAACCATCTAGTTTTTGAATGGGGTTTAACTTCACTTTTAATAGTATTTCATTTATATCGCTGCGGCTTGGGCACCTAGCTATGGGTTCCTGGTATTTCTCACGCCAGTTTTATCAAAACATTCTTTCCGAGCTCCCAGATGCTCATCCCACTTAAGTATACGCAAATCAACCCATTGGACGATGACAGAATGTCGGAAAGGATATTTGCCGCGACCGGGTAACCAACCATGGACCTTCTGATTGAGAGTCCGACGCATTACAAACTACGCTATGGCAATAAAGTTCCATGGTCATTTGTTTTTAGCTAGCAAAGCGTCAGCTTTGATAGCTTAAGTTAACAGACAAATTTTGAGGTCTTCTCAAAGTTCAACGAGTGCAAACCGCCACTGGAGGCTTAACCACCAAATCGTTGGAATGCCTACGACATAAAAAATAGTTCCTTAATATTTCAGGAATATTGCAAACTCTATTCAAATCGTAGAGAACTCTGTCAAAAGCATGCTATTTAACCCATTCCCAACCGATTCCGCTTTTTAAGCATCTAAAGAAAAAAGCTTTGGAAAACATTGTGGACAATGAAGAAATTGCTTGTAACAAGCAATTTCTTCAATGTCCACAATGTTTTCCACCCAACAAAGGAAAGATCTTCTAAATTCAACCATGCTTTGCTAGCTTACAGTACTTTCAGTACTTTGATTAATACATGGTGTAAGACGAGACAGAACCGCTTTAGTCCCTAAACGAATGTCTCCAATATGGAAAACGAAAATCTAATCAGGTCAACCAAACAATACATGAATCATGAAGTCTTCTGAAATAGGTCACAGTAGGAAAACATATTTTTCCATGAAACAGACTTGAGGTTTAAAAAAATGCTAATCTAATCTTTAATTCAGATCATATAGATTTGTCCCAGTCAAATCAAAATATTCTATAAGTTTTAGAGATATATATTTTTATTTATGGATGATGAATTCAGAAGTGAAAATAGGACAATATATTAGTCGAGAGAATTCACTTTGCTATAGATTGTATAAGATTACCCGAGCATTTCAATCGGAACATGAAATGTTTTCGCCCTTGATTACAAACCAATAATAGTTCGGACTTACTCTCTACTATTGATTCAAACTCGAGACCTCTGGGTCGTTAAGCCGACGCGACAAAACAATTTTGTCAATCAACTAATGGAACTAAGCTGTCAATCAAAGAATCAATCGACAAATCAGATCATTCATTTGAACTTTGAACCCCGTCATTGGCTGAATTTTGTCGGTTGGTTTTGCGACTTAAACGTCGTAACTACAGCTTATTCAAGCTGTAGTTACGACATTTATTTCGCAAATCAATCATGTCACTCTTTTGTTTCATTTTACTGACCATAAATTTTGCAAAAAAAACACACACAAAAATACGCTTTTTGATAAGGAAGTGGAACTTCCTGTCGGAGGTCAGTGGGCGTGGTCGGCGATCCGTCAATTGGTTTATTGATTTATTGATAGCAGACGACTTTTTCGCAACTGAAACAGTTAACCCATTCCCACTCATAGACGCTTTTAGACGCCCCAAGAATAAAAGCTTTGGAAAATATTGTGGAAAATGAAAAAATTGCTTGTTACAAGCAATTTCTTCATTTCCCACAATGTTTTCTACCCAGAAAGTTAAAAATATCCCAAATTTCATAAACTTTAAATTGTCGTCTGCAACTTCTTTCAATTTGGACCAGTCTTAAATTTTGCCATCTGGTAATGGGTTTAACTCATAATAGCTATTTATACAATTTACTTGGATAAGTCCTTTTTTAGGTCACAACCCAAATGGATTAGGTTAATCCGCAAAACAGTGCGTCAGGGATTGCATATCATACAAAACAATTGAGTTGGCCGACTTTCCATTGACGAAACGAACACAGTTCTTTTATTCAATTAAATCTTTTTGTCGTTATAACACAGTTCTTTTATTCAATTAAATCTTTTTGTCGTTATAACGATGTTTGAGAGATGGTAGTTGATGAATGAACACATTCTTTCATTTATAACATGGCTGTAGCAAGGAGGAAGCCTTGAAGCTATGACTATTTAGCGAATTTTGGAAAGAAGGATAAAGAAAATAACGTTTGCGAATTAAGAATGAAACTATGCAGTATGATAGATAGAAAGAAAGAAAGAAAGAAGAAAGAAAGAAATCTTTGCTGTCGCAATTAACGCAATTTCTTCCGATATCATATCCCTGGTTTAACTTCTTAAAAAGGGTCACAATTTGTACTTTTGTGATAAACATATCTGGCGGTCAAGAGTTTTCTTAAAACTATTTTCTAGATCAGTTGATTTATTACATTCCATTGATAGAGGGACATCTCTGAAAAGATGAAAGTTGAATACGGCTTTCCGAACACAATTTTGTAAAGACCAAACTGTCTTCATCTTTCATCGGATTCTTTTCAAACTTTGATAGTAAGATCGAACCATGCAAAGGATAAACTATAGACACAGACAAGTTGGTATAATGAAGTTTGAAAGCAAGAATGGCTCCCAAAGCCTTCATATGACCCAATCCCAATTATATCATCACCACATTTCGAAATTTCTTACACCATTTCGAGCGTAAAACAAAATCCAATCTTTCAGAAAGAGGCAAAGAAGAGATGTAGACTAAGATCATATTACACTTATGTGCTGTCTGATCTTTGTCTATACATTCTGCCAAAACAGGAATATTCCGAGTTCAGCATGGCAAGGATTAAAATATGATTAGAATATGTGTTTTATGTTCCTACCACTAAGCTCGGTGATATCGGAAACGTAGTATGCTCCTCATCCTGGTGCCTTGAGTTCGAACCCATGCTCGGCCAACATCGTGACATACGCCATTTGTCTCTCAACAATAATAAACATAATGCCTAAGATAGCAACAACGGGCTGAGTGTGAAGGTAAGTGGGATGGTACAGCTATCATTCAATAGAATTGACCGATTGCTGGCCCCGCCCGCTTACTCTATTTGCCCCCAACAGGGAGTTCCACTTCACTTCGATTATAAACGGAGGATAGCAGCTGGAGGCTAGGAAATGATGTGGTGGTAGTACTGGTGTGAACAGTACAAGGAATCCATTGTTGGGTGCTCCAGCCGCCGCGATATGATTGAAATTCTGTTAAAACTGGCGTTTAACACATTCAATCAATCAATCAATCAATCGATTATAAACGGCGTTTTTTGCAAGCTTTATACACATTAAAATGTATCGAAAAAATGAAATGGTTGGTTGGCGACCTACCCGTCGTAACTACAAGCTTGACAAGCTGTAGATACGGCGTTTATGTTTCAAAACCAGCAGAAATGTTTCATAAAAACGGCGGCCAGTGTCGGATCTTAAAGTTCAATTCCGGGGTGAATGTATTTGATTAGTCGATTCATTCATTGATTTACATCCACAATTGGTCAGTTGGAAATAGTCGTTTCAGAAAAATATATTCCAATATATATGTATATAATAGGTATGTAAAAGCAAGACCTGCTGCATTTTCTTTCTCATATAAGGCTCGATTCAATACCCACGCGTATTCTATATTATGAGAAAACCATTAATTGATTAAGTGGGGTTTAACACACACCACTTTCAACCGTGCTTCAGTTATATTCCGGCAGCTGGTGCACCTAACCATGGCTCCCTGTCGTTTCCTAAACAACTACAACCACAACAGTCGATCCAAGTCACCAGCTGCTCATCCCTGAAGGCCCAGTACTTATCATTCAACCATTCGCGAGAGACAAAGGACGCATGTTGAGATGACATTATGTCAAATGTCGGAAAGAATTTTGGCCTGTCGGAGTTCGAACTCACGACTTCAGGATTGAAAATCCAGCGCGATACCGACTCAGTAGACCTTCGTCATGCTGAATTGAAATCCTATGCAGAATTACTTTAAAATCAAAGGACTGACAGCACTGGAAGGTATAAATGAGTCGAAATATTTCTCTCGAAAATTGATCATTTAAACAATTCTGGTTGAGTGGGACAAGCAGGAGATGTAGACCAAGATCAGATTGCACTTATGTGTAGACTGATCTTTGTCTATACCTCCTGCAAAAACAGGAATATTCCGGGTTCAGCAAGACAAGGGTTAATCGAGCCCGGCAATCTTGAGGAAAGGGAAGCAAAACAGTTTAATATATGAAGGAATACTTCGCCATGATTTTAATCTGATTTAAAGGTGGTTTTTAATAACCTTATTAGGTCAAATGATTCGAAATTGCGTTCGATTTAAAATTCAAAGTGTATAGAAAAGAAATAAATCAATTGGATAAACCCAATCGTATTCTTACCTCGTTCACAGCTTGTGATCAAATATTGTACGCCATGTTAAAAAGGGAGATGTTTTTTTTTAAACTTAGTTATTTTAGTTCGATTGTGACGAAGGTTCTAAGCTTCTTTAATCAATCTTGGACATTTAATCCAGATGTTTCTCGGCCCCTAAAGAGGGACAATCGCTTAAGCTCACTTTTATCGAGTTTCAGTAAAAATATTAATCGACAAATCAAATCACAAATTTAGACCGGAAGTGTTCTTTGAACTCCGACATTAGCCGGCATTTATGTGAGTCACTTTTGATGGTCTGGCGACTTAATCGTTGTAACTACAGCTTGTTCAAGCTGTAGTTATGACTTTTGGGTCGCCAACCAATCACACTACTTGTTTGTTTCACGCTAATTTCAGTGAATTTAGCAAAATTACGCCGTTTGACATCTAAATCATACTTCCTGTCGGAGGAGGGGGCCAGTGGGCGGTACCGGCGATCCGTTAATTGGACAGCTAGGTAGACTGGGGCTAATTATTAAGTGCCTTGCAAACGAACCCAGCCGGAAGCGTTGGTGACCCGAACTCTTGACCTTCAGATTACGAGTCAAGCCCATTTATCAATAAACTATCAAGGCAGCCAGATAAAATCCAATGTCCATTGGGTGCTGCCAAGGCTTTCATGGTTGGTCAAATTAAGTGTATGCTAGTTTATTTAAGAAATGAAGAGCATATTTTTTGTTTTCATGGAGGTATGAACCGAAAAACATAATCACAAAATGTATGCTTCGCGTATTCATACAGTTTGATTAGGTTTCTCGGTTCATACCTCCATGAAAACAAAAAAAAAAAAACAATATTCTCTTCATTCATTATAATTTAAAAGCATCGAGCGAAAAGACCAAAAGCTTTACAAATTTTGACACCTTTTTGTATGGGACTATTTTGTGCGGAAGCATACAAAATCGCAGCGTGCTCAAAAATTTGTTCATGGAGTTAATTTTTTTTTCGACCTATCATAACGCTCGTTTTTGATAGACGAAACTAAAAGTTAAATTATTTATCATTGCTACAGTAGAATTTGCCTATATGAGCGACGCCCCAAGAAAACAGGTAGGTGTTAAGAATGCTGGACGCAACTACCGTGAGTTCCGCCTGGTGCTTTCACCCTTGTCATGCTGAACTCAGAATATTCCTGTTTTGGTAGGAGGTATAGACAAAGGTCAGCCTGCACATATTGTGCGGTCTGATCTTAGTCAACACCACCTGTTTATCCCTGTTAAGCCAGATTTTTTTATGAAATATATAGTCAAAAGAAATATCTACCAAGAATGCTTTCAGCCCTTTGATCAGCATGAAAAGTGTTAATATGTTTGATGTAAAGCATATTCAAACGGGTCCTTAGTTTAACGTCTCATGTAAAAGACCACTAGGCTGTGAATTGGGTCAGCCGTCAACTCGTAAGGTCGAGTTTTAAATTCGAAATATTTACCACATTTGTTAATCTCTGGTACGGCTTGACCCTTTCCTGTTCAATCCCTTATTTTTACATCTATGATTTTTTTATATTAGAAAAATCATTGTGGCAAAAGAAGAAATTGCTTGTAAAAAGCAATTTCTCCTTTTGCCACAATGTTTTCTACCCTACTGAAGGATTATTTTTTTTAAATAAAATGAACTTTAAGTTGTCGTCTGCAAAACTTTTGAATTTGACAGGTCGAGGATTTTGAAAAAGACAGTAAAAGGTTTATAATTCATCGTCGCTACCGTAGAATATTCCTATTGGAACAGCAGTTGTTGTATATTTGTAGATTTTTTTTTCTAAAACTAGAAAGATGTTCAAAGTATTATCAAATCGAGAACACGAATTCGAATTTGTATGCAGATTATTGATCTATATCGATTTTTATAAAGTTTGTCCAAGAATTTCATGAACCGCCCTCTCAGCTATCGTAAGAATTATAAAAGTTATAGCTATAAATAAACACTTATAAAATTTAAAACGCGTAATAGATTCTATCAATGCACTTAAGAACATTATTCAAGTATTTCTGCAAACTATTCGTCCTACTTCACCCAATACTAGATGACAAGATTTTAGACTGGTTCAAATTCAAAGATGTTGCAGAAGACAATTTTTAGCTGATGGTTTATTATTAATCTTTTGAGGTTGAAAAATTGTGGATAACGAAGTAATTGCTTGTAAAAATAATTTCTTCATTGTCCACAGTGTTTTCCAAGCTTTCTTTGTGGGGCGTCAAAAAGTGCTTTTGTGTGGAAATGGATTAAGGCGGTAGATTCAACCTGGTATTCGATCCAATTCGGCTTTAACCCGTGCTCAAATACTAAGAAGGCTCTTTAGCACCCCATGTACCTAATTCAACAGGTTAAATCGTTCTTAGACCACGGCCAGTGGTAAAGCGTAGGACTCCTAGTCAAGGGGCACCGGGTTCTATCCCCGACGGTGGCGAATTGCAGAGAAGTTTCCCTAAATTTGTAATAGTATTTAAGGTTTACATTATTTTGATTCTGAAGTTCAACAAGATAACTTGTAGGATATCCAAGATAATCTAAGAACAGGATTTCTCTCGCACGTGACTTGCTCAAAGATGAGCGTATGAATGAAAGTGACTTCAAAAGTTCCAGTCAATTAGAAATTCCTTTCTTCCGATATTGTGTATAATTAACTCACTTGCGTCTCATTATTTTTCACATTTCTTCCGGGATATCTTGGAAGGATTTTGCGTCCTTTTGTTTTTAAGCTAACAACATGATATCGTACCCAATTTCCACACGAGAAAATTTTAGATAGGTCCAAATTGAAAGAAGTTGCAGACGAAATTTTTAAGTGGATGAAATCTTAAAAATCGTTTTCTTTTGATACAGAAAACTTTGCAGGCGATGACGAAATTGCGTGTAACGAGCATTCTTTTCACTTTCCACAATGTTTTCCAATGCATTTTTTTTTTGGGGGGGGGGGGGGTCAAATAGCGTCAATGTGTGGGAATGGGGTAATTAATCCTTTCCTGCAGTTTGCAAAATTTTAGGCCAGTCCAAGTTCAGAGGTTTTGCAGACGAAAATCTAAAATTGATTTTATTTAAAAAATAACCATTTATTAGGGTAGAAAATATTGTGGAAAAAGAAGAAATTGCTTGAAAGCTGTAACAAGCAATTTCTTCTTTTTCAACAATGATTTCTCAATTATGAAATAACAGGGACGTAAAATCCAGTGATTAAACGGGAAAGGGTTTAGCATGATAAAGAAAAATATACCAAGTGCGTTATTAAAACATTTATTGCATTTATTAAAATACTTACCTTGGCCGCATTCATAGGGCAGTGGTAGCAAATCGGACTCTTAAACATGAGGTCAGAGGTTCGATCTCGGATTGCGGAAAATATCCTTTCCGACATTTGTCGTCCGCAAATCGGTGGATAATCGAAAACCTTAGTGGGACGAGAAGCTAGAGGCTCAGAAAGGATGAAGTGGTAGTACTTGTGCGTGAAATACCATGAAGCCATGGTTAAGTGCTCCAGCCCCCGCGATATGACTGAAATACTGTTAAAAGTGGCGTTAAACCCCATTCAAACAAACAAGCAAAACAGTTATTAAAGAGGGTGTTTTAAAAAAAAACTCAAGTTATTGTCATAGCATTACGGTTCGATAATATTGGAACGTAAAACAATAGTTATCAACATTATAGACATAGTGTTTTTTTTTCATTCTTTTTTCTTTCCTTTTTTAAAGGGGAAGGGGGTCCTGCGTCGAGGGTTTCGTGTTCGAGGGTATGTTCTAGGGCAACACCATTCAGATCTCTTCCAATACTTGCAATATACAGAAAGCACACACATGAATTCACTTCGTCGTGACACAACAACTGCAAGATTACTCTAAGAGCTGTAAACCCCCCTCAAACAAAATATTATGGTTTATGTTGAAAAATGCATTTTCCCCCTAATGCTTTCAGATGGATGATCGAAATTTCTCGGTGAATTTAGATAAAATTACTGACAAGCTAGTAAAATTATCAAAATTATATAAAAATGCTTTCATATATTTAGTCCCGCTTTCATGCCTTCCGCGCTGAAGAACATTATCTCAGCGGGGCCAAAGACATTGATGACTTTATCAGATTGCGATATAATTCATGTGCCAAATCACGCGATCTTAGGTCTTTGAATTTATCTTTTTTTCCGTTTTATAGAAATGAAATAAGTGTTTGTTTTATGTGCACCATCGATAAATATTCCATTAAGTGGACAGCAATAGCTATATCTTCACACGAGAGAGAATATAACTTATGTTGATCACTTAACCCTTTCCAAATACGGAATTTTATATTGATGTGATTTTAAACTTGAGAAAACATTGTGGAAAAAGAAGAAATTGCTTGTAACAAGCAAATCCTTCTTTTTCCACAGTATTTTCTACCACACAGGATGGTTGCATTTCAAATTGCATCAAATTTTCATTGTCGTCTGCAACCTCTTTCAATTTGGACAGTCTTAATTGTCAAACCAGAGATTAAATATTTACAAACTTGGTAGAGAACCATATGATTAAGCTCTTTACAAAATTTAAAGGCCTTGTACTATGTGAAAAATACAACATCAAAGATTTACTAAAATTTCCAATTTTCATATGCCGTGGTTACAAGAGTTTTTGAGGAAATTAAATTCTTTTAACAACTTTTGAAGAGCTTCACCCAATGAAGATCCCTGTAAAGTTTCAGTTTGATTGGCCTACTGGTTAAGGAGGAGAAGATTTTTAAAGATATTTGAAGAATTACTTAAGATTCCCATTTTCAAATGCCGCAGCAACCTGAGTTTTGGACGGAATTAAATTCTTTTAACAACTTTTGAAAAGCTTCACCCAAGGAACATCCCTGCAAAGTTTCAATTTGATTGGCCTACTGGTTTAGGAGAAGATGATTTTTAAAGATATTTAAAGAATTACTAAATATTCCCATTTTCATATGCCGCGGCAACCAGAGTTTTTGAGGAAATTAAATTCTTTTAACAACTTTTGAAGAGCTTCACCCAATGAACATCCCCGCAAAGTTTCAGCTTGATTGGCCTTCTTGTTTAGGAGGAGAAGATTTTTAAAGATATTTAAAGAATTACTAAAGATTCCCATTTTCATATGCCGCGGCTACCAGAGTTTTTGAGGAAATTAAATTCTTTTAACAACTTTGGAAGAGCTTCACCCAATGAACATCCCTGCAAAGTTTCAGCTTGATTGGCCTTCTTGTTTAGGAGGAGAAGATTTTTAAAGATATTTAAAGAATTACTAAAGATTCCTATTTTCAAATGCCGCGGCAACCAGAGTTTTTGACGGAATTAAATTCTTTTAACAACTTTTGAAGAACTTCACCCAAGGAACATCCCTGCAAAGTTTCAGCTTGATTGGCCATCTGGTTTAGGAGGAGAAGATTTTTAAAGAAATTGTGGACGGACGGACAGACGGACGGACAAACGGACGGACAGACGGACAGACGGACGGACGGACGACGGACAACGACCGATCACAATAGCTCACCTCGCACTTTGTGCTCAGATGAGCTAAAAACAGGAAAGAGTTAATGAAACCAGTCTAAGACTAAAAAAGTAATACCTCGATGTAGTTATTCTTACATTTTAAGTGCATACTTATTGTAACCAATTTCTCGCTAGACCTCGACACATAATTACATGTAAGTGCGTTTTTTCACCAAGTTCCACAAAATCCCCCTTTTTAAGCCCCTCCCCCAGTAAGAAAAATAATTGAAAGACATTGTGATCAAAAAAGAAATTGCTTGTAAGGAGCAATTTCATAATATTCCACAATGTTTTCCACCCATGATACAAAAAAGTTTTCAACTTCCGTCAACTAAGAAATGATCGTCTACAACTTCTTTGATTTCGGACCATTCCAAAGTTTTGCTGTGTGGTAATGGGTTAAAGACGAAGTTACGACTTTTTCTTATACAAACAATAAAATATACCGTCGCTGCGATGAGAAAGCGTTCAAAATCCCGACGACATGCGTCATTCTGTACAACATGCAAATCATGTCAGTTACACTGTTAGAATGAATTCCTGCAATATTTGACTTCACCTAGTTTCTACAAGAAACAAACAAGCCAAATTCTGGGTACATTGTCACTCGCGCTTCTTGAACAATTGGAAAGACAAGAGATATCGGCGCAAACCTTTAACTTACCAGTCATTTCTTCGTTGTTTTTACCTTTCCGTTTTTCATTATGAATTCTGAGCCCATTCCCGCACCATGACGATTTTGACGCCCCCAACCCCCCTCCTCCCCCCACAAAAAATAAACTTGACAAAAAAAACATTGTGGAAAATGGTGAAATTGCTTGTAACAAGCAATTTCTTCATTATCAACAATACTTTCTATCTCAAAATTCCATGATATTTGAAATTCCATCCACTAAATTATAACATCTGCACAATCCGCATAATTCATCAACTGATTGATTTGTTGATTTGAATGGTTGGATAATTGATTAATTGATAGGTATGTTAGTTGATTGATTAAATGATTTGCTGGTTGCGTGATAAATTGATTTATTGATTGATACATTGATTGATTGATTAGTTGATTAGTTGATTGGTTGATTGTTGCTTGATTGTTTGAAAGATTGATCGATTGATTCATTAGAAAAATATGATAACCGGACTTACTGCAATATAACAAATAACGTATTACATTATTTTTTATTCTTTCTGCGTGTTAGATTACGCCATTTTTCTAAGTCTTTCACAGCCCACTGTTTATCCCGTAATCTAAGGCCTTAAATTACGATTAAGAAGTAGTAAAAATGTCTAATTGCTATGAACATTTCAAATTCATAACAGATAAATTATGATATTAAAGAGAAATCGAATGAATTGCAGCGCCACATTAGAATTGGACAGACTTCATGGCGTTTAACAAATTACCAGACGACAAAATTTTAGAATGGTCCGAATTCAAAGAAGTTACAAATGACAATTTAAAAGAGATGAAATCTTAAATATCTTTTTTTTTTAAATATTTTTTCTTTGTTTTTGTTGGTAGAAAACATTGTAGGGTTTAATTAAAACAAAATTATCCGCATTGTTTTCCGATAGCCTTTTTCTTACGTTGATGAAAAAGCGGAATTATCTGTGAAAGGGTTAGCGTGTATTTGAATACGTTGATGACTGATTTAAATCATATAATGGATTGACCAATCCAATCGTTCAGTTTTTCGGAAAGTGAACTTCAAACTCCGATATTAAAATGGAGCATTTTAATTGGTTTGGCAATTAGACGTCGTAACTACTGTACAGCTGATTTTAGTTGCGACGGTCAGATCGTCAACCAACCGTTCTCTTTTTTATTACATGCTACAATTTTTGCAAAATAACGCCAGTTAATGTCTAAGTAAAACTTCATGTCAGAGGCAGGGGTTGATATTAACTTTGTTTCAACGGGATCCCGCATGAATCCCTGCTTATCAGGATTTCTTCGAGATAATAAGAGATCCATCCATGATATATATTAACTCATTCACTAGGAATCCTGTCCTTCTAAACCCAACTTGAGGAAAAAAACTTCGGAAAACAATGTGGATAATGAAGAAATTGCTTATTACAAGCAATTTCTTCATTACCCACAATGTTTTCTACGAAAAACAAGCAAACAAAAAATCAGGATACATTAAGGTCTATTGTAATGGAGAAATATTGAAGGATCCTGACGGAATCCCTGGCCTAAGATTGCTAGGGTCCCTTCCAAATTTTAGGGATCCTCTGATTCCCGGGACACTGCTAGTGTCGACCCTGGAGAGGTCAATGGGCGTGTCTAGCGCTCCATTGATTTTCATTCCTTAGATATATACTGGATTATTTATTCACAAGAATTTTCGATGAACTTTCATTTGTTTGTTTTACACAGTACACAAACTAATTTTACCGCTAATAGCCCCTCTTACCAGCGCTGTAATTGACCATACTCGTGTTTTTTGTCGAGCCCGCTTGTGGTGAGCGAGACATGGTTGTCACTATGACAAGTCGGTGTATGTGCATTAGTGCGTTAGTCCGTCCGTCCGTTCGAATTTGTCCGAACAATTACTCCTACATTTATGGATGGATTTCAAAATAACTTGGCACAATTATTTTCCATCATGAATAGATGTACCCTTTGAAAGAATTTTCGAATAGTTCTAATGTCAAGGCCACAACTCAAGGCCAAACACTAAAATTGATGGTCAAGGTGAAGTTGATGGTCAAAATTTTGCGGGCTCGACAGTAGTTGTCCTGGGACAACCATGTAGTGTTTGAATGGGGTTTAACGTTACTTTTAATAGTATTTCAGTCATATCGCTGCGGCTGAGGCACCTAGCTATGGATTCCTCATATTTCTCACACCAGTTCTACCAAAACATTCTTTCCGAGCTCCCAGATGCTCATCCCACTTAAGTATACGCAAATCAACCAATTGGACGATGACAGATGTCGGAAAGGATATTTGCCGCGACCGGGTAACCAACCATGGACCTTCTGATTGAGAGTCCGACGCATTACAAACTACGCTATGGCAATAAAGTTCCATGGTCATTTGTTTTTAGCTAGCAAAGCGTCAGCTTTGATAGCTTAAGTTAACAGACAAATTTTGAGGTCTTCTCAAAGTTCAACGAGTGCAAACCGCCACTGGAGGCTTAACCACCAAATCGTTGGAATGCCTACGACATAAAAAATAGTTCCTTAATATTTCAGGAATATTGCAAACTCTATTCAAATCGTAGAGAACTCTGTCAAAAGCATGCTATTTAACCCATTCCCAACCGATTCCGCTTTTTAAGCATCTAAAGAAAAAAGCTTTGGAAAACATTGTGGACAATGAAGAAATTGCTTGTAACAAGCAATTTCTTCAATGTCCACAATGTTTTCCACCCAACAAGGGAAAGATCTTCTAAATTCAACCATGCTTTTCTAGCTTACAGTATTTTCAGTACTTTGATTAATACATGGTGTAAGACGAGACAGAACCGCTTTCGTCCCTAAACGAATGTCTCCAATATGGAAAACGAAAATCTAATTAGGTCAACCAACAATACATGAATCATGAAGTCTTCTGAAATAGGTCACCGTAGGAAAACATATTTTTCCATGAAACAGACTTGAGTTTTTAAAAAATGCTAATCTAATCTTTAATTCAGATCCTAGATTTGTCCCAGTCAAATCAAAATATTCTATAAGTTTTAGAGATATATATTTTTATTTATGGATGATGAATTCAGAAGTGAAAATAGGACAATATATTAGTCGAGAGAATTCACTTTGCTATAGATTGTTAAAGATTACCTGAGCATTTCAATCGGAACATGAAATGTTTTCGCCCTTGATTGCAAACCAATAATAGTTCGGACTTACTCTCTCCCATTGATTCAAACTCGGGACCTCTGGATCGTGAAGTCGACGCGACAAAACAATTTTGTCAATCAACTAACGGAACGATACTGTCAATCAAAGAATCAATCGACCAATCAGATCATTCATTTGAACTTTGAACTCCGACATTGGCTGAATTTTGTCGGTTGGTTTTGCGACATAAACGTCGTAACTACAGCTTATTCAAGTTGTAGTTACGACATTTATTTCGCAAATCGATCATGTCACTCTTTTGTTTCATGTTACTGACCATAAAATTTGAAGAAAGAAAACACACACAAAAAAAAACAAACGCTTTTTGATATCAGAGTGGAACTTTCTGTCGGAGTTCAGTGGGCGTGACCGGCGATCCGTCGATTGATTTATTGATAGCAGACGACTTTTTCGTAACTGAAACAGTTAACCCATTCCCACTCATAGACGCTTTTAGACGCCCCCAAGAATAAAAGCTTTGGAAAATATTGTGGAAAATGAAGAAATTGCTTGTTACAAGCAATTTCTTCATTTCCCACAATGTTTTCTACCCAGAAAGTTGAAAATATCCCAAATTTCATAAACTTTAAATTGTCGTCTGCAACTTCTATCAATTTGGACTAGTCTTAAATTTGCCATCTGGTAATGGGTTTAACTCATAATAGCTATTTATACAATGTACTTGGATAAGTCCTTTTTTAGGTCACAACCCAAATGGATTAGGTTAATCCGCAAAACAGTGCGTCAGAGATTGCATTCCATACAAAACAATTGAGTTGGCCGACTTTCCATTGACGAAACGAACACTGTTCTTTTATTCAATTAAATCTTTTTGTCATTATAACTATGTTTGAGAGATGACAGTTGATGAATGAACAAATTCTTTAATTTATAATATGGCTGTAGCAAGGGGTAAGCCTTGAAGCTATGATTACTTAGCGAATTTTGGAAAGAAGGGTAGAAAATAACGTATGCGAATTTAGAATGAAACGATGTAGTTTGATAGAAAGAAAGAAAGAAAGAAAGAAAGAAAGAAGAAGAAAGAAAGAAAGAGAGACGGAAATCTTTGCTGTTGCAATTAACGTCCAATATAATACCACTGGTTTAATTTCTTATAAAGGGTCACAAATTGTACTTTTGTGATAAACAAATCTGCCGGTCAAGAGTTTTCTTAAAACTATTTTCTAGATCAGTTGATTTATGACATTCCATTGATAGAGGGGCATCTATGAAAAGATGAAAGTCGAATACGGCTTTCCGAATACAATTTTGTAAAGACCAAACTGTCTACATCTTTCTTTGGACTCTTTTCAAACTTTGATAGAAAGATCGAACCATATAAAAGATAAGCGATAGACACAGACAAATTGGTTAAATGAATTTTGAAAGCAAGAATGGCTCCAAAAGCCTTCATATGAACCAATCCCAATTATATCTTAGTGGCCGTTGCATCACCACATTTTGAAATTTCTTATAGAGCGTACAACAAATTCTAATCTTTCAGAAAGAGACAAACAGGAGATGTAGACTAGGACCAGACTACCAAAACAGGAATATTCCGGGTTCAGCATGACAAGGGTTAATATTAGAATATGTGTTTTATGTCCCTACCGCTAATCCCGGTGATCTCAGTCGGTAACGCGCTTTGCTCCCAATCCTGGTGCCTTGAGTTCGAACCCATGCTCGGCCAACATTCTTTCCGACAATTGACTAAAGACATCGTGACATACGTCAATTGTCTCTCAACAATAACAAACATAACGCCTAAGTAAGCAACAGCGGGCTGAGAGTGAAGGTGAGTGGGATGGTCGAGCGATCCTTCAATTCAATTGACCAATTGCTGGCCCCACCCACTTGCTCTATTTCCCCCCCCCCCCAACAGGGAGTTCCACTTCACTTCGATTATAAACGGTGGATAGCAGCTGGAGGCTAGGAAAGGATGTACTGGTAGTACTGGTGTGAGAAATACCAGGAATCCATTGTTGGTGCACCTAACCATGACTTCCTGACTTCCTGTTCCATACAAGTAGAATCACAGCATTTGATTCAAGTCACCTGCTGCTCCACACACAAACACACAAACACACACACACATACACACACTTAGGTGCATCATTCAACCATCGGTGAGAGACAAATGACGCGTGTCGATATGACTCTTATCGAATGTCAGAAAGAGTGTTGGCCAGCCGGAGCTCGGAATCACGCCCCAGGATTGAAAACCCAGCGCGTTTCCGACTGACTTAACCTTTTTCAAGCTGAATTAAAATCCTATTCAGAATTACTTTAAAATCAAAGTACTGACAGCACTGAAAGGTCTTAATGAGGACCAATATTTCTTTCGAAAATTGATTATTTATAAAAATGCTGGTTGAAGGGGACAAGCAGGAGTTGTAGACCAAGATAAGACTGCACTTATATGCAGACTGATTTTTGTCTATACCTCCTGCAAAAACAGGAATATTCCGGGTTAAGCAAGATAAGGGTTAGTCGAGCCCGACACATCAAGAGAAAAGGGAAGCAAAACAGTTTGATATATGAAGGAATACTATGCCATGATTTTAATCTGATTTAAAGGTGGTTTTTAATAACCTTCTTAGGTCAAATGATTCGAAATTGCGTTCGATTTAAAATTCAAAGTGTATAGAAAAGAAATAAATCAATTGGATAAACCCAATCGTATTCTTACCTCGTTCACAGCTTGTGATCAAATATTGTACGCCATGTTAAAAAGGGGAACGTTTTTTTTTAAACTTATTTATTTTAGTTCGATTGTGACGAAGGTTCTAAGCTTCTTTAGTCAATCTTGGGCATTTAATCGAGATGTTTCTTGGTCCCTAAAGAGGGACAATCGCTTAAGCTGACTTTTATCGAGTTTCAGTAAAAATGTTAATCGACAAATCAAATCACAAATTTAGACCGGAAGTGTTCTTTGAACTCCGACATTGACCGGTATTTATGTGAGTCAAATTTGTTGGTCAGGTGACTTAATCACCGTAATTACAGCTTTCTCAAGCTAAAGTTACGAGTTTTGGGTCGCCAACCAATTACTTTACTTGTTTGTTTCCCGCTACTTTCAATGAATTTAGCAAAACTACCCCGTTTGACATCTAAGTCATATATATCCTGTCGGAGGAGAGGGGGGAGAGCAGTGGGCGGTGCCAGCGATCCGTAAATTGGACAGCTAGGTAGACTGGGGCTAATTATTAAGTACCTTGCAAACGAACACAGCCGGAAGCGTGGGGCGAACTCTTGACCTTCAGATTACGAGTCAAGCCCATTTACCAATATACCATCAAGGCATCCAGATAAAATCCAATGTTCGTTGAGTGCTGCTAAGGATTTACTCGTTGGTCAAATTATGTGTATGCTAATTTATTTAAGAAATGAAGAAAATATTTCGCGATTCGCGGATTCATACATTGTGTGATTAGGTTTTTCGGTTCATACCTCCATGAAAACAAAAAAAATATTATCTTGTCTTCATTTCTTATAATTAAATAGCATCGGGCGAAGACACCAAAAGCTTGACAAATTTTGACACCTTTTTGTGTGGGACTATTTTGTGCGGAAGCATACAAAATCGCTGCGTGCTCAAAATTTTGTTCATGGAGTTATAAATATTTTTTTCGACCAATCAGAAGGCTCGTTTTTGATAGACGTAACTAAAAGTTAAATTATTATCCTTGCTACGGTAGAATTTGCCCATATGAGCGACGCCCAGAGAAAACTGGAAGGTGTTAAGAACACTGAACGAAACTACCGTGAGTTCCGCCTGGCGCTTTCACCCTTGTCATGCTGAACTCGGAATATTCCTGTTTTGGTAGGAGGTATAGACAAAGATCAGCCTGCACATATTGTGCAGTCTGATCTTAGTCAACACCACCTGTTTGTCCCTGTAAAGCCAGAATTGTTTATAAAATATATTGTCGAAAGAAATATCTACCCAGAATGCTTTCAGCTCTTTGATAAGCATGAAAAGTGTTAATGTGTTTTTTGTAAAGCACATTCAAACGGGTCCTTAATATAACGTCTCATGCAAAAGACCATTAGGCTGTGAATTGGGTCAGCCGTCAACTCGTAAGGTCGAGTTTTAAATTCGAAATATTTACCACATTTATTAATCTCTGGTGCGGCTTGACCCTTTCCTGTTCAATCCCTTGTTTTTACATCTATGATTTTTTTTATATAAGAAAAATCATTGTGGCAAAAGAAGAAATTGCTTGTAAAAAGCAATTTCTTCTTTTGCCACAATGTTTCTACCCTACTGAAGGATTATTTTTCAAATAAAATGAACTTTAAGTTGTCGTCTGCAAAACTTTTGAATTTGACATGTCGAAGATTTTGAAAAAGACAGTAAAAGGTTTATAATTTATCGTCGCTACCGTAGAATATTCCTATTGGAACAGCAGTTGTTGTATATTTGTAGATTTTTTTTCTAAATCTAGAAAGATGTTCAAAGTATTATCAAATCGAGTACACGAATTCGAATTTGTATGCAGATTATTGATCTATATCGATTTTATAAAGTTTGTCCAAGAATTTCATGACCCACCCTCTCAGCTATCGTAAGAATTATAAAAGTTATAGCTATAAATAAACACTTATAAAATTCAAACGCGTAATAGATTCTATCAATGCACTTAAAACTTTATTCAAGTATTTCTGCAAACTATTCGCCCGTTTAACCCATTACCAGATGACAAGATTTTAGACTGTTCAAATTCAAAGATATTGCAGACGACATTTTTTCGCTGATGGTTTATTATTCAACTTTTGAGGTTGAAAAATTGTGGATAACGAAGTAATTGCTCCTAAAAAAAATTCTTCATTGTCCTCTATGTTTTCCAAAGCTTTCTATGTGGGGCGTCAAAAGTGTTTTAGTGTGGAAATGGATTAAGGCGGTAGATTCAACCTGGTATTCGATCCAATTCGGCAAGATTTTAGACTGTTTCAAATTCAAAGATATTGCAGACGACAATTTTTCGCTGATGGTTTATTATTCAACTTTTGAGGTTGAAAAATTGTGGATAACGAAGTAATTGCTCCTAAAAAAAAATTCTTCATTGTCCTCTATGTTTTCCAAAGCTTTCTATGTCGGGCGTCAAAAGTGTTTTAGTGTGGAAATGGATTAAGGCGGTAGATTCAACCTGGTATTCGATCCAATTCGGCTTTAACCCGTACTGTCTCAAATACTGAGAAAGCTCTATAGCACCCCCATGTACCTATTCAACAGGTTATAATTCAATTTTCAGTTTCGTCTATCAAAAACGAGCGTTCTGATTGGTCGAAGATATTAATTGATAACTCCATAAACAAAATTTTGAGCACGCAGAGATTTTGTAAAGCTTTTGTATTTTGTGCTCGATGCTATTAAATTGTAAGAAATGAAGAGAATATTTTTTGTTTTCATGGAGGTATGAACCGTTAAAACCTAATCACATTAGGTTTTTCGGTTCATACCTCCATGAAAACAAAAAATATTCTCTTCATCTCTTCATCTCTTAAATATCGTTCTTAGACCAAGGCCAGTGGTAACGCGTACGACTCCTAGTCAAGGGGTACCGGGTTCGATCCCCGACGGTGGCGAATATTCTTTCCGACATTTGTCTTGTAATTGTAAACCTAAGAGGGATGAATAGCTGGAGGCTCGGAAAGGATGTTGTGGTAGTAATGGAATACCAGGAATCCACGGTTAGGTGCTCCAGCCACAGCGATATGACGTTTATACTGTTAAAATCCCATTCAATCAATCAACCAATCAAAAGATAAAACGTTCTTTCATAATTATATTCATTACATTCAAATAATTTATTCACATTGTCACATTTACTTCAGTTTCTCGATCATTCCGTTCTCACAAATTACAAATATTTCGCGATTTCATTTTGTGACCCCATGACGTGATCCAGATTTGAAAACGTTTGATTAATCGCAACTGATAAATATATCTATTTATGATGGAATAAACTGTAGTTTGTGAAATATCTGTTTTCTTAGAAAACCACGTAACTGCAGTTTATTCAATATTATAACTCGGGGGGTTTCTATCAAATTCACGGCATTTTTACTTCATTCTAAGCATTCATAGCATGCAAATCCCTCTCACTCCGCACATTGTATTTAACCCCCTTGCAAAATAGAACGTCACGTTCACAATTTCGCGATGTTTCTAAGTCCTACTCTACCACTAGCAGTCAACCGGACTACATAAATATATGTACAGACCAATTTACCATGGAGACAAACTGGTCGAAATATTTTAACTCATTTACAGACGACAAACTTTTAGACTGGTTCAAATTCAAAGTAGATGCAGACGACATTAACAAGTGTGTTACTGAAACTGAACTACCTTATTGCCTTTTTTTTTCCTTTCTAATTGTCGGTCACTTTACCTTCCATGTAGACACAAATTCAACATTTTTAGATTTATAAGTACGTCTTCATCTTTTCTGTATTACTTTCTACCATTCTTCATTACTTTTAAATTTACATATGTTAAATCTTAACCCCTTTTCACTCTGTAAGATGGTCTCTTCTGGCGAGACATATAGAAATAACTGACTTACAAAAGCCTTTAACCTATTCCTATGCAATCCAGCTTTTAGTACCCCTAAAGACAAAAGATTGGGAAAACATTGTGAACATTGTCAACAATGGTTTCGATCCCAAAAGGCAATTTTTTTAAATTCCACCAACTTGGAATGGTTGTCTGCAACATTTGTCAATTTGTACTAGTCAGAAATTTTGTCGTCTGGAAACCCTTTAAACTATCAAAAGGTTACATATATAGCGTAATCATTGTTTAGCATATTCAATTAGAGTTCCATTTTTGAGAGTCGCGGCTGTTTACTTTTTTGATTCCCATTAAAATACTTTCAATAAAATCAATAATTCAAAGTTAGTTTTCCTTTCACTGGCTATGATACTCATGCCTTGATTCTTTTTGTATAGCATTTCAACCACCCTGACAAAAATAGATCACGTTACACTATTTTTCGTTTTCGGCTCCACATTTGACACCATCTTATCTTCGTCGCGGTTTTTTAATTCGGGGACGGAAATAAAATATCCTTAACACGATAAACACCTCGTTCTCAACGTTACCGAAACGTAAATGAAATCGAGTTGAATGTTAGATGTAAAACGGAGACGAAAATGAAATTACGCGTTCATCTTTAATAGAAAAAATGCATCTTATTTCAAAATACTGAACGGTCGTTTTTGCTTCTTTAAGAATGACAACGCCATTTCGTATTTCTACCAATATTAATCCTTGTCATGCTGAACCCGGAATATTCTGGTTTTAGCAGGAGATTTAGACCAAGATCAGACTGCACATAAGTGCAGTCTGATCTTAGTCTAATCCACCTGTCTGTCCTTTTGACACCTAAGTTGTTCATTAAATTGTTATTTTTTTCTAGTATTAACAACTTAACAACAAGTACTACCAGTGCTTTCAGCACTTTGATTTTTATGAAATTCTAAAAAGGATTTTATCAAGCATGACAAGGGTTAAACAAAACTATCATTTCATTCGTAATATCATATGTTGTTTTATACAATAAGTCGCTAATTCTTGTTTGATATTGGGTATGTATTGCGTTTAACTTGGTGTACTCGTTACTATATGTTGGATTACAGGGCTTTCAATGAAAATAATTTATTGGCCAATCAAATCATTCAAATAATCAAGAATTGGCCAATCGCGGATGTCAATCACGGAATCATACGACCAATCAAATAATTCATTCAGTCCGGAATTGAGATTTGAACTCCGACATTGGATGCCATTTTTGTAAACCTCGTAACTACAATTATCGAAGCTGTAGTTACGACGTTTTGTTCGCATAAAGACAATTTTACTCCTTTGCTACATACTACTGGCCATAAAATTTGCAAAATAATGCAGTTTACAATCGAAACGGAACTTCCTGTTGGAGTCAATAGGCGGGGCCAACAGATATCATATCATCTCCGACATATTGTAACGTTGGAGTGAAGTGGGCGTGTCAACAATGGGTTAAGGGGTAAAGGTGTAAAAAGATAATAAAATCGTAAAAGATAAAGGACCTACTCACCGCCTCCATTTTTGAAGCAGATATACGGAAACCTCCAAACATTCCCTAGATCAACGGCAAATCCGACTACCGACAATAGAAAATCCAGTTTCTTCCCCCAAGTCTCTCTCTCCGGCCCCTCCTTCCCGGAGTCATGGGTTCCCTTTTCCATATCTTCACCCTCAGTTTGTACTTGTCCATTTTCTCGCAATAACAGTACTGTTTGTTCACCGTTAGGTCTGAGGTTCGAAGGCCATGAACCGTCTTTTTTCACGATGTCACCATTTTCCTTTTCGTGTAATTCATTTTGATTCAGTAAAAGCTTAGAATCTTCTGTCCCTTCATTAACGACGTCATTATAACTTGGTGGGGGTGGGGTAAGGGTCTTTTTATCATCCATTCTTAATAACTTCGATTTTTTGCGTAAATTTAGATAATCGCATTCCGCAAATTTCTTCTTAATCTAAATACACAGTCCTTATATATCATAAACACGCACAGAACATTACGACCTATCTAACAAGATTATTTTGAGAGAGAAAAAACGACCTCAATGTGAAACAACCAAAAAATATTTTTCCCCAGGAATCCGTCAAACCCAAAATAATCTGCACCAGAAATATTAATATCACAACAAGTTAATACACTGCGAAAAGATATCAGAGGGAGGCGTTCTATCAGTCTGTCGGATCTATTGAGAATCAAGCTCTCTCTCTCTTCTACCAAAACACTTCACTTTCCTAAATAACGTCTTCGCGATTTTTCTCACTTAATTTCACAGATATAATCAAGTTACTGCATTTCGCAGCAGTTTAGCTGTTTTTCTTCTGTTGATTCTAGCGCCTCTTTCTCTCCATCGACACTAACTGGCTTATGCGAATTAAAGGCTTCTATATGGCAATTACTGTTTTATATCATATACGTGCAATGGCTTTCAATCACGCTGCAAATAGATAATAAAATATATAAAATAAATTTTAATTAAATGCCAACCGTCATTGGATAATGGGAATTTGCAGGTGCAGTGCCGACTCACCGTGATTGATTCTTCGTCCGAAATCCATATATTGTGATTAACCCATTAAAAGACGACAAAACTTTAGACTGATCCCAATTTAAAGATGATGCAGAAAACAATTCGTCTTTGTCGTTCTAAACCTCGTAAATACAGCTTGAATCAATCTGTAGTTTCGGGTTTTTAGAACAACAACGGCGAGTTTCTAGCTGATGAGATTTTATCTTTATTTCATTTAATTAAATGATAATTTAACTGTTTATTATTCATTTTTGTGGTAGGAAACATAAAGGAAAGTGAGGATTTTGTTTGTAACAAGCAATTCCTTAATTTTCCATAAAGTTTTCCGAAGCTTTTGTTCTTTTGGCGTCAAAAGCGTCTTTGTGTGGGAAATGGTTAGACCTTATTTTCACATATTTTCTACAAAAATCATAAATTTCCATTGACACATGCAAAATCTTTCTTTTTGATATTTTAACAATTTATTTTGACTTTTTATATGTAATGATTTAATAGTTAATTTCGTCTTTCAAAAACGAGCGGTCTGATTGGCCAAAAAAATATTCATTTTACCCCCACGAACAAAAATTTGAGCACGCAGCGATTTTGTATGCTTGGGCAAAAAATAATTACATAAAAATGTATCAAAATTTGTAAAACATGTTTTTTTCGCTTGGTGTAATTGAATTATAAAAAAAGATAAATATAAAAAAGAACGTGTTTTGTTTCCATGCAGGTATTAAAAGAAAGGGGGAAAAAACTCAAATAACTTCGCATATTCATACAGTGTGATAAGTTTTTTTCGTTTCATACCTCCACGAAAACAAAAAAATATTCCCTTCATCTCATAAATGAGTCTGTCACGCAAAAAGAGGCAATCTGAGACAGCGAAGGTTGACTCTGGAAAAAACTGTTCTTTCCGAGAAGATTTCGTCTACATCTAGAATGGTCACTCGACCTTGTTACACGTATAAGTTTTCTGTTTAATTTTCTAAACTCGACCCCCGGCTGAACTCTGCTAGATCCGATCTTTTTCAAATATTTACTTCGTGGTGTTCTCGATGTGTCCGTTTTTAATGTCATTTCATAATTTTATGACATAATGATATTATATGATAACAATCCAAAGATTCTTACTTCAAAGTACGCGATGTTATAGCCCATTACCACACAATTTCCGCTGTATTAGGTCCTTTTTTCTATCCCCGGCGACGGGACATATTCTTTCCGACATTTGTCTCTCACCAATGGGTGGAAAATCGTAAACCTAAGTCGGATAGCAGCTGGAGACTAGGAAAGGATGTAGTGGTAGTACTGGTGTGAGAAATACCAGGAGTCCATTGTTAGGTGCCCCAGCCGCCGTGATATGACTTAAATACTGTTAAAGCGGCGTTGAACCCAATTCAATCAATGAATCATTATTACGCCCTTCAAGACAAAGGCTTATGAAACATTATTGAAAAATGAAGAAATTGTTGATTAAAAGCAATTTCTTCGTGATCCAAAATGTTGTCTCCTATAAGAAAACGACTTTTCAAATTTCTTCGAATAAATATTGTTGTCTGCAAATTCTTCAAACATTTTGCTGTCTACTAATGGGTTAAGTAGATATTCTCTTTTTAAAATGCTTTTTCATATACAGTCAGATTCAAGATTTATGTGCCACTATTCGAAACGTAAATCGAATCGAAAACATGAAAGGGCTGTCGTGCTCAAAGATTGACTCGAGATAGAAATGGCATGTCAAAGTTATGTAAAAATCATCTGACGATGTTTAAAATAATAATATTGATAAATAAGCTGCCAAAAACGAATTCAAGGTTACATAACATGAATATAAAAAAAATTCAATGATAATTAAATGATAACTTAAAGTCACAGAATTTAATGATACTATCATAATTTCTATAACGATTAGATTGACTGTTGCTAGTCTGAAACCGGAATTCTTCTGCTTTGGTAGGTGGTAGCGACAGAGATCAGATTGTAAAAATGTGCAGTCTGATCTGATCTTAGCCTACACCACTTGTTTGACATATTGACGTTTGGCGTTTCAAGCCAGAGTAGTTTATTAAATCCTTTAACAAAGGGAAAAGTGACCCACACATCCAACAAAGGTCATTTAGCGTTTTCATCCCTTTGATTTTAGTGCAAGTCTGAAGAAGGGTTACAAGGGTTAAAATTATAATCCTTAACATAATTGAATGTTTGGTTTCGTCTATCAAAAGCGATGTGGGATAGCAGCTGGAGGCTATGAAGGGATGTGACGGCGGTACTGGTGTGAGAAATACCAAGAATCCATTGTTAGATGCTTCAGTCGCCGCGATAAAGACTGTTGAAAGCGGCGTAAAACCCCATTCAAACAAACAAACAAAAGCGAGCTTTCCGATTGGCCGGGAAAAAAGTAACCTTATGAGCAAAATTTTGAGCACGCAGCTATTTTGTATGCTTGTGCAAAAAATAGTTCCATTTAAAAAACGTATAAAAAATTCTTAAAATATATACGTACATATAACCTTAAAAATAATCACACTGTATTAATACGCGAAGCGGATTCCTACATTAGCGTGAATAACTTTTTAGGGTCATATCCCAATGAAAACAAAAAAATAGTCATTTCATTTCTTATAAACTAATGCCATCAAGAAAAATTTTAGTAAAATTTTATGGATCTACTTTTTGCACAAGCATGCAGGATACTAGCGCGCTCAAAATTTGGTTCGTGAAAGTATGAAAAGAAGAATTCGGCCAATCAAAATGCTTGAAACTTGTTAGACGAATCTAAAATAAAATTAAACGATGAATCGATCTTGCACCGAAACATTTCTACTGCATGCTATCTTGAACGCATTCCTGATTTCAATATTTGGTCTAATCACAGGAATATAGAACTGTTGGACAGACACCTGCAAAACGGGATTATCATCACGATGTAGAAATAAAGCCACTGGTGATATGGTTTATATATATTGTATATCTTGTTCAAGCCACCACCTTTATTTACTGACAAGTTTCATTTATCGACCAAGATCTAAATTCCCTTCCAAAAAGCAGGCCTTCTTTAGAAATAGACAAATTTGCTAAAAAATATTTTTATCTAATCAAAGTTTGTTT
The DNA here is from genome assembly GCA_946902895.1 of Fragum fragum. NCBI lineage: Eukaryota > Metazoa > Mollusca > Bivalvia > Cardiida > Cardiidae > Fragum > Fragum fragum. The sequence goes on along the minus strand of OX336376.1, from coordinate 55,565,656 downwards.
ATTCCATCATACTGTTATCAATGAGAATATTTTAATGAGTTCAAACTACAAAGGATAGAGTGATAATTCTGCAAAAAAATATGTATGCGATCGAATCGATCCATCATTTCCGTAAAAATAATGTCTTTAAGAGACCACTTGTGGCCACTTCTTAGGTGGTAGCTTAAAACATTTTTACTGTATTACATTTTTTACCCTTTCCTGTTTCCCTAAATCTTACAACTGCCAAAATTCAAAAGTTTTTCAGACGAAATTCAAGGTGTATTTAATTTGAAAATACCAATTCCGGGTTCGATCCCCGACGGCGGCACTCATCCTGTCCGACTATTTGTCTCCCACCAATGGGTCGATAATCGTAGACCTATGTGGGATAGCAGCTGGAGGCTAGAAAAGGATGTGATGGTGGTACTGGTGTGAGAAATACCAGGAATCCGTTGTAAGGTGATCCAGCCGCCGCGATATAACTGAAAGATTGTTGAAAGCGGCGTAAAACCCATTCAATCAATCAATCAATCAACCAATTTAGTAAGTTGAAAATGATATGGAGAAAGAATAAATAACTTCTTTATCAATAATATTTTTCTGAGGTTTTCATTAACTTGGTAAATAAGCGTTAGAAAACATTATTTAAAATGAAGACATTGCTTGTCACAAGCAATTCCTTCATTTTCCACATTGTTTTCCACCCTAAAAGACATATAATTTGAAAATTCTATCAACACTAAAATTTCCTTCTGCAATATCTTTGAATGTGAACCAGTCTGATTTTTTCTCGTGTTGTAATATATTTATTGCTTTAAAAAAAGATTCAAGTAATTTTCCCTCAGGTGCGTATTTCATCTCAAAGCAATAGAAATCTAATATCTAATATTAAATCTATCATAATTCCCTAAACTTAATGTTACGTTGACCTATTAAAATAATCGTAATTTTATTATGTCTGCAAATCGATCATAAACTGCAAAATTAATTAAAAATATCACAAAGAAAGCATAATAAATTGCTGAAAAACAAACAAGAGATTATATTTTATAGGCCGTGTGAAACAAAATATCGTAAAAAATACGCTTACCAGTAAACGTCTAAAATCCGATAATACGCGGTGTAATAAGTTCAAATGCATAGCAAACTCGGGCGATAAACTCCTCTTAAATACACCCCTAGCTTCTCGACTTGCGATTATATACAGTACTGGTTTTCAACAGTATTTGGGGTATCGTAAACCCTAAACCGTGTATTGGATTCGAAATGGATTAAAAAAGAATCCATTTTACGCGGAAAAATTAATCAAGCTAAAAACTTCTTCATTTCATTTAATTTTAGTTTCGTCTATCAAGAAATAAGCATTTGAATTTTTTTATTTTTATTTTTTCTATTATTATTGTTATTATTATATTCATACTTCGATGAACAAATTCTGAGCACTCAACTATTTTGTATGCTTTCACAAAAAGTAGATCCATAAAATTTTACTAGAAGTTGCCTGATTGCCTCAGATTTAAAGAAATGGAGAGAATTTTCTGTTGTCCTGTTTTCATTGAGCTATGCAACCTCCGTTCGCGTATTTGCTTGATTGTTTTCTTAGGAAGGCGTCATTTTTTAGTTCTATGGCCTCCATTCTTCAGAACGACTCTAAAAACATTTACTTTGCATATTCATTCAATATGATTACGTTTTGCGTTTCATACCTCCATGAAAACAAAACACATTCTTTTCATCTCTTAAGTGCCGCCGTCATAGCGCAGTCAGTAGCGCACGGGACTCCTAATCTTCAATAATGGGAAGTCATGGGTTCGATCACCGGCGGTGGCACATATCCTTTCCGATATTTGTCTCTCACCAATAGGCGGATATCGTAAACCTAAGTGGAATTAGGAAAGGATGTAGTGGTTGTACTGGTGTGAGCAATACCAGGAATCCATAGTTAGGTGCTCCAGCCGCCGCGATATGACTGAAATACTGTTAAAGAGGCGTTAAAACCCCATTCAATCAATCATCTGTTAAGTAATCTTATATGAATTACGAATTGTCAAAATTTTTGCACGATGCAGCCCACGACAAGGTCATGTCAATACTTCGGGACCGAAAACAGACGGACTGAACATATTTGTGTTTAAGATAAAATCTACAGCAGCTTAATATTTTAAGTACAAATGTTGTCTAACATAAACTATCATAAGACAACTATTGCCAATACAAACAACTTGTTGAGTAATGACAGAGTAGGGAGAGAATTCAGGTAAGCAACATGCTGTAACATAGATCATGCAAGCTACATGCTGTAACATAGATCAAACAATCAACATGCTGTAACATAGACCAAGCAAGCAACATGCTGTAACATAGATCAAGCTACATACTGTAACAAAGATCAAGCAAGCTACATGCTGTAACATAGATCAAGCAAGCAAGATGGTGTGACATAGATAAAGCAAACAATATTCTGAAACATAGATTAAGTAAGCAACTTGCTGTGACATAGATCGAGTAAGCGACATGCTGTAACATAGATCAAGCAAGCAACCTGCTATAACATAGATCAAGCAAGCAACATGCTGTAACAAAGATCAAGCAAGCACCATGCTATGACAAAGAACAAGTCTGATGATTATATGTAAGCATGCTACGAAGGTTTGTTCAAGCAACCATCATGCTTTAACATAGATCAAGCAAGCAACACGATGTAACATACATGAAGCAAACAACATGCATAACATTGATCAAGCAAGCACCACGATGTAACAAAGATCAAGCAAGAAACATGCTATGACATAGATCAAGTCTGATGATTATATAAAAGTTGGGAAATATCTGATCTCGTTACTGTTATTTTTATGTGATGCAATTTTGTTGGTTTGGTGACTTAAATGGTGTAACTACAACTTATTCAAGCTGTAGTAACAACGTTTAGGTCGCCAACCAATCTTCTTATTTAATGTCTTTTTACATCAAAAGTTGTTTGCAAAGTAACGCCGTTTAATATCTAAGTCAAACAACTTGTCGGAGTTCAGTGGGCGTGGTCAGTGTCACATTAATAAGCTCACAGCGCGCTTGTTGTTACATTTGGATGTAGTTGTATCTGTCCTACAACACGTATCATGTGTAGTGCATTAACACCTAGTATACACTCAACAGGCTACAATTTTTTGCGGTAATGCTTTTAAACATCTTTAGAATGTTTACTTGAAACCTCAGATAGCTTCGATATTTGATAAAAAGTAGGTCATAAAATCAAATCTTTGATATAGTTTGTGTGAAGTCTAGAAAACGTAACTTTTTGTTCGAATATCTTGAGCCATAACAAGAATATTTTTTTCCCGTGAAATCTCTGACATATACAATATTTGATACTAAACTAAGTCACAATGTCGGGTTTTAACAAAACATGTTACTACAGACTACATTTAAGATTTCATTGTTTTGAGACTTCGTCAGAATGATTAAAACCTAACTATCAACTTTGATATGTGAGGTGCGTTCTTTTCGCGGAGATATAAATCCTGCTCAATTCATGATGTCATAAAGAACGATTTGTATATTTTCAAAGAAAACATTCGACATCGTGCAAGTCACTTGTTTAAACCGAAAGCTAATTACGCTTAACCCATTCCCACACAATGACGTTTTAAACGCCCCTCAATATGAAAGTCTTGGAAAACATTGTGGCGAATGAAGAAATTGCTTGATACAAGCAATATCTTTCTTATCCACAATATTTTCTACTATGGAAGATTCCATCATCCATCTTAATATTGCCATCTGCAACTTCTTTGAATTTGGACTGGTCCAAATTCTATCGTTTGGGAATGGGTTAAATTTATAAAGATTTCATCCATATGCCTTAAAATTCTCGATCTGAAAAACGCTTTACCTTAATCGCTGTATAAAAATCTTAATAATCTCTACAGCAAGATATCCCCTCTTGTAACTTGGACTCACAAACTATGTGATTTGATCACATCTTAGATTTACATTGTGTGTTGTCTTTATGTTTTTTTGTTTTTGTTTTTTGTGTTTTTGTTTTTTTTACCTATAGTGTCTTGAAACTTAGTCCGAACTCAGGTACAATAACGGGGACTAAAGTTCCTGTTCTTGCAAATAGATTCCCGACCTTCACCCAAGGCTGTTTCATAGAATAAGTCGTGAGAGTTACAACTACTTATTAAACTTAAATCCCGAAATGGATTTAACAGAAAAGAACCTGACTGTTTTCTTTTTCGGAATGCCTAAACAAAAGCCATTACAGTTAAAAAGACTTATCGACAAATTTGGCAACCTTATATTTTAAAGAAAAACATAATTTAACAGAGACATTTTAAGGTACACGTTTATTCATAATCTAGTTTTAATAGTGTTTTGTTTTCCAATGATAATTGTCAAAATATTTTGGTAAACACAAGTTCAACAGTCTGACGGCTGCATACAAATACAGTCTAATATGAAGGCAATTGACCAAACGCGGCTGTCAATCAAATAATCTGTCGACCAATGAAATCACCAATTTAGACCATTCATGATTTTTGAACTCCGCCATTTTGTTAACCCTTTTTGCTGGTTCGGCGACTTTAACGGCGTAATTACAGCTTATACAAGCTGTAGTTACAACGTTTATGTCACCAACCAACTATTCTATTTATTTATTACATGCTACTGGCCATATTTTTTGCAAAATAGTGCCTTTTTAAATCGAAGTGGGACTTCCTGTTGGAGTCAGTGGACGTGGCCAAACGATAAAGGGGGGGGGGGCATCAGTTTGTCCGTTTAAAAAGTAATATAACCGACCCCAAAATTTCTAATTTTCTGCCCAAAACCTTTCAAGTTTGAAAAATCAGTGAAATCAGTATGAAACATAACGTCTGATGTTCCCGCTCTCAATGAAGCCACGACAAGACGTATTTAAAGACTTCACCTAAAACGTCAATTACGTGGTTACTTCAACAAGAATAAAGTTTAATGGCAATGTTAATTAAAAATCAATAGACACAATATGTTTAGGATGATTTTTATTGACCCGAATCTGACCTATTCCGACTATACTTCGACAAATGTCGTTCTTATTCTCTCAAGTTACGGAATACCTAGCACTACAGAAAACACTGAAGTTGTGTTGATTGATTCATTGAATGGGGTTTACGCCACTTTTAACAGTATTTCAGTCACATAGCGGTGGCTGGAGCACCTAACAATGGATTCCTGGTATTTCTCATACCAGTACTACCACTACATCATTTCCTAGCTTCCAGCTGCTATCCCACTTAGGTTTACGATTATCCACCCATTGGTGAGAGATAAATGCCGGAAAGGATATGTGCCGCCGCCGGGGATCGAACCCATGACATCCCATGATTGGCAGTTGTGTTGAAGCTGTGTACTAGATGTGATAGCGAAATAGGTAGAGCGCCTGTCTGCAAGACAGCGGTTTCGAGTTCGAATCTTTGTCAAGGTTAACTATTTTTATGCCCCAGCATCGATAAGTTCGGGGCATATTGTTTTACCGGTGTCAGTCTGTCTGTCTGTCTGTCTGTCTGCAAAACTAAACCTGCCAACTAAACATTTTCCTATAACTTCAACCCTGATTAAGTTACAATGCTAATATTTGGTATGTAGATAGGTCTCAACAAGGCGTACTGGGGAAGGTCATTTCATCAAGGTCAAGGACAAAATTTTAACCCTTTTCCCGTTTCTAAAGAATTCCTGTTTGGGGGGCATAGTGTTTCACAAACACATCTAATTTCTTTAGTGAATGTTTTATAAAATGTGTTACATTCATTCACAATTGTCACATAGAGCAGTAATGATAATTTTAGTAAAAATGTAGAAGCCGCTGAATCCGTTTTATTGATATGGATGAGTTTGGATTTTTCACATGGACTTAAACGGGGATACTTTAGAAGCGTTGCAACTGGTCGTTGCGGATACCGCGGATAAATAATCTCTTCGACATTTGTCTCCAACAAATGGGTGAAACCCTTTCCCGTTTCTTGAAATTTTCGACTGGACAAAATTGAAAGAAGTTGCAGACGACAATGAAAAATGGATGTATTTCAAAATGAAACCATCCTATGTGGTAGAAAATATTGTGGAAAAGGAGAAATTGCTTGATATAAGCAATTTCTTCTTTTTCAGCAATGTTTTCTCAAGTATAAATCAGCAGCAATGTAAAATCCCGGGTTTGTATAGGAAAGAGTCAAGTGTGATGAGCAAATGTAGGCGCAGAAAGGATATAGTGATAGTGTTAGTGTGAGAAATACCAAGAACCCATGGTTAGGTGCTCCAGCCGCCACAATATGACTGAATTACTGTTAAAAGTTGCATCAATCCCCATTCAAACAAATAAATACAATCATTATGATGGTTGTCAGTTTCGTGATGTTCTAAACTGTAAGTCCCAGATAATTACCTTTGTCGTGCCCATATCGTACACAGAAAAGTATAATCACGTGTAAATGTGTGCATCTTGCACCGTTTGATTGTTTACTAATGTCATTGCACGTTCTGCTAATCGTCGTTGGGCGTGTAAATGTCGTAACTACAGCTTGAATAAAGCTGTAGTTACGACATTTTGCACGCCGAAAGACGTGATGTTTAACCGGCCACGCATAAGATAGAAAAAACACAACTTGTAGACAATGAATTAGACTGGTTGACTGCATGTGGTTTAAAGCCACTCTTGACAACATTCCAGGCTTCCTGTTATTTCTCACACCAGTCCATCCCAGTCACCAGCCGCTCATTCTACTAAGATGCATTTTATACCATCCGCACTTAGTGAGAGAGAATGATTCATATCGATATGTTGTAAATTGTCATAAAGAATGTTGGTTGATAAAGCCGGGGATCGAAACCACGAACTCAGGATTTGGAGGACATTGGATTACTGAGTGAACTAATCGTGTCCGGCATGGGTGAAAAAATAATGAAAGTACAATCATTCTGTGAAAGTTTGAACAGAATCCGATGTAAACTGTGGACCTTATTGTGGTACAAGGATTTTAAAATTAGATTTCGTAAGGCTCCTTTTCCTGTGATACTTGATGGATCTGCTCTGATGTCAAGATCAACAATCATTATTATTGAACAATCATTCTGTGAAACTTTGAAGAAAATCCGATGAAAGCTTTGGACTTAGGATTACTAAATGAAATTTTCATAAGGCCCCTATCTATATAGTCTCTAATAATTTGTTTATTTTTGTTTTTGTTTGTTTGTTGGTTTTTTTTTTTTTTATTTTGTTTTTTTTCGGGGGGGGGGTATCGCCCGCACATGATAATCAAACTCTGTAAAACTTTTTAATATTTCGGTCGAGTTATCGGCCATTCAGCTCATGGTATACGCTTATAATTTTAACCCTTGTCATCCTGGTCCCGGAATATTCTTGCATATGTGCAGTCTGACCTTAATCTACACCGCCTGCATGTCCTGTTAAACCAGATTTTTCCATAAGAACAATTACTAAACTTAATTATGACCCTGAAAACCAGAGGTGCGTTCATTTCGTCGAGATGAAAATCCGTCTGAATAAGATTTTTGAGTCTCCCTAAAGAATGGTTTTAGCACTTGCACTTGATCTTAATACATTTTGCCGGTTCATTTACCTACGTATGATATAATAATGTTAATTGTAAATAATAATACGTATGCTAGAGAGTAAGAAGGTAAATTAGGTCACTGACTTTGCCAGATTTTAGAAATATCTTAATGATCAAGTGCCAGTGGGTTTTAGTTATTTTGAGTGAAAATATTCGGCGGCGTCAGGGCTACTCGTTTAAGACAATGCAGAGTACGCTTGAAATCCTCATTATAAGAATTCTTAAGATTCTTACCAACCCTAACCCTTAAAAATCTTAATCTAAAGAACACATTTTCTAAAAATCTGAATAATTAAAATCTGAAGATTCTCAACGAAAAGAACGCACCTTAGAACTACAGTGTCATCAGACCTTTGACTTTAATGTATTTCTGATCAGCGATTTTAATCAGCGTGACAAGGCTTAAATTCAAGTTCTGTCTGCGAAGATGCGTGCATTCGAATTGGCTGAAAATGTTTCATAACCCTTGAAAAAAGTGAGTTCGCAAATATTTTTGAATGCTATTCTGTTAAACAATCGTTGAATATTTGCATATCTGACATCTGTTTATTTATTGGAATAGAATAAAATAAGTTTAATTTACAAACAAGGACTCTTTCGGATAATAATAATGCTTCATACAAAATAACAAAATGAAAATTTGTTTTATAACTATTAATCAATATTAAGCATCTTTGGAAGCTGACAGTCTGACCTCAACAAGAACTTATAACAAAATTATGTTCATTTTTCATTGTAAGTATCTTTTATCAAACAATGTTGGAAAGTTCTTTAAAGTTATTAATTTCTGCGACAAAACCCAAAAAGTTTGCTCGAAATTACCCTGAAATTCAAACTTCTTGCAGAAATAGTTTTAAAGTAATTGTTTCTCCCATAATTCTAAAATGAGCATCGAATCAAAAAGTGATTTTATTTTCGATTAGATTATCAGTACAAATTTTACGGATTCTAACATACCGATTGGAAGGACAGATTCTGAGTTAACTTAAAAACGAACGAAGTTTAGAATTTGATATAAATCAAACCTATTAATTTTACAACGATCGGGAAACAAACTTTTCCAAATAAGATTCTTGATTTGCATTAATATACAACTATAATAAACGAAAATAATAATTATTATTGTTGTTATTGTAATTTATATCGGGGTATAAAACTTAAAATATAATCACAATTCAAGGTTTCACTTTTATATTTCAATGACAACAATATATACATATCCCCTGTTCAACTGAAAGAACAATATATACACATATATCCCCAGTTCAACTGAAAGACAAATAAAGATATCATTTAAAGCACATAAAGAGAGTAAAGTCTTTTATCTATGTAAAAATAAACCGAAGAATTACGAATTAATATGGGGTAGAAAACATCTAATAAAACAACTCACGTTTTTTCTGTCATATTTCCCGCGACTCTTTATGCCAAAGTAATCAAAACGTCAACGGGAAATGACGTCATTTTCGCGGAAAAGATACTTGGCTATTCGTTAAGCTCAGAGTAGCTGAAAGTTTCATTTACAAAATTTCTTTAAGGTCGTCTATAATCGCTAGGCCCGCCCACTCCTTTGGCCACGCCCATTGACTCCAAACAGGAAGTCCCGCTTCGATTTTAAGTGACGTTATTTTACAAAAAATATGATCAGTAACATGTAACAAAAAATAAAATCGTTTGTTGGCTTCAATAAGCTGTAGTTACGACGTTTAAGTCACCAAACAACAAAAATGTTTCACATCAATGGAAACCAATGGCGGAGTTTAGATCTCAATATCGGATTGAATGAATGATTTGACTGGTCGATATAATCAATTCCTTGATTGACATTCGTGATCGGTCATTTTGCCCGAGGTTAAGAACCAAGTCATTCGGCTTACAGGGGATATATTCCTGGGCTAATACGAGGTTTTGAAGGTCAACAACATTGAAATGAGGTCAATCTTTTTAGTCTGATGTCAAGCTATATAGCATCTCATTCAACCTGCATTTCCCCGGTTTGTTTACATAATATAAGTGATAAATCATATAAAATAATATGATTTAGCACAGTTGTTTATATTATTTTTCAATTTTCGGCCAGTAGAGCTATTGCGATGGCTTTTCCAGTCCGGCGTCCGTCCGTCTGTCCGGCGTCCGTCCGTTAACTTTTCCTTCTTAATACTCTAGAGTCTACAATTTTCATCGGATTCCCTTCAAACTTTCACAGAATGATTGAACCATCATAAGGATTGTTCCTTTGGAAACTGGATCAGATCCGTCGAGAAACACTGGAAAAGAGGCCTAATTGAAATTTATCTAACAGATCCTCATTAACAGTCTAGAGTCCACAGTTTTCATCAGGATTCTCTTCAAACTTTCAACGAATGATTGTATCAAACTTTCACTGGATGATTGTATCATCTTAAGGATTGTTCCTTTCAAAATTGTGTATAATCCATCAAGAAACAAGGGAAAGGGGCCTTATGAAAATTTGATTAAAAATCCATTAGAAATACTCGTTGATATTCTAAAGTACATAATATTCATTTGATTCTTTTCAAACTTTCTCAGAATGATTGTACCATCATAAGGATCGTTCCTTTCGAAAATAGGTCAGATCCGTCAAGAAACACGGGAAAAGGGGCCTTTTGAAAAATTAATTGAAAAATCCCCGTTAACAGTCTTGAGTCCATAGATTTCTTTTGATCCTTTTCAAACTTTCACAGAATGATTGTACCATCATTAAGGATCGTTCCTTTCAGAATCGGGCATAATCCGTCAAGAAACACAGGAAAAGAGGCCTCATTCAAATTTAATGGAAATTCTATAAAAAAAAAAATTCCTCCTTAACACTCTAGAATCCACATTTTTATCATCGGAATCTCTGCAATTTTTCACAGAATGATTGTTCTATCATAAGGATCGTTTCTTTCGAAATTGGATATCATCCGTCATGAAACACGGGAAAATGGGCCTTTGGAAATTTAATGAAAAGGTCCCGATTAATACTCTAGGGTCAACAGTATTCATCGTATTCTCTTAAAACTTTCACAGAATGAATGTATCATTAAAGGATCGTTCCTTTCAAAATTGGGCCAGATCCGTCAAGAAACACAGGAAAAGAGGCACTTTGAAAACTTTATTAAAAAATCCATTGAAAATCCTCGTTGACACTCTAGAGTCCATGGTCGGATTCTCTTCAAACTTTCTCAGAATTATTGTACTTTCATAAGGGTTGTTCCTTACGAAAAAGGGTCAAATCCGCCAAGGAACACGGGAAAAGGGGCCTTATGAAAATTCTATTAAAGGATCCTCGTTAACACTCTAGAGTCCATAGATTTCTTTTGATTCTCTTCAAACTATCACAGAATGATAGTACCTTCATAAGGCTTGTTCCTTTTGAAATTGGGTCAGATCCACCAAGAAACACGGGAAAAGGGGCCTTATTGAAACTTATTCGAAAATCTATTAATAAATCCCCTTTTACAATCAAGAGTCCACAGTTTTCATCGAATTCTCTTCAAACTATCACAGGATGATTATACTATCATATGGATCGTTTCTTTCGCAAGTGGGTATGGTCCATCAAAAACACAGGAAAATGCGCCTTTTGAAAGTTCAATAAAAAAATTCCCGATTAATACCCTTGGGTCAACAGTATTGATCGGATTCTCTTCAAACTTTCACAGAATGATTGTACCATCAAAGGATCGTTCCTTTCAAAATTGGGCCAGATCAATCAAGGACCATTGGAAAAAGGGTCTTATGAAAATTTGATTAAAAAGATCCTCGTTAGAGGCAACAGTTTTCAACAAATTATCTTCAAACATTCAGAGAACGATTAATACATTTAATGGATTAATCCTTTCGGAGGTGGGTTTGATCCATCAAGTATCATTGGAAAGGGGGCCTTATTAAAATTTAATAAAAAATTAGTTAACACATCATGGACCCAGATTTTACGTGATTGACTTCAAACTTTCTCATTATCTTCAATAATGGGTCATGGGTTCGATCCCCGGCGGCGGCACAAATTCTTTCCGACATTTGTCTCTCACCAATAGGTGGATAACCGTAAACCTAAGTGGGATAGCAGCTGGAGGCTAGGAAAGGATGTAGTAGTAGTACTGGTGTGAGAAAACCAGGAATCCATTGTTAGGTGCTCCAGCCTCGGCGATATGACTGAAATACTGTTTAAAGTGGCGTTAAACCCAATTCAATCAATTTCAAACTTTCACAGAATAATTGTACCATTATAAGGATTGTTCCATTGTTAGGTGCTCCAGCCTCGGCGATATGACTGAAATACTGTTTAAAGTGGCGTTAAACCCAATTCAATCAATTTCAAACTTTCACAGAATAATTGTACCATTATAAGGATTGTTCCTTTTAAGTTCGGTCTGATCCATCGAGAAACATAGGAAAAGGGGCCTTGGGAAATTTTATTAAAAAAAATCTTTAATAGTGCTTTAAAGTCCACAGATTTCATTGGATTGTGTTCATATTCAAACAGAATAATTATACTTTTGTAAGTATAGTTCCCTTTGGAATTGGTTCATATCCATAAAGTAACATGGGAAAAAGGGGCTATATGAAACTTTAATTAAAAATCCCTAACGCTGTGAAGCCCACAGCTTTGATCAGACTTTGTTGAAACTTTCACAGAATGATTGTAAGGTCATTCTTTTCATAACAGGGTTTAAAATTGTCAAGAAATACAGAAAAAGGGGCATTATGAAAACTACATTTAGAAATCCTTGTTACCAAGTCCAGAGCTTTCATCGGCTTTTCTTCAAACATTCACAGACTAATTGTACAATAATAATGATTGTTGATATTCACATTAGACCTGATCCGTCAAGTATCACAGGAAAGGGAGCATTGTGAAATTAAATAGGTTGTTTCTTTTCAAATTAGGCCTTATCTGTCTAGTCTCATGGGAAACGAGTTCTTTTGAGAATTTTATCTATAATCCTTGTAACCAAGTCCAGAGCTCTCATTGGATTTTCTTCAAACCTTCACAGAATCATTGTACAATAACTACAATTGTTGATGCTGACATGAGACCCTATCCTTCAAGTATCACAGGAAAAGGAACCTTATGAAAATTTTATTTTAAAATCTTTAAACCAAGATAAAGTCCGTAGTTTTCATCTGATTCTGTTAAGACTTTCACAGAATGTTTGTACCATCATTAGGATTTTTCTTTCCAAAATGGGCCTGATCTGTCTAGTATCATAGGAAAAGGGGCTGCATGAAAAATTATTACCAAATTCTCTTTTTCATAAGAATGTCCTAAGTCTTTATAAGAATCTCTTCAAACTTTAATAAAATGATTGTACCATCATTTGGATTGTTCCTTTGTAAATTGAGTCTGTTTGGTTAAGTGACACAAGAAATTTTTATTACAAAAAATTCTTGACACAATTCATCCACTGTTTTCATTGATTCTCTTTTACAAAGTGATTGTACCTTCATTAGAATTGTCACTTGAAATTTGTTTTTTTTCTGTAAAGTATCATGGGAAAAGGGGCCCTATGAAGATTTCTTTATAAACTCGTTAACGCAATAAATTCCACCGATTACACAGGTTGATTGTACCATCATTACAATTGTTGATTTTGACAGTGGATCTGATACAGCTAGTATCACATGAAAAGGGGCCTTATGATTAACTTTCTTTTAGTTAATTCAATGATGTCTCTAGATTTCACGGATTCACTTCAAAATTTCACAGAATGATTGTACAATTACAAGGATGGTTCTTTTATGAATTGGGTACAATTCATCAAGTAACAAGTAAAAAGGGCCATTTTTTTTTCTTTTAATATTCTAGTAAACATAATGAAGTCGCCATATTTTCATCGGATACATTTTAAACTTTCACTGAAATATTATACAAACAATAAAGTACCGTGGGAAAAGGGGCCTTATTAGAACTTGATTGAAATATCTTCGTTAACACAATACAGTCCACAGTTCAAATCGGATTCTCTTCAAAGATGCAAGGAATAATTGTGGCATTTGAAACACAGAAAAGGGGGCCTTACAGATTATGATTTATGTTTATGTGATGACGTTCACAATTATTATCAGATTGTCCATAAAATTCCACAGAGAACTATTGTATGGTCGTAAGGAAATTTCCTTTCGGAAATGAAATGGATCCATAAGGAAACACAAGAAAAGGGACCTTATGGAATATTACTCAAAACAATCCTGTTTGCTTGATTAAGTTTACAATAATAATTAGATTCTGTTGAAAATTTCACATTATGATTGTAGGGTCATAAGGAAACTTCCTTTTGGAAATGAAGGGGATGTGTCATGAAAGATGGGAAAAGAGGCCTTAAGGATTGTTTGCTCAAAATATTAAAGGGATAAAGTCCAATACATTATTTTATTGTGTATTCTTTTTTCAGCAGTTAACTTCCTTACATCAGATTTCTTTAACAGAAAACTTGATAACCAGTGGAGCGTCTCAGGCCCTCATGGGCCTCTTATTCTTTTTGAATCTATCTTTCTTTTTTCTGCTTTCTATCTATCCTGTATTTGTGTTAAACCTCGGACGGTAATTGTTCTGTCCAGCTAATCGCATATGACATGTTTTATCAAACACAGACGGACTATTTTGGACGGGGGATTGAAATATATACCATCCTCGTACAACTCTTGATAAAAATATCGACATATTGGCCTACAAGTGCATAGCTCTTTTTATTAAGATAGGCATTTATTTAAGAATTGAATGGAAAGCCTTTTCATGTAGTTAGGAAAATAAAAACCCAATTCACGCCGTGATATGTGATAAGGTTTAGATGAATACTACTATCTTAAATCTTCATATTCTGTGACTGGTGGATCGCGACTGTCAATCAAAGAATCGGTGACCAAACACGGCATCAATTATCTGAAGAGAACTGATTTCGACATTTGCCGACACTTTTCGAAAGCATTTGGTTTGATTTGGCGACATAAATGTCGTAATAACAGCTTATTTAAGCTGCAGATACAACGTTTAGGTTGCCAACCAACCCTTTTTTACTTTTAACATAATGTTACTGACCATTATTTTTGCAAAATAACGTCATTTGATATCGAAGTTGAACTTCCTGTCGGAGCTTCGAGGAAATTGCTAGCGATATTTTGATCGAATATGGTCGAAACACATAACATGAAAATAAGTCAACTAGGAGAAGATTCAAATAGTTTGAAACAGTTCTTATTTAAACTTCTATGCCTTTAACCCATTCCAACACAACACAATTTTAGACTTGTCCATATTGAAAGGAGTTGCAGACGACAATTCCAAGTTGATGGAATTCTCAATGTTTTTCTCTTTTTTTATAAAAAAAAACATTGTGGAAAATGAAGAAATTGCTTGATACAAGCAATTTCTTCATTTTCCACAATGTTTTCCAAGGCTTATTTCTTGAGGGGCGTAAAAAGGAGGGATTGAGTGGGAATGGGTTAAACTACGCAATCGTCCCCTACTCAATTTCGTTCATATTCAGAGGGAAAAGTAACCAGCTAAAAAGGGTACACAATTTTTAACATACAAAGCTACAGTTAAATTACAATACAATGAAGATAGGTGACGAGTGTTAGAATTAGTTTCTATACAGTATCCATTAAAATGTCCAAACCTGTCATGTTTTTTGTTGTCCACTTATGCCCTGAACAGATAACCCTTGTCCTGCTGAAAAGTTATCCTTTGTTTACAAGATTTCAAAATATTGTCAAATTTAGATCTACTTTGTGTTCAAATACTTCCTCACCACTAAAAAAGCAGCTTGTGTTTGGACTAAGATCAGACTGCACAACACCTGTCACAACTATTGTCAAAAAAGGAAGATTCTGGGAACAAAATGACAAGGGTTTGAACTGTCAGTTTAATCATTTATGCTCTGGTGAGACACCCTAAAAATGAGAGCATGGCAACGAAAACATGAAAATACAGCAATGAAAACACGAGAGAACGACAACGAATATTTGAGAATATGATGATGAGACATGAGTATACGACAACGAGAACTCGAGAATACGGTGGTGTAAATATGAGAGAACGACAACGAGAACTCGAAAATACGGTGATGAGAACATGAGAGTGCGACAACGATAACTCGAGAATGCGGTGATGAGAACATGAGAGTGCGACAACGATAACTCGAGAATGCGGTGGTGAGAACATGAGAGTGCGACAACGATAACTCGAGAATGCGGTGGTGAGAACATGAGAGAACGACAACGAGAACTCGAAAATACGGTGGTGAGAACATGAGAGTACGACAACGAGAACTCGAGAATGCGGTGATGAGAATATGAGAGTGCGACAACGATAACTCGAGAATGCGGTGATGAGAATATGAGAGTGCGACAACGATAACTCGAGAATGCGGTGATGAGAATATGAGAGTGCGACAACGATAACTCGAGAATGCGGTGGTGAGAACATGAGAGTGCGACAACGATAACTCGAGAATGCGGTGGTGAGAACATGAGAGAACGACAACGAGAACTCGAGAATGCGGTGATGAGAATATGAGAGTGCGACAACGATAACTCGAGAATGCGGTGATGAGAATATGAGAGTGTGACAACGATAACTCGAGAATGCGGTGATGAGAACATAAAACGACGACAACGAGAACTCGAGAATAAGATGATGAGAGAATGAAACAACGACATCGAGAACACCAGAATACGGCGGTGAGAACACGAGAGTACGACAACGAGAACTCGAGAATACGGTGGTGAGAACATGAGAGTACGACAACGAGAACTCAGGTATACGGTGGTGAGAACATGAGAGTACGACAACGAGAACTCGAAAATACGGTGGTGAGAACATGAGAGTACGACAACGAGAACTCAAGAATACGGTGGTGAGAACATGAGAGAACGACAACGAGAACTCGAGAATGCGGTGATGAGAATATGAGAGTACGACAACGAGAACTCAGGTATACGGTAATGAGAATATGAGAGTACGACAACGAGAACTCAGGTATACGGTGGTGAGAATATGAGAGTACGACAACGAGAACTCAGGTATACGGTAATGAGAATATGAGAGTATGACAACGAGAACTCAGGTATACGGTAATGAGAATATGAGAGTACGACAACGAGAACTCAGGTATATGGTAATGAGAATATGAGAGTACGACAACGAGAACTCAGGTATACGGTAATGAAAATATGAGAGTACGACAACGAGAACTCAGGTATACGGTAATGAGAATATGAGAGTACGACAACGAGAACTCAGGTATACGGTAATGAGAATATGAGAGTACGACAACGAGAACTCAGGTATACGGTAATGAGAACATGAGACAAAGACATCGAGAACATGAGGATACGATAGTGAGAACATGAGACAAAGCCATCAAAAACTCGAAAATACGGTGTTGAAAACATGAAAGTACGACAACGAGAGCATGAGAATACGTCGGTGAAAACATGAGAGAACGACAACGAGAATACGTAGTGAAAACATGAAAGTACATCCACGAGCATACGGTGGTGAAAACATAAGAGAACGACAGCGAGAACAACAGAATTACGGTGGTGAGAACGTGAAACAACGATAACACGATAACACGACGGTTCGAACATGAGAGCACGACAACGAGAACATGAAAATACGTTGGTGAGAGAGAGTATTAAAGATAATTGTGAAATTTACTTCTCGCAATGGATAAGAAGAGGGTCCGCTCATATTTGCAATAATCATACACATGAGCGAAGGTTCAGCCTTCACAGTCCGATCAGAGTCTTCACTTTGCACTCTGAACTCCATGCAACCCAATACCTTGCAATATAATTCAGCAAAAAGTTGACAGAATCTTTGAAATCAGAAGACCGTTCTTAGCTCTTAGTACATATAAATAGTTGCAGAGGCATCTCGTGGTCGCAGTTAGGGCATCCTAGGCGCCTGTGCATGAGGTTATTTGGTATTAGATTATGATCGGATCAGCCTACAGTCTCTGGGCAGTGGACGGTAACTGCACTTTGTTTTTTTCTGGTGTTTAACGTCACTTTTAACGGTATTTCAGTCATGTCGCGGCGGCTGGAACATCCAACCATGGATTCCTGGTATTTTCACACCAGTACTACCATTACATCTTTCCCAAGCCTCCAGCTCCTCGTCCCATTTAGATTACAATTATCCACCCATTGGTGGAATACAAATGTCTGAAAGGATATTCGCCGCGATCGGGGATCGAACCGCTGCTCTCTAGCCGCGACCCTGCACGTACACAAGATCTTATTGAATAATCTTCGCGACTTTTAGGATAAAAAAATATATGAGCGCGTGCGCGATATTTCCAATCATTATATATGGGCGCCAAGTAAAGACTCAAATCAGCCTGTGCATCCGCACAGTCTGATCAGAGTCTTCACTCTGCGCACTGTAGATAGATACTGATCCAAAGCTTCTTTGTACAATCAGCGAATGTTCTAATTGCCCCGAATGGCTGTCCATGGTGCTCAATGTGTGCGAGTCATGCACATGCGAAATTGTTGGAAATGTCACGCACAGGCTCATATGAAATTATAATTGTACGGGCATTGCAAGATTTATTTCAAAACAAAAACATCGCAGCCACCCACAACTTAGTATGTTGTGAAAAATTTCCTACGATAAAATCGTAACCTACGATACAATCGCAACCTACGATGTTGGAAGACGTCCACAACAAATGTAAACTAGGGTCACGAAAAGTAGCCAAAGATTTCAGCCTTAATCAGGCTGCTACAGGCGTAAATCGCTCCTCAGCCGCCGTCATAGAGCAGTTGGTAGCGCGTCGGACTGTCAATCTAGAGGTCGATAATCGTAGACTCATGTGGGATAGCACCTGGGAAAGGATGTGATCGCGGTACTGGTGTAAGAAACACCAGGAATCCATTGTTGGCTGCTCCAGCCGCCGCGATATAACTGAAAGATTGTTGAAAGCGGCGTAAAACCCCATTCAAACAAAATCGCTCCTCGCTCTGTCTGATTGTCGCAGATTTGAATGATGGTGGAACTAAAACATTCAAGAGACAAAACATATTGTATCAGATTTCTACAAATAAAATCCAAGAAACCTTTCTAATGCGTATAAAAGGAATGTCAAATTATACTACGTCGCGAACATTTGTACGGATTCTTTCCCCTTTATTCATTTGTTGTAAGTCTTTAGCCATAGAAATGGATTCAATCATATATCATTTTTTTTTTCGGTAAATGTTCAACTGTATAAACGTCAAATTGACCAGTCGTGTTCGTCAATTAAAAGCTTAATCATTCATTTTAACCAGAATTGAATTCCAACATTGGCTGAGATTTATATTAAACAAGCTTGTTGGTTTGGAGACGTAAACATCGTAATTACAGCTTAGATAAGCTGTAATTACGACGTTCAGGTCGCCAACCAAACATTTTACTTTTTTGTTGCATGTTACTGCAAAATTTTGCAATATAACACCGTTTTATATCGAAGTGAAGTTTTAGTCAGTAGGTGGGACAATCTATCCGTCAATTTTGGGTGGATTTTTCTCCGCAAATTGAAATAAAATTCAACAAAAATATTGCAAAGCTCTTTATGATAGACGAATATTGCGTGAAATTATTATTTTGATCATCGACTCAGTTTATGAGGATAATAGAGGGCGACAGTTAAGAAGGTTAATAATTCGGATGGCCGTTGAACTTTGTTACAATCCGACCCAAATTATCGCAAAAACTATATTGTAGAAAAAAGAAACCTTAGGTTTTCATAAATTCGCCATTGAATAGAAAAACTTACAAAACCAACAATAACCACAAGAACTACTTTACGATGATGGTGTTTCTAAACGATACATTAGTTCTCTACTCAAAGAATTTTCATATAGAAAAAATTCAATTCTTAGTTTCGTCTATCAAAAATCGGGCGTTCTGATTGGTCCAAGAAAATTATTCATACTTCCATGAACAAACTTTTGAGCTCACAGCTATTTTGTATGCTTCCGCACAAAATAGTTCCATACAAAAAAGTATCAGAATTTGTAAAGTTTTTGCTTTTCGCTCGATGCTATTAATTAAGAAACAAGAAATGAAGAAAATATTTTTTGTTTTCATGGAGGTATGAACCGAAAAACCTAATCACACTTGTGTGATTAGTTTTTTTCGGTTCATACCTCCATGAAAACAAAAAATGTTTTCAACATCTCTTAAGAGTATAATTTTTTATTCCTCGAATAATGAAGATACGTAGGAAAAAACATGTACATGTCTATACAAACAAACATATACAGTGAGCATAAATAAACGATTTTTCCGAAAAGAGACAAAATATTACTTCATTGAGACAAAATTTCTCGAAGTGCGTCACTTTGCACGTGATTTACGTAACAGGCTGATGACGTCAACACGACATTGGGTGAAATTACCACGTGATATCCATCGAGAAATCTCAATCAATTAAAGAAAGGAGAAATTTTGATATGAATAAGATATCTTTAAACCAACTTCGTTGAAATTACCGATTATGATTGTCAATGAAGGAAACCAATCGACGAGTCAAACCATTAACATAGGTCTGAAGTGAATTTTGAACTCCAACATTTACCGAAATATACCAAAATTTACCGACATTTGTGAGAAGCTCATTTGTTGATTGGTGACTTAAACATCGTAACTACAGCTTCAATATTCAAGCTGTAGTTACGACGTTTAGGTCGCAAATCAACCATTTTACTTATTGTCGCACATAACTTGCCATAAATTTTACAAAATAGGGGCGTTTAATATCTAAGAGGAACTTCCTGTCGGAGCTTAGTGGGCGTGGCCAGCGATCCGTCAGTCGAATGTACTCGGAGCTATATTTATACATCGTACATGGGATTGGTAGTTACCAAACCGGTTTGCACGAGAATCAAGTGCGCTAGCTATTTTTAGATCGGGCGTTGACTGGATTCACCGTTCTATCGAGACCCTCGAGGCGACAACACGGGATTCGAATTGAACTGGGTTCAACTTTTTACACATCTTTCAATAGAGGCTTATTGTGAATCAACGTCATAGGGAAGTAAATGTTTAGTTATTTAGTAATGTGTGAATGAAGAATTTGACTCTACATCCACCGGCAGCAAATGGATACAGGTACAAAGCTTTTCTTTTTTATATCTCTGACTTTTTCTTGTGCAAGTCAATCTGAGTTTTCGCCTTGTTGTACATATTTATATATTTATATATATATTTACATATTTATAAACTTCTTATTTCGTCGATATATTCCGACGGCGATAATATCTCCCCTGACCCTTGCCGTTTTATATCTACGCCTATATCTGATACAGGTAAAAAGTTAAGAGTTTTGTTGCTTTTAAACCGAGAACACCAGATAAGTAATTTAAAGATGCTAACTGACCGATCAATGACCCCGCCCACTTACTCCTTTGGCTTCGCCCATTGCCTCCCACAGGAAGTTCCACTTCCATTTTAAACGGCCTTATTTTTCAAAATGTGTGACATGTGGTATGTATAAAAAGTAGAATGGTTGGTTGTCGACCTAAAAGTCGTAACTACAGCTTGAATTAGCTGTAGTTACGACTTTAATCTCCAACCAAAAAAATGCTTCGCGCAGATGGCGTCCAATGTTGGGAGTTCAAATTCATATTCCGATCAAAAGGAATGATTTGATTGGTCATTTTTTCTTAGGTTGACAGCCTCGATTTGTCGCCAAAATTGAGATGATTGTAAACAAGTGGCATTTTATCCCCAATGAAGTATACACGCGTCTCGTATACGTACAACATAGGTGATGCTGTTTGTTTGTTAGAGGTTTGAGTCACCGTCAGCTAGGTCTTTGAATAAATAATTTCATGATTTATATACAGGTCCAATAACCAGCTAACAACAATAACGTGAAAGAATTCCATTCGTATCAATTGATCTCATCGTACAGTTATATACAAAACATAGAGCATTTAGACACGAAGAGAAAATGAATGAATGAATAAATTGAATAAATGAATGAATTAATAAACAGGCTTTTTAAATAGGCTTTTCTAGCATTATTAAGGGCTACTTGTTCGGGACCATGTGAATGCTAAGTCAAATATTGGAATGGCACAAGATAACCAATTATATAGTTATACCCCCGGAAAACAATGTTTTCGGAGGTATACTGGAATCGGCCCGTCTGCCCGTGTGTCCGTCTGTCTATACAATATACTACCAATTTTGTGTCGCGAACTCTTTCTTCAGTTTTGCTTCAATACCATTGTAACTTTATACAAAGATTAACCTCATGTTGAAGTTTTGCAAGATGCAATTTTTGAAATCTTATCCCCCTGGTTCAAGAATTATCTCCCCTTGAACTTAGACATTATTTATGCTTTGCAGACATATACAGCTTATTATACTCCTCTTTTCTATAAAAGCAAAGTCAGTAGCCATGTCCTTGTATTGTTATAAAGCTCTCATTTCACTGAAAGCACTTGCGGGGGTATTAAGTCACATACTGTGACTGGTTATAATTATAATAATTTGTTATATTGAAGAGTAGAAAATATTGTGGTTAATGTGGCATTTTCTTCATTAACAACAATATTTTGTAAAAGTTATCTTCTCACTGTTTACAGACAAGTTGATTTAAACTCTGGACAAAGTAGAAATTCACGAATTCCATGTGCTCGTCTACAGACAAGTGGAAAAACCTGTATTTCCCCACCACTGATGAATGAATTAATTGGTTAATCAATTGATTAATTATTTTATCAATCAATGATAGGATGTTCTGTAACGCAACGAGCAAAAAAAAAAAAAAAAAAAAAAAAAATTCGGTGAGTGAAACCTTTGATTTTAAAATTCAGTGGATTACTGTTAGCCAGGCTTTGCGGGCCTACTTTTGATATTTCAATAATATAGATAAAGATTGGCTAAAAGGGGCCCTGATTGAATCCTTAAAACGTGAAGGAATGCGTTAATTATTATCAGTAAAGAGCATCAACGCCGAGATTTAATTTTACTCGGTTAGAAATAGTGAACTCTTTCCTGTAAAATCCCTGGTGTTTATATCCCTGTGATTTCATATTTGAGAAAACAATGTGGGAAAAAATAAATTGCTTGTAACAAGCAATTTCCCCTTTTCTCACAATACTTTCTATCCTATAAGGTTATTATAAGTTGTTTACTTTTCAAAAAACACTCGCCTTTTATTGTCGTCTGCAACTTTGGACACATCGAAAATCTTAAAAAAGTAAGGAATAAAAGATTGCTAACCACGCCCACCAACCTCTGACAAAATAATTTGATTGGGATATGGCCTCGGCCATAGCGCAGTTTGTATTACGTCGGAATCTCAATTATTAGGTCCAGGGTTCGATCCGCGGTCGCTACAAACATCTTTTTTTGACAAATGTCTCACTAATATGTGGATAATAGTACATCCAAGTGGGTCGAGCAGCTGGAGGCTCGGAAAGGATGTAGTGGTAGTGCTGGTGTGAGGAAAACTAGAAATTCATGATTAGGTGCTCCAGCTAGAACTGAAGTACTGAAAAAGTGGTGTTAAACTCTATTCAAACAAATTTACTGGGGTATCTAACTACATGTAGGTTTATTTGCAACAAATATTATGGAGGAAGTGATTTACCAAGGCTACGTTTTTGAACCATCATCTCTAAACATCTTGAATGTCCCTGGTTTTAAGACCATGGGGACACTATCACATTGGCTCTAAAGCCCGGTAGCTAAATTGCTTCTGTAATCAATCAATTTAGTAAAATGTTGCAACTTTTTAAGACCTTTGCGAGACTTCCCTACGCCTCCAAAATCTCGAAAAATCTATATAAAAGTAATTCGCCATAAAGGTCGTAGCCACAGTTTATTCAGCTTTAGTAACGATGTTTAAGTCGTCCCAAAATAGAGAATTTGACATGAAAGTCGGAATTCAACTCTTCGACCCGGTCTACAAATATGATTTTATTGGTCAATTGATTTTCTAACTACAGTGGCTACTGAGGCTAGAGACATATAAAGATACCGGAAAGACGAAATTACTGGTTACCACCTTTTAGACGATACTCCGTCATGCAACAAGAAACTACAAAGGAATTACCGGATCGATAGTCACTGAGCTCCAACATTAAGTTTCAACTGACCAATCGCGAATGTCAATCAAATTACCTGTCTACCAATGAAATCATTCATTGAGATCAGAAATCAGTTTTGATCTCCACTAATGTTGGCCGCCATTTTTCTTAACCTTTTTTGTTTGTTTGGCGACTTAAACGTTGTAACTACAGCTTGAATAAGCTGTAGTTACGACGTTTAGGTCGCCAACAACCTTTACTACCCTTTTGTTACATGCTACCATAAATTTGTCGAAATAGCGTCGTTCAAAATCGAAGCGGGACTTCATGTCGGAGTCAATGGGCGGGGCTAACGAAGCAAGTAGGCGGGGCTAACGAAGCAAGTAGGCGGGGCTAATGAAGCAAGTAGGCGGGGCTAACGAAGCAAGTAGGCGGGGCTGGCGATTGGTCAGTTCAATATCAACTGGTGTTAATTTGCAAAATATATGGCAAAAAAATGTAACTATGAAGTAAAATGGTTGGTTGGCGACCTAAACGTAGCCAAACCAACAAACAAGATTAACCTAAATGTTTCGAGTTCAAAGTTCACCTCCGGTCTAAATGGATACTTTGATTGGTGAATCGATAGGTGACCTGATTTTTTTTACAACAGTATCCGTAGGTTACATTTCCTACTAACTGATTTCCAGACCAAATTTTTGTCCTATCGTAATGATCCGAGAGGACTGCTGGCAGAAATTGGTTAAAGTTTCATCCTGTATCGGCAAGCAGTTTATCAACACTCTCAAACAGTCGAAATGTCAAGAGTTGACAAGGTAATGTGATGGGATTTTAATTTAGAGTAATAGGCTGTTTTCTCCTTTAGTAAATCTAAAATATGAACAGGTCGGTCCTCTTCTATCGTGAATTAGTTTAAATACTTAGGCTTAAATATATTAACTTTGCATGTTTCTAAAGTACAAGCGTAACTTGTGTTTAACCCATTAAAGGACGGCAAAATTTTAGACCGGCCCAAATTGAAAGAAGTTGCAGACGACAATTTAAAGTTTATAAAATTTGGTTTTAAGGTTAGGGTTAGGCTATAGCAATGGCTTTTTCCCGTCCGGCGTCCGTAAGTCCGTCCGTCCGTCGTCCGTCCGTTAAACTTTTCCTTGTTTACGCGATAAAGACCACAGTTTTCATCGGATTCCCTTCAAACTTTCACAGAATAAATATACCATCATAAGGATCGTTCCATTCGAAATTGGGTCAGATCCGCCAAGAAACATGGGAAAAGTGGCCTAATTTAAACTTAATCAAAAAATCCTCGTTTACGCAATAGAGTCCACAGTTGATTCACAGATTGATTGGAAGGTCATAACTATCATTCTTTTCATAACAGGGTTTGAACTGTCGAGAAACGCAGGAAAAGGGGCCTTATGAAAATTTCATTTATAAATCCTTGTTACCAAGTCCAGAGCTTTCTTCGCATTTTCTTCAAACATTCACAGAATAATTGTACAATAATAATGATTGTTGATGTTTGCATTAGACCTGATCCGTCAAGTATCACAGGAAAAGGAGCATTATGAAATTTAATTTTAAAATCATTGTACCACAATAAAGCCAAAATTTTTCACCAGATTCTGTTAAAACTTTCACAGAATGATGATTCCATCATGAGGATTCTTTCTTTTCAAATTAGGCGTGATCTGTCTAGTATCACTGGAAAAGGGGCCTTTTGAGAATTTTATCTATAATCCTTGTAACCAAGTCCAGAGATTTCATTGGATTTCATTCAAACCTTCACAGAATCATTGTACAATAATCACGATTGTTGATGCTGACATGAGACCTGATCCTTCAAGTATCAAAGGAAAAGGAGCCTTATGAAAATTTTATTTTAAAAATTTTACGCCCCGATAAAGTCTGCAGTTTTCATCAGATTCTGTTCAAACTTTCACAGAATTTTTGAACCATCATAAGGATTGTTTCTTTCCAAATTGGGCCTGATCTGTCTAGTATCATAGGAAAAGGGGCTGTATAAAAAATTATAACCAAATCCTCTTAAACACAACAATGTCCTCCGTCTTTATCAGAATCTCTTCAAACTTTAATAGAATGATTGTACCATCATTTGGATTGTTTCTTTGTAAATTAGGTCTGATTGGTTAAGTGACACAAGAAAATTGACCTTATAAAAATTTTATTACAAAACATCATTATTACAATAAAGTCCTCAGTCTTTATCATTTACTTCAAACTGTCACTAGGATTGTTCCTTTGTACATTGGGTCTGATTTGTTAAGTTTCACGGAAAAAGGGGCATTATGAAAATAATTTTGTTACAAAAATTCTTGAAACAATTCAGTCCACTGTTTTCATTGATTCTCTTTAACTTTTAAAGAATGATTCTACCTTCATTAGAATTGTAGTCTGGTTTGTTCTGTAAAGTATCATGAGAAAAGGGGCCCTCTGAAGATTTCACTATAAACTCATTGACACAATAAATTCCACAGATTACACAGATTGATTGTACCATCATTTCAAATGTTGATTTTGACAGTGGGTCTGATTATGGCAAGTTTCACATAAAAAGGGGCCTTATGAAAAACTTTCTTAAATAATCTGATTAACACAATGATGTCCCTTGATTTCACCGGATTCACTTCAAAATTTCACAGAATGATTGTACAATCACTTAAATGGTTCTTTTCAGAACTGGGTACAATCCATCAAGTTTCATGTAAAAAGGGGCCATATGATTTTTAGCTCTACTGGCCGAAGGCCACTAGAGCTATAGCGATGGCTTTTTCCCGTCCGGCGTCCGAACGGCCGTACGGCCGTACGTCGTCCGTCCGTTAAACTTTTCCATCTTTACGCGATAAAGTCCACAGTTTTCATCGGATTCTCTTCAAACTTTCACAGAATGATTGTACCAACAAAAGGATCGTTCCTTTCGAAATTGGGTCTGATCTGTCGAGAAACACGGGGAAAGGGGCCTAATTAAAACTTAATTAAAAAATCTTCTTTTACGCGATAAAGTCCACAGTTTTCATCGGATTCTCTTCAAACTTTCACAGAATGATTGTACCATCTTAAGGATCGTTCCTTTCGAAAATGGGTATGATCCGTCAAGAAACAAGGGAAAAGGGGCCTTATGAAAATTTAATTTAAAATTCAATTAAAAATCCTCGTTTACGCGATAGAGTCCACAGTTCTCATCAGATTCTCTTCAAACTTTCACAGAATGATTGTACCAACATAAGGATCGTTCCTTTCGAAAATGGGTAGGATCCGTCTAGAAACATGGGAAAGGGGCCTTATGAAAATTCATTAAAAATTCAATTAAAAATCCTCGTTTACGCGATAGAGTCCACAGTTTTCATCAGATTCTCTTCAAACTTTCACAGAATGATTGTACCAACATAAGGATCGTTCCTTTCGAAATTTGGTATGATCCGTCAAGAAACATGGGAAAGGGGCCTTATAAAAATTTAATTAAAATTCCATTAAAAATCCTCGTTTATGCGATAGAGTCCACAGTTTTCATTGGATTCTCTTCAAACTTTCACAGAATGATTGTACCATCATAAGGATCGTTCCTTTCGAAATTGTGTATGATGCGTCAAGAAACATGAGAAAAGGGGCCTTATGGAATTTCAATTAAAAACTCCATTAAAAATCCTTGTTTACACAATAGAGTCCACAGTTTTCATCGGATTCTCTTCAATTTTTCTCAGAATGATTGTACAATCATAAGGATCGTTCCTTTCAAAAATGGGTCTGATCTGTCATGATACAGGGGAAAAGGGGCCTTATGAAAATTTAATTAAAACATTCTTGTTTACACGATAGAGTCCACAGTTTTCATCAGATTGTATTTAAACTTTCACAGAATGATTGTACCATCATAAGGATTGTTCCTTTGGGAATTTTGTCAGATCCATCAGGAAACACGGGAAAAGGGGCCTTATGAAAATCTAATCGAAAAATCTTTTAAGAAATACTGTTTAACACTCTGGAGTCAATAGTTTTCATCGGATTCCCTTCAAACTTTCACAGAATGATTGTAATATCATAAGGATTATTCCTTTCGAAATTTGGGATGATCCTTCAAGAAACACAGGAAAAAGGGGCCTTATGAAATGTTTAATAAAAAATTCTCATTAATAATCTAGAGCCAACAAATTTCAACGGATTCTCTTCAAACTTTCACAGAATGATTGTACCATCATAAGGATTGTACCTTTTGGAATCGGATATGATTCCTCAAGAAACATAGGAAAAGGGGCCTTATTAAAATTTAATTCAAAGATCTTTGTTAACACTCTAGAGTCCACAGTTTTCATCTGATTGACTTCAAACTTTCACAGAATGATTGTACCATCATAAGGATTGTTCCTTTTGGAATCGGATATGATTCCTCAAGAAACATAGGAAAAGGGGCCTTATTAAAATTTAATTCAAAGATCTTTGTTAACACTCTAGAGTCCACAGTTTTCATCTGATTGACTTCAAACTTTCACAGAATGATTGTACCATCATCAGAATTGTTCCTTTCAAAATTTGGTTTGATCAGTCAAGGACCACGGGAAAAAGGGGCCCGATAAAAACTGGATTGCAAAAGTCCTCATAAACACAATAGAGTCCATATTTTTCAACAAATTCTCTTCAAACATTCCCAGAATGATTATTACATTAAATGGATTTTTCCTTTCGGAAGTAGGTTTGATCGATCAAGTTTCATGGGAAAAGGGGCCCTATGAAAATTTAATCAAAAATCTTAGTTAACATGTAATGGCCCTAGATTTCACCTGATTGACTTCAAACTTTCACATAATGATTGTACCATCATAAGGATTGTTCCTTTCAAATTGGGTCTGATCCATTGAGAAACATAGGAAAAGGGGCCTTAGGAAAATTCAATTAAAAAAATCTGTAAGTCCACAGATGAGATGGGGTTGTCTTTATACTCAAACAGAATAAATATACTTTTGTAAGAAGAGTTCCCTTTGGAATTGGTTCAGATCCATCAAGTAACATGGGAAAAGGGGCTACATGAAAATTCAATTAATAAAACCCTGTTAACACAATAAAGCCCACAGCTTTGATCAGATTTTGTGAAACTTTCACAGAATGATTGGAAGGTCATAACTATCATTCTTTTCATAACAGGGTTTGAACTGTCAAGAAGCACAGGAAAAGGGGCCTTATGAAAATTTCATCTATAAATCCTTGTTACTAAGTCCAGAGCTTTCATCGGATTTTCTTCTAACATTCACGGAATAATTGTACAATAATAATGATTGTTGATGTTTGCATTAGACCTGATCCGTCAAGTATCACAGGAAAAGGAGCATTATGAAATTTAATTTTAAAATCATTGTACCACAATAAAGTCAACAGTTTTCATCAGATTCTGTTCAAACTTTCACAGAATGATTATTCCATCATGAGGATTCTTTCTTTTCAAATTAGGCTTGATCTGTCTAGTATCATGGGAAAAGGGGCCTTTAGAGAATTTTATCTTTAATCCTTGTAACCAAGTCCAGAGCTTTCATTGGATTTTATTCAAACCTTCACAGAATCATTGTACAATAATCACGATTGTTGATGCTGACATGAGACCTGATCCTTCAAGTATCACAGGAAAAGGAGCCTTATGAAAATTTTATTTTAAAAATTTTACGCCCCGATAAAGTCTGCAGTTTTCATCAGATTCTGTTCAAACTTTCACAGAATGTTTGAACCATCATAAGGATTGTTTCTTTCCAAATTTGGCCTGATCTGTCTAGTATCATAGGAAAAGGGGCTGTATGAAAAATTATTACCAAATCCTCATAAACACAACAATTCCCTCAGTCTTCATCAGAATCTCTTCAAACTTTAATAGAATTACTGTACCATCATTTGGATTGTTCCTTTGTAAATTAGGTCTGATTGGTTAAGTGACACAAGAAAAGGGACCTTATAAAAATTTTATTACAAAACATCATTTTTACAAAAAAGTCCTCAGTCTTTATCATTTTCTTCAAAAAGGCTTGTTCCTTTGTACATTGGGTCTGATTTGTTAAGTTTCACGGAAAAAGGGGGCATTGTGAAAATTTTGTTACAAAAATTCTTGACACAATTCAGTCCACTGTTTTCATTGATTCTCTTTAACTTTGAAAGAATGATTCTACCTTCATTAGAATTGTTCCTTTTGAAATTTGGTTTGTTCTGTAAAGTATCATGAGAAAAGGGGCCCTATGAAGATTTCACTATAAACTCATTAACACAATAAATTCCACAGATTGATTGTACCATCATTCCAATTGTTGATTTTGACAGTGGATCTGATTATAGCAAGGGTCACATAAAAAGGGGCCTTGTGAAAAATCTCTTAAATATTCTGGTTAACACAATGATGTCCGTTGATTTCACCGGATTCACTTCAAAATTATACAGAATGATTGTACAAATACTTAGATGGTTCTTTTCAGAACTGGGTACAATCCATCAAGTATCATGTAGAAAGGGGACATATGATTTTTTTTAATATTCTAGTAAACATAATGAATTCAAAATATTTCATCGGATTCACTTTTAACTTTCATTGAATGATAAAACCAACAGTAAAATATCACGGGAAAAGGGGCCTTATGAGAACTTGAATTTAATATCTTTGTTAACACAATAAAGTCAACAGTTTTATTGGATTCTCTTCAAAGATGCATGGAATAATTGTGGCATTCGTAACACAGGCAAAGGGGCCTTACAGATTATCATTCAAAACATTCTTGTGTATGTGATGAAGATAACAATCATTATCAAATTGTCTTTAAAATTTCACAGGACAATTGTCGGGTTGTAAGGAAAGTTCCTTTTGGAATGAAATTGATCCATCAGAAAATACAGGAAAAGGGGCCTTATTGATTTTCATTCAAAACAATCCTGTTTATGTGATTAAGTCCACAATTATTGTCAGATTCTGATGAAATATTCACAGGATGATTGTTGGGTCATAAGGTAACTTTCTTTTGGAAATGGAGTGGATCCGTCATGAACCATGGGAAAAGGGGCCTTGGGGATTGTTGCTTAAAATGATAAAGGGGATAAAGCCCCTTTTTTTTCTTTATGCATTCTTCTTTAAGCAATTAACTTCCTTAAATATCAGATTTCTTTAACGGAAAACTTGATAACAAGTAGAGCGTCTCTGGCTCTCATTGGCCTCTTGTTTTAAATATTCTAGTAAACATAATGAATTTCCAATATTTCATCGGATTCACTTTTAATTTTCACAGAATGATAAAACAAACAGTAAAATATCACGGGAAAAAGGGGCCTTATGAGAACTTGAATTTAATATCTTTGTTAACACAATAAAGTCAATAGTTTTATTGGATTCTCTTCAAAGATGCATGGAATAATTGTGGCATTCGTAACACAGGCAAAGGGGCCTTACAGATTATCATTCAAAACATTCTTGTGTATTTGATGAAGATCACAATCATTATCAAAATGTTTTTTTAAATTTCACAGGACAATTGTCGGGTTGTAAGGAAAGTTCCTTTTGGAATGAAATTGATCCATCAGAAATCACAGGAAAAGGGGCCTTATTGATTTTCATTCAAAACAATCCTGTTTATGTGATAAAGTCCACAATTATTGTCAGATTCTAATGAAATATTCACAGGATGATTGTTGGGTCATAAGGTAACTTTCTTTTGGAAATGGAGTGGATCCGTCATGAACCATGGGAAAAGTGGCCTTGGGGATTGTTGCTTAAAATGATAAAGGGGATAAAGCCCCTTTTTTTTCTTTATGCATTCTTCTTTAAGCAATTAACTTCCTTAAATATCAGATTTCTTTAACGGAAAACTTGATAACAAGTAGAGCGTCTCTGGCTCTCATTGGCCTCTTGTTTTTTAAAATATTCTAGTAAACATAATGAATTTCCAATATTTCATCGGATTCACTTTTAATTTTCACAGAATGATAAAACAAACAGTAAAATATCACGGGAAAAGGGGCCTTATGAGAACTTGAATTTAATATCTTTGTTAACACAATAAAGTCAATAGTTTTATTGGATTCTCTTCAAAGATGCATGGAATAATTGTGGCATTCGTAACACAGGCAAAGGGGCCTTACAGATTATCATTCAAAACATTCTTGTGTATTTGATGAAGATCACAATCATTATCAAAATGTTTTTTTAAATTTCACAGGACAATTGTCGGGTTGTAAGGAAAGTTCCTTTTGGAATGAAATTGATCCATCAGAAATCACAGGAAAAGGGGCCTTATTGATTTTCATTCAAAACAATCCTGTTTATGTGATAAAGTCCACAATTATTGTCAGATTCTAATGAAATATTCACAGGATGATTGTTGGGTCATAAGGTAACTTTCTTTTGGAAATGGAGTGGATCCGTCATGAACCATGGGAAAAGTGGCCTTGGGGATTGTTGCTTAAAATGATAAAGGGGATAAAGCCCCTTTTTTTTCTTTATGCATTCTTCTTTAAGCAATTAACTTCCTTAAATATCAGATTTCTTTAACGGAAAACTTGATAACAAGTAGAGCGTCTCTGGCTCTCATTGGCCTCTTGTTTTTTTAAAATATTCTAGTAAACATAATGAATTTCCAATATTTCATCGGATTCACTTTTAATTTTCACAGAATGATAAAACAAACAGTAAAATATCACGGGAAAAGGGGCCTTATGAGAACTTGAATTTAATATCTTTGTTAACACAATAAAGTCAACAGTTTTATTGGATTCTCTTCAAAGATGCATGGAATAATTGTGGCATTCGTAACACAGACAAAGGGGCCTTACAGATTATCATTCAAAACATTCTTGTGTATTTGATGAAGATCACAATCATTATCAAAATGTTTTTTTAAATTTCACAGGACAGTTGTCGGGTTGTAAGGAAAGTTCCTTTTGGAATGAAATTGATCCATCAGAAATCACAGGAAAAGGGGCCTTATTGATTTTCATTCAAAACAATCCTGTTTATGTGATAAAGTCCACAATTATTGTCAGATTCTAATGAAATATTCACAGAATGATTGTAGGGTCATAAGGTAACTTTCTTTTGAAAATGGAGTGGATCCGTCATGAAACACGTGAGAAGGGGCCTTGAGGATTGTTGCTTCAAATGATAAAGGGGATAAAGCCCCTTTTTTTTCTTCATGCATTCTTTATTGAGCAATTAACTTCCTTAAATATCAGATTTCTTTAACAGAAATCTTGATAACCAGTAGAGCGTTTCAGGCCCTCATTGCCTCTTGTTTTTTAAAATATTCTAGTAAACATAATGAAGTCCCAATATTTCATCGGATTCACTTTTAATTTTCACAGAATGATAAAACCAACAGTAAAATATCGCGGGAAAAGGGGCTTTATGAGAACTTGAATTTGATATCTATGTTAACACAATAATTGTCAGATTCTGATGAAATATTCACAGAATGATTGTAGGGTCATAAGGTAACTTTCTTTTGGAAATGGAGTGGATCCGTCATGAACCATGGGAAAAGGGGCATGATGATTGTTGCTTAAAATGATAAAGGGGATAAAGACCTTTTTTTCTTTATGCATTCTTCTTTGAGCAATTAACTTCCTTAACCCATTCCAGTCAACAAAATTTTAGACTGGTCCAAATTCATAGAAGCTGCAGACGACAATTTAAAGTTGACGGAATTTCGAATTTCTTTGTCTTTTTTAATAGAAGACATTGTGGATAATGAAGAATTTGCTTGATACAAGCAATTTCTTCATTTTCCACTATGTTTTCTAAAGCATTTTTCTTGATGGGCGTTCAAAAGCGTCACTGTGTTGGAATGGGTTAATGATAAAATTATAACGCTACTAATAGCGTATAATGATAACAAAAAGTCCAAAAGGTGTCGTATCGCTCCACTGGTCCCATCTACGATCTAGTCAGCTAAAAGACATTTTTTGTTACCCATTCCCGCACAAGCCCTTCTTTTTACGCCCCCAAGAAAAAAGTTGTATCAAGCAATTTCTTCATTTTGCACGATGTTTTCTATCCCAAAAGTCGAAAAAATTATAACTCCATCAACTTGAAATTTTCGTATGCAGCTTCTTTAAATTTGGACCAGTCTAAAATTTTGTCGTTTGGGAATCGGTTAAACGGTGTCGTGAAAATAGTGAGTTCGAATAAAGTTTAATTAAAACTATGTTCCTAAGTTACAAATTGCTGAAACGCAACGCCAAAACAAGCCTGTTTTTATAATAAAATTGAAATATTTTTAAGGAATATTTAAAATGTACATCGTTGGCGTATTTCTGATTGCTCTATCATGTACATTTAGAGTTGTTAAGCTCTATCGATAATCAAAGTGCCGTACGCACTGTAATTGGTCGTCACTGAGAAATTGGACATATCGTTTCATTCCGACTTTAGAATTAGGGTAAAACAACTTTAATTTCTATTACTTTCACAACACGTAGGTTCTATCCTAGTGTATGATATTTCCGTGAATGTTAATTAGACCTAATATAATTTTACACGAACGTAAGATCTTGATGCAACATGGGTACCGACAAAAAAAAAAAAAAAAAAAACTTTTTGTGAAAACTAAATTTTTAAAAATTTTCGATTGTTAAATAGTCATGGTTAGATCATCCCTGCAAGCTTGTTTTTATAAAGCCAAAACAGAAAATTATGGAAATATGATAACTCAAGTTTAAGAGCAAATGCTGACAGCAGGTTCATGAAATTTCAAAACCCTATCTTTTTCTGGGCAGAAATTAACAAGTTCCTAAACAGCGCTGATTATAAACAAGAGGGCCAGAATGGCCCTAAAATCGCTCACCTGACTAATGTAAGATGATTCAAAATTGAAATTGGCCCAATGGTTACTGAGGAGAAGATGTTTAAAGATTTCAAAGTCAAAAACTGCCCTACCCTTCAAAGCCCTTATTTGGTCATCAATCAAAATTCAAGAACAACTTTTGAAAAGGGTCACTCAATGAACATTCATACCAAATTTGGTTGAAATTGGCCCAATAGTTACTGAGGAGAAGATGTTTAAAGATTTCAAAGTCAAAAACTGCCACGCCCATATTTGGGCGTGAAACCAAATTCTGCAAACAACTTTTGAAAAGGGTCACCCAAAGAACATTCATGCCAAGTTTGGTTGAAATTGATCCAATGCTTACTGAGGAGAAGATGTTTAAAGATTTCAAAGTCAAAAAAGTGCCTGACCCTGCCACGCCCATATTTGGGCATAAATCAAAATTCCAAGAACAGCTTTTGAAAAGGGTCACCAAAGGAACATTCATGCAAAGTTTGGTTGAAATTGACCCAACTGTTACTGAGGATAAGATGTTTAAAGATTTCAAAGTTAAAAAAACTGCCACGCCCATATTTGGGCATAAATCAAAATTCTGCAAACAACTTTTGAAAAGGGTCACCCAAGGA
Organism: Fragum fragum; assembly: GCA_946902895.1. Taxonomy (NCBI): domain Eukaryota; kingdom Metazoa; phylum Mollusca; class Bivalvia; order Cardiida; family Cardiidae; genus Fragum; species Fragum fragum. Next base: position 55,530,598 of record OX336376.1, on the reverse strand, counting down.
ACATTCATACCAAATTTGGTTGTAATTGGCCCAATAGTTACTGAGGAGAAGATGTTTAAAGATTTCAAAGTCAAAAACTGCCACGCCCATATTTGGGCGTGTAACTAAATTCTGCCAAACAACTTTTGAAAAGGGTCACCCAAGGAACATTCATACCAAGTTTGGTTGAAATTGGCCCAATGGTTCCTGAGGTGTAGATGTTTAAAGATTTCAAAGTCAAAAACTGCCACGCCCGGCCACGCCCATATTTGGGCATAAATCAAAATTCTGCGAACAACTTTTAAAAAGGGTCATCCAAGGAACATTCATGCCAAATTTGGTTGAAATTGGCCCAAAGGTTACTGAGGAGAAGATGTTTAAAGATTTCTAAGTTAAAAACTGCCACGCCCTGCCACGCCCATATTTGGGCATAAATCAAAATTCCACGAACAACTTTTGAAAAGGGTGACCCAAGGAACATTCATACCAAATTTGGTTGAAATTGGCCCAATGGTTACTGAGGAGAAGATGTTTAAAGATTTCTAAGTTAAAAACTGCCACGCCCTGCCACGCCCATATTTGGGGGTCAATCAAAAATCCGCGAACAACTTTTGAGAAGGGTCACCCAAGGAACATTCCTACCAAGTTTGGTTGAATTCCGCCCAGTGGTTACTGAGGAGAAGATGTTTAAAGAATTGTTGACGACTTCCGACGCACGACGCACGACGCACGACGGACAAAAGGTGATACCAAAAGCTCACCTTGAGCACGTTGTGCTCAGGTGAGCTAAAAAAGGAAAAAACAATTGATACTATTCTTTGGGCGAATTCTTTCGACAGCTTGAAAGCATAATAATCAAATTTGCTCTCCAGAAGAACTTTCAGTACTTTGATTAACTTATGGCTTGAAAATAATCGAGTGGCAGTATCATCTTTGTTTACACCTCGATATGATTGAAAGAAAGGGTTGGTTAGACGCGTTCATCACTAGCGGAAAATCCTTGAAGCATTCATCTTTAAAGCGTGTGACCGTCCAGTTTTCCTTTACTCCTTTTGATAATTCTTAACTTGTAAAATGAAATGATTTTTTTCTGTTTTCCCGTCAGAATATACGTCCAGTTGGGCTAAAGGCAGTTTTGGTAAATTGCAGCGACACAATCTCGAGTTTATGGTTATATAAATTGGTCTACGACCAATTAAAAATCATTATTGATTTTTTTGGCGGAAATTTAAAAGGAATCAACCCGAGGAAAATTTCTAAAAAAAAAATCACAAATCAGATGAGTAGTTTCAGAAAGTATTTCAAATGTTTATCTGTGTTTTGATATAGTGCTAATAAAGCACTGTCCATAAGAGGCATGTTTACCATATCGGACCAAAATTTCTTGAGGTTATCTGGCCGCGGCCTTAGTACAGTGGTATCGCGTAGGACTCCTAGTCAAGGGGTCCCGGGTTCGATCCCCGACCGTGGTGAATATACTTTCCGACAAATGGGTGGGTAATCATAAACCTAAGTGGGATGAGCAGCTGAGGGCTCGGATAGGATGTAGTGGTAGTACTGGTGTGAGAAATACCAGAAATACATTGTTAGGTGCTCCAGCCGCCGCAATATTACTGAAATACTGTTAAAAGTATAGCGTTAAACCCCATTCAATCTATGGATGAACCTTTAAGTACTCTGGAATAGCAACTGAAGGAACATTCGTAAATCCAATAGGTGCTTTCAGATTTTTATGGCTACTTTGTTTCAAATTTTGTCGACAAACCAAGATTATAAATGTCTGAAATTGCATTGTGAGTCATCCTGTCATAATTTTCTGAATGTATCTGGGAGAAATACATGTACACCCAAGGAACATTCCTGAACAAAATCTAAGAAAAAACAACAAACCAAAACACATGCATACAAATCAACCCAATGCTTTCAAAGAAGAAAATAATGATAAGCTTACGATCTTTTCTATAGGGGATTTGTTCAGGCAGATAAGAAAGTAAAATTCAATTTTATTTTTCTTATCAAGAAACATATTTTATACGATATCCCTCTCTCATTGGAAGTCGGCTTTGAACGATAATTTTGAAATGATAGTACTTAACCCATTACCACACAGCTTGTGCATGTTGTCGTGGTTTTGTCATTTCAGTGTGTGTCACTGAAAAGGGGTGGTGTATATTGCGACTATTGCACTCTTATTCTTTTTCTCGACGAATCGATTGATCGTTGGCATTATTACAATTCCGAGTTCCTTCCTATTAGTTCTTTACCGCGCTTGCGGACCCATTTACCTCACAACAAACTTGTCCAAACTGAAAGATATTGCAGACGACAATTACCACACAATCCCGCTTTTTACACCGCTCGAGAAAAAATGTTCAATGACCAAATAGAAAATTCCTTTATACACAACTCTCCTACATTAAGGTACAGACTTGGATGAAATTTTCATTGGATGTCCCTAGTCACCTGACCTTGTGCATATTGTTACGGATTTGCCATTTTAGGCCGCATCAAACATAGGCAAATCTTAACTGGTCGTAGGCCTTTTACATCAAATTACAAATTTTGGCACGCTGAAGAAATTGTTTTAAAAGGAGAAGTTGTTTAAACTGGGTTTCCCATTTAGGATAAAAGTAATAAAAGTATTTACTTTTTGTCTGAAAAAGTTAATGAGCCTATATACCATAACTTGGCAAATCGACGGATTGCTAGCCACGCCCACTGGTCACGGCCATTAACTTCTCTGGCCGCACCCACCGACTCCGCTGGTCACGCCCATTGACTTCACTGGCCACGCCTTCTGACTTCGCTTGCCACGCCCACTGACTCCAACAGGTGTATCAGGTAATTTTTTCATTGTCCACCATGTTTTCTACCAGAGAAAACTGAAAAAGACTAAAATTTCTTCAACTTTTGTCGGAAGGTTCTTTTAATTTGGACCAGTCTAAAATGTTGTGTAGAAATTGGTTTCTTTGAAAAAGGTTTCCTTTGAGCCACTAGGTAAGCTGCGATATCGTAGCCCTCTTTCTGATAATCTGCTGACAAGGGCTACGATATCGCACCTACCAGTAGGTATATTCACGAGTCTTTTGGAATAAGCTATCGGGAAAAAAAACAAACAAAAAATACGACAACTAGAAAGCTGATTTCTGCTTGACGCACAAACTGCAACAAACAACAACAAAAAGTGCAAGGGAAGCTACTTCAAGGGACTAAGGGAGGCCACTCACTAGGACACCAACTTTGTTTACACCCCGCATGATGACAGAGAAGTTAGAAGTAACAAAGGTAGAGACGCACGTGCCGGGGTTGTCGGAGGTTGTTAATGGTAAACAAAGGACCATTCTTTATCGTTTTATATTGTATTTTGAATGACAACCTCGGATAACTTGAAAAAATAGTGACAATTATGCCTCGGTGTATCGTTCTACTTTATGACTTCATGGTTATAGACGACGAACCAATTTTAATGAAATTTGTAATAAATCTGGACTGATGCAAGTTTAGCTCTTTACATATATATATTCCATTTGCCCTACAGGTTAGGTACTCGACGATTGGAAACATGCCTCTATTTCGTCGTTTTGTAACCCATTACCAGACGACAAAATTCTAACCAACTGGTTCAAATTCAAAAAAGAGTCGCAAGCAATTTCTTCTTTTTCTACAATATTTTCTCTATTACAAATTCACAGAGACGTAAAAACTAGGGATTGAACAGGAGAGGGTTAAGATGGGAGCTAAGGACAACCCCAGTAGTTACAGGCCCATATCTCTCACCTGCATAGCATGAAAAATAATTGAACACATCCCTATATCTAATACAATGTCCTTCCTTGGTGAACAAGGGTTACTCAGCAATTTTCAAGTTTCAGTCAAAGCACAGTTATGAATCATAGTGGGTTAGTTTCAGTCAAGAAGTCCATGACATCTTAGAGCTGGGTAAACAGATTTGATAGTCATAAACTTCAGTCTTATTTCAATTTGGAACAGTCTAAAATCTTGTGTGGAAATGGATTAGTTCACCTTTTGTGTATCAACTAATTTAAAAAAGAAGGCTATATTATCACAGCTATATTTTATGTGTTTACAAACATGCAAGGACACGTTAAAACCCTCACCATTTATCTCTTTCTATATTTTCCAGTGTTACAGAAGGGACTGGCTGATACCTTCAACAATGTGACTGTAGAGGTTGTAGATTGTCCCGATTTGACCCAGCCACCATTTTATTTGTCTTCAGAAGGTATGAGTTCTAAATTATTCAGAAACTGATAGGGTTCCTTATTTCTTGTGGAATCATTGAAAACTAATTAGTGTTGATGGAGGTCAAGGTCATAGCACAATGGTAGCCCATAGAACTCCAAGTCAAGGGGTTCAAGGTTTGTTCCCTGGCTGCGGCAAATATCCTTTCCATTATTAGTCTCCAATCAATTGGTAGATAAGCGTAAACCTAAGTGGGATAAGCAGCTGGAGGCTCGAAAAGGATATTGTGGTAGTACTGGTGTGAGAAACTACAGGAATCAACGGTTAGGTGCTCCAGCCACTGCGATATGATCGAAATACTGTGATAAGTGGCATTGAACCCAATTCAATCATTGTATTGATGGACTGCTAGTTACATGCATCTCAACAAGCCAGTTTGTTCAATGTATCAAAAAAATGTGTTTATATTTAAGGGTAGAAAATATTGTGGTTAAAGAAGAAAGGCTGGGTCGAAAGACGAAATTAAAACAGCTAAAGTTTTATGTCATTTACCAAATAAAGTAAGAAAACATTGCGAGAAATGGAGAACTTACTTGTTACAAGCAATTTCTCCTCTCCTCACAAAGTTTATCTATAACCATTATTTCTTCAGAGCGTCAAAAAGTGGCATAGTGGGTGAACACCATACAATCAATGGGTCTTAAAATTCCCTCTTGACTAGAATATTTTGAGAAGAATTTTAAAAGGATGTAGTAGTAGTTTTGTTATTTGAAATACCAGGAATCCATTGTTAGGTGCTCCAGCCGCAGCGATATGACTGAAATACTGTTAAAAGTGGCGTTAAACACCATTCAATCAATCAATTGAAACATCCCCCTCCTGAAAAGTAATTGAGGAAAATATTGTGGAAAATGAGGAAATGTCTTAATTTTCCAAAATATTTTCTATCAAGATAACTGGGAAAGGGTTGAGTACTTTAAAGAGGAGTTACAAATTCTCAGTCTGCTGTATATAAGATCACCATGGACTTCCATCAAACAATTTACATGTATATTAACCCATTCCCACTCAGTGACGCTTTTAGACATCCCCAAAGAAAAAGCTTTGGAAAACATTGTGGAAAACAAAGAAATTGCTTGTTAGAAGCAATTTCTTCATTTTCCACAATGTTTTTTATCCAGAAAGTTGAAAAAATCCAAAATTTCATAAACTTTAAATTGTCGTCTGCAACGCTTTCAATTTGGACCAGTCTAAAAAGTTGCCATCTGGTAATGGGTTAAAATCAATGTCTATGACATTGCAGGGATGTGAAATTCTGATGCCTGACTTGTCCGACACGGGTTTTTCTACTTGTGTACAAGTTCATATATCTAAGCCACTTGTCTGTGACTTAGTAAATACCCGGTCAAATCAAAGATTGATATAAAATAGATCTCAAAGATAACTCATTTCATATTGTAAAATTATCAGAAATTTTATATTGAAGGGTAGAAAATATTGTGGATAATTAAGAAAATGATGGAACCCATTATTGATTTCATGAACCATAATGTTTTCTCGAAATTCATCTTTTCTCTTTTTAGTAGACATTTCAATTCTGGGTATAAAGAAACTGGGTATAAAGAAAATATTCTCTTCCTTGTTTTGAGGATTGGGGGAAATTTATATTTCCACACCACTGTTTCACATTCTTTTCCCCAGGTTTATGTGGAAACCCTAGACTAGCTGATATCGGAGGACCTCCTTTTTTAATTCCTGTTCCTCAGAAAAATAAGGTAAATGTAACTAGATAAGGCAGTATAGAATGCAGAAGACCACATCTTCAAACAAGCCAAGTGATATACCGAGGTTGAATTTTTGCACCGTTGTCCCTCAAATATCACAAATGACCGCAGTTCTTTTAGTCCATAGAGGTACTGGATCAAAAACCTTGGTGGCTAGTTCTTTGTAAGTGTAATTCCTCTGTAAAAAATCTCAACTTCTTTCAGACCATGAGGAAAATGTTCTCTTGGTTCCAAAATCTAGGCAGATCACCACAGAACCAACCATGCTCTGGACTTGGATGTAAATGCTATCAATATAATCACAAACGGTGTTAGGCCAATCGAGTCATCTTTACTGAGAAATTATTACTATTGACTTTCAAATTACTGCATTCTGGTTGTTTAAAAATTGGATTCATACTCGAATGAAAAAAAGAACTCTATATAGTGTAGTACATGTATAGTACAGAACTATTTTTGTGTAAAAGAACACAGAAAGGTCTGTAAAAATGCTTACTTGGTTAAATCTAGGCTGATTTGACGTATTTTTAAGATAGATGCCTATAGTTAAAATAAATGATGACATGTTTTTGTTATGAAACCGAATACCTTATTACACTGCATGAAGTTGTGAAGGTGATTCATACAGAAAATAGATATGTGATTTAGATGTATACAGTTACTTTGGAAAGTAGTTCATCTGCATCTTAGATGCCTATTCCCACTCAATCCCTGCCTTTTTAGAAAAAAATCTTCAAAAAGGAAGATATTGCTCATATATGACGCTTAGTGACTTCCTGTAATAATATGATTATAGAAAACATTGTGAGAAAAGAATAACTTGATCGATACAATCAATTTATCCTTTTCACCTTGTTTTCTCCCTAAATTGGTATGTCTTTCCAATTTTAGAGCAATTTAACCCATTCCCACACAGTGACTCTTTTAAACGCCTCTCAATAAAAAAGTTTTTGAAAACATTGTGGAAAATGAAGAAATTCACAAGCAATTTCTTCATTCTCCACAATGTTTTCTACCACAATAGACAAAGCTTTTAAACTTTCATCAACTTTATATTATCATCTGCAATTTCTTTGAATTTGGACTGGTCTAAAATTTTATCGTGGGTTAAAATGTTGTCTGCAACTTTTTTCAAGTTGGACCAGTCTTGTAACGGGTTAATGTTTCTACCCTGTATGTCAAAGATTTTTAGAAATCATGCAAAAATTTGTAGAAACTATTTAACCCATTTCCACACAATATCTTCTTTTTACACCCCTCAATTAGGAAAAGTTTTGGAAAACTTTGTGGAAAATGTAGAAATTGCTTGTTACAAGCGATTTCTTCATTATCCACAATGTTTTTGAAAAGGAAAAGATTTTCGAATTTCACCAAAAATTTATCGCTGTCTACAACTTGGACAAGTCTAAAATTTAAAGCTTTTTTCTTAGGGGCATCAAAAGCGTCATTGTATGGAAATGGGTGAATTGCAACTCATATTTTACACAAACATTAGATTTATAGAGCAAATAACTCCTTTTCATTGCAATTTCTGGTTAGTTGCAACAAATCCTTTGACATACCTGTGATGTGATTAACCCATTCCCACTCAGTGACGCTTTTAGATGCTCCCATGGAAAAAAGCTTTTCAAAATTTGAAAACGTTAAATTGTCGTTTGCAACTTCTTTCAATTTGCGCTAGTCATAAATTTTGCTGTCTAGTAATGGGTTAGTAGAATTTTACTGTATTTGACTAATATTTCAGTTTGAAGTGCTGTAACCTACAACTAGAAAATACAATTGCAATGTATAGACTGTTCCAAATTCATAAATGTTTCAGATCACTTGTCAAATTGCATGTAAATCGGAAAAGATACTTTTTTTGGATAGAAAGTATTGGGAGTAAGGAAGAAATTCCTTCCTTCCAAAATGTTATTTTCTAGGATGTTAAAACAAGGTTTATATGAAAAAGAGCTAAGATGTTTGATAAATTTGTGTAATACATGTGTTTATACAATAATTTAACATATCTGTGAAGGTTAAAGTCACTTTTCAAGGTTAACCTTTCTAATTTTGCTTTAAAATTTCATTTCAGATTTTTAATTTTAAGAAGATTGCAGAACTAGCAGAGCTTCCCAATGCTTTTATGATAGGAGCTGGGGCTGGACCTTATCATGTAGTAGGGGTCAACTCGGAGGTAAGGGGAAATGATATTTATAATAAAAGCAGGACCTGGGACTAATCTCATAGTAGGGGTCATCTTATTCCAAACAGTAATTCAATTGTTACATTTAGAATAGTACCTGCATACATATCAATAAAAGGTTGGTAATATCACTCAAACAAGAATGGAATGGGCAGCACTGAATTTAAAATCTAAAGACGTAAATATGCCAGTGAATGATTAAAGATCAATTTTGTATTGAGTGATAGGAGATAAAGGTTTCCAGTAAAATCTGGTAAATTATCATTTGAAAATTTCACAAAAAAAGTGAAAGTAGACAAAATGAAATCATTCAATTAGAATGTAAGTGAACTTTGAAACTCCAACATTGGTTGACATTTATATGAAAGCTGTAGTTACAATGTTAAGATCGCAAACCAAACTTTTTAATACGCCCGAAAGGTCGTATTATGTTATAGCCCCAGTCGTCCGTCTGTCTGTCCATCTGTCTGTCCGTCCATTAGCAATTTTTTGTGTGCGCAACTCCTCCTAAACTATAAATTGTGCCTAAGACATTTGAAATTCAAATTGCTCCAGTCATTCTCGAGTTATCTTGAATTATCTGCCCTTGAATTGAACAAAAATCACTGTTTATTGTGTGCGCAACTCCTCCTAAACTATCAATGGGAGTGTGCTGAAACTTGGCACAATTACTCCCCATGATGTCTTGTTGTGTATAAGACCTTTGAAATTCAAATTGCTCCAGTCATTCTTGAGCTATCTTGAATTATCTGCCCTTGATTTGAACGAAAATCACCATTTATTGTGTGCGCAACTCCTCCTTAACTATCAATGGGAATGAGCTGAAACTTTGCACAATTACTCCCTATGATGTCTAGTTATGCATAAGACCTTTGAAATTGGAATCACTCCAGTCTTTCTTGAGTTATCTTGAATTATCTGCCCTTGAATTGAACGAAAATCACCGTTTATTGTGTGCGCAACTCCTCCTAAACTATCAATGGGAATGAGCTGAAACTTTGCACAATTACTCCCTATGATGTTTATTTATGCATAAGACCTTTGAAATTGGAATCACTCAAGTCATTCTTGAGTTATCTTGAATTATCTGCCCTTGTATTGAATGAAAATCACTGTATTTCTTGTAAACACAACTTTTCCTACATTCTGAATGGGAATGAGCTGAAACTTGCTACAATGACTTTGTGTGATGTCTACTTGTCCTTAGGACTAGAATTTGTTTGAAATGTCAAGTTGTTCCTGAATTATCTGCCCTTGACTTAACAAAATAGCTTCAATTTACTTTTGTACAAAACTCCTACAATTTACATAGAATTTAACAGAAACTGGCCACAATGTATCTCTATGATTTTAGTCTGTCCGTCCCTCTGTCTGTCCATCTGCTAGCAATTTTTTGTGTGTGCAACTTCTCCTAAACTATCAATGGGAATGAGTTGAAACTTTGCACAGTTACTCCCTATGTTATCTAGTTGTGCTAGTAGACTTTCGAAATTCAAATCTTTCCAGTCATTTTGAGTTATCTTGAATTATCTGCCCTTGAATTGAACATAAAACACTTAATGTATTGTATGCACATCTTATCCTACATTTTTCATGGCAATAGTTTTGTTTTAACAATGGTTTTGAAAGCTGTCATGTTTCTCAAGTGTATACATATTATTCAGGTAACAAGATCTTTCTATTGATAAAATGTATGAGCTATCATTCAAGCTAACATAGCTGACAAAGCAGGGTTACTGACAAGCCCCTTCGGGTGTATTTGCGCAGCTCTGCGAAGCTCTTGTTATTTTTAGTCGTAAGTTGTAGATTATGCCGTTTGAATAGGTAGTAATTTCTGTTGGAGCTCACTGTTTGTAGCCAGTGATCCTACAATTATTTACTTCATAGGAAAAATACCATAACCGTACAATACATTTGCAGTCATAATATCAATAAACCCTTAATGCTATTTCATATCTTAAGTCAATCTTTCTTTCAGAGTTAAGTGGCCTTGGCCAACATTCGACCACTTTCAAGGCAATTTATGATAAAAGATTTTTGTATCTCATTTGAGTTTGTGGGTGACATTTTCAACAAATTTATGTATGCCAAAAATAAGGGTTTTTGATCAGCCTGTTCATTTTTACAGCCTGATCAGAGTCTTCATTGTGCTCTTTATAGATAGATATTGACTCGGAGGTCTAAATAAGAGGGAGTAACTAAATTCTAAAATATTTATGTCTCAATTAAACCCTTTGTTACGGGTACTCATTTGAATCGTCTCATCAAGACAATTTGAATGAGTACCTACGACTTAGGATCTATGGCAGTATTGGTGAAATACAAATTACACCCTTTATCTGTAGCTCTGCAGACTCAAAGCTTTTTAGCTCACCTGAGCACGTAGTGCTCAAGTGAGCTATTGTGATCGCCTTTTGTCCGGCGTCCGTCCGTCGTGCCTCGTGCGTCGTCCGTCAACAATTTCTTTAAACAACATCTCCTCCCAAACCACTGGGCCGATTTGAACCAAATATGGCAGAAATGTTCCTTAGGTGGTCCCCTTCAAAAATAGCTAAAAGAATTGAAATCTGTTAAAAACTCTGGTTGCCATGGCAACAAAAGTGAAATTTTAAAAAAAATTTAAAAATCTTCTCCTCCTGACCCAGAAGGCATAGAGCCTTTATATTTTGCATGAAGCATCAGTATATTGACCTCTTTCAAAATAGCTAAAATCATGATCCTCAGATCCCCAGGGGCGGAGCCTGGGGGGGGGGGGTTATATAGAAATAAAGAACGATTTTTTAAATGACTTCTCCTCTCAAACCACAAGGCCGATTTGAACCAAATTTGGCAGAAATGTTCCTTTGGTGGTCCTGTCAAAAATAGCTAAAAGAATTGAAATCCGTTAAAAACTCTGGTTGCCATGGCAACAAAAGTGAAATTTCAAAATAATCTTTAAAAATCTTCTCCTCCTGACCCAGAAGGCATAGAGCCTTGATATTTTGCATGAAGCATCAGTATATTGACCTCTTTCAAAATAGCTGAAATCATGATCCTAGGGTCCCCAGGGGCGGAGCCTGGGGGGGGGGGTTTATATAGAAATAAAGAACGATTTTTAAATGACTTCTCCTTCCAATTCACAGAGCCAATTTGAACCAAATTTTGCAGAAATGTTCCTTAGGTTGTCCCCTTAAAATTAGCTGAAAGAATTGAAATCTGTTTAAAACTCTGGTTGCCATGGCAACAAAAGTGAAATTTCAAATAATCTTTAAAAATCTTCTCCTCCTGACCCAGAAGGTGTAGAGCCTTGATATTTTGCATGAGGCATAAGTATATTGAGCTTTTACAAAATAGCTAAAATCATGATCCTCAGGTTTCCAGGGGCAGACCCAGGGGGTATAGGCAGGAAGCGTCAGTTCATAGACTTCTTTCTTATTTCTGAAATTATAACCCATGGAAAGAGTTTTTTCCTTCTTTCAAATCAGCACTAAAGCCTTGGAATTTGTAATTTAGACTTTTGGATCCCCAGGCTCATAGTCTTTATATGTAATTGTGGCCCACTTGTTTCATAATCCTAACCTTAACATGAAATTAGACTGTTGAAAGAAAAAGAGCCTTTATCTCAGGTGAGTGCCCCAGGGCCAACGGCCCTCTTGTTAACTCACCTGAGCACAAAGTGATCTGGTGGGGCTATTGTGATCGGTCATCTTCCGTCGTCCGTCTGTCTGGCCGTCCGTCTGTCCGCTCACAATTACAAAAATTCTTCTCCTCCTAAACTTACCATAGAATTTCAACAAAACTTCACATAAATGATCCTTAGGTCATGCTCTTTCAAAATACTTCAAAGAATTGAAATCCATGAAGAACTCTGATTGCCATGGCAACAGAGTGAAAAAACTTAAAAAATCTTCTCCAAAACCATAAGGCCTAGAGGTTTGATATTTTGTACAAATCATCATCTAGTGACCCTCTACCAAAATACTTCAAAGATTTACCGTATTATGAAAATTAGCCCTTTTCTGGGCGATCCCTGATTTTACATAGAAATAAAGAAGGAATCTTTTAAAATCTTCTTCTCCCAAACCATAAAGCCTGGAGCTTTGATATTTGGTACATATCATCAGCAATTGACCCTCTACCAAATTGCTTAAACAAATTAGCCCTTTTCTATGCAATCCATAATTTTAGTTAGGAATAGATAATGATATCTTCGAAAACCTTCTTCTCCTAAACCATTAGTCCTAGAGCTTTTATACTTGGTATGTATTGATGTCTATACTTCAAAGCATTACCATATTCAGGAAATTAGTGCAATATGGTGGGATCATCAATATACCCATGATTAAAAGAGAAATCCTTAAACATCTTCTCCAAAATAATTAGACAGAGAGCTTTGCTATTTTGTTTATATCGTAAAGCCATGAACCATTATACTCAGGGGAGCGATTTAGGACCATCATGGTCCTCTTGTTTGACTACCTGCCAATGTTCTAAATGCACTGTGTGATTGTCCATGCTTGTCAGTGTCTGCGCTTCATGCCTGAGAAATTGACAGATTACAGCTGTCAATCAAAAACTGATTGATAGATCAAATTATTCATTTAGACAAGCAAAATGTAATGTTAAACTTGAACATCCATCCGGTTTTGGGCAACTCAAATGTCGTAACTACAGTTTATTCAATTTATTGTTACAAAGAATAGGTTGTTATCAATGGCTTTTGCTCATTTTATGTCCATGACCAACTATTTCATAAACTATTAATGTTTGAAGTCTTACGTAAACTACTTTGTCAGAAAACGAGACAGCTAAACAATCTATCAATTGATGTATGGCGACTTTCTTTCATAATATTAATCAACCAATCAAATCATGCATTATGACTGGAAGTGAATTTTGAACACAAATATTTGCAAAAAGTAATGTAAAACCTTTTATTGGTTTGGCAACTTTAAGGCTGTAAATACAGCTTATTCAAGCAGTAGTTACGTTTAGGTCACCAACCAACCAGTCCTTTGTTATTTGTTACTAGCCACAAATTTTGTAAAGTAACACCATTTAATATCAGAGTGGAATTCCCTGTCAAAGCCAAGTGAGCCTCTACATCGATCTGTAATATCTTGGAAATGTTACCTGCAGATTTACTTCAATTTTCAGCTGATGAATAATGTCAAATACCAGAGTAATGGTGATGTGATAAATAATGCTTATACAGCAAAACTTGATCTCAAGGTAAAATAGTTTGTTAACCAATTACAACACGAGAAAATTTTAGACTGGTCCAAATTGAAAGAAGTTGCAGGCGACAATTTAAAATTGATGAATTTTTAAACATGTTTGCATTTTTGTGTAGAAAACATAGTGCATAATGAAGAAATTAGGGTGAGCAAAATTTTAAACTGATCCAAATTGAAAGAAAATGCAGAAAACATTGTTTAAATGATCAAATTCTTAAATTGTTTTGTTGGGGGGCGGCGGGGGTAGAAAACATTTTTGATAGTGAAGGCAATTTTTTCAATTTCCACAATGTTTTCCAAAGCTCTTTCTAGAGGGTAGGCAAAAAGCGGGTTGTGTCTTAATGGCTTAACACTGTTCTGTATCCATGTGATTAGAAAATACAGCTGAGGGAAATAGGTTGGAAAAAGACACTAGATACCGGCATTTTCTCCTCCTTTGTCCTCATGAAATACATTTAGACTGGTCCAAATTCAAAGAAGTTGCAGACATTGATTTGAAGACTTACAAATTTAAGAATCTTTGCTTTTTCAAGTAGAAAACAATGTGTACAATGGAGAAATTGCTTGTAACAAATTCTGCAACTTTCAATTAGGACCAGTCTAAATTCTTGTCATATGGTAATGGGTTAACCCATTCCCATACAATGCCGCTTTTTTAGACATTCAAGGAAAGGGTTTGGCAAAACAATGTGAAAGAATTGGATTAAGTGGGATTGAGTGTAACATTAACAATTGCATCCTTTCATGGCCCTTGGACAAACAATTGAAGAGAAACAATTTGTAAGTAAAAAGGAAATTGTGAATAAAAAAAAGAATATGCGGCAAAGATGAGAATATCAGATGAAGTCTGATTATACAACTCACATGCACAAATATGGTTTCTTTCTTTCATAAGACAGGTGCCTGTGTACTAGAGAAAAGCAAGTCAGAAGATTTCTGTTTGATGGGAAACTTTTTGATTTCTGATGGTAGACCAGGAAAGGTAGGAACAGTCTTGATAAGTTCTAAAATAGTTTGCAAAGAAGACTTCAAGTTAAACCATTACCACAAAATCCTATATTTTGATCTGTTATAATTTATAGCTATGGAAAACATTGTATGGGGAGACATTTGCATGTAACAAGCAATTTTTAGCTCCCAAGCTCATGTGAGTTATTGTGATCACCTTTTGTCCGGCGTCCGTCAACAATTTCTTTAAACAACATCTCCCAAACCACTGGGCCAATTTGAACTAAATTTTCAAATCACCTTAATTTGCAGCATCTTTCAATTGACAGATTGTGGTTGTCATTCAATGAATCAATCAACCAATCAATTTATTTACTAAGACTGATAGTGAACAGGGAACTTCTGAATTGATCAACATAAGTTTAGCATTTTTGTTGGTTAGGCAACCTAACTGTCCTAACTGGAGTTTGAACAAGGTGTAATTGAAATGTTTAAGTCACCGACCAACCATTTTACTTTCTATCTCACTTGAGTAAAAAGTGCTCAAGTGAGATATTGCAATCACCCTATGTTGGATGTGCCACTGTCATTGTGCAGTCGATAGCGCATCAAACTCCAAATCTTTAATATCATCGGATGTCATAGGTTCGATCCCAAGCGGTGGCACATATCCTTTCTGACATTTGTCTCTCACTAATGGGTGGTTAATCTTAAACCTCAGTGGGATAGCAGCTGGAGGCTAGGAAAGGATGTAATGGTAGTGTGAGAGATACCAGGAATCCATTGTTAGATACTTCAGCCGCCACGATATGACTGAAAAATTGTTAAAAGTGGCATTAAACCCCAATCAATCAATCAATATTTAGGATGTCAGTCCATCATAAAATTATGTTGCCCATTAACAATTTCTTTAAACAGCATATCCTACCAAATCATTTGGCCAATTGAAATGGTGGACCCCTAAAATAATAGCTAAAAGAATTAAAATTGGTTGAAAACTCTGGTTTTCATGTCAACAATTGTAAAATTTTGAAAAAAATCTTTTGAAATAATCTCCCCTTTAGCCTGAAGGCTAGAGACTTAATATTTTGTATGAAGCATCAGTGTATTGACCTATTGTTTCAAGCAATTTCTTCAATGTCAACAATGTTTTCCATCCCAAAAGACAAAGAATTTTAGAATTTCATTAACCTAAAATTTTTGTCTGCATCTTCTTTCAATTTGGACCAGACAAAAAATTTCTCATGTGGAAATGGGTTAAACAAAGATTGGGCCAATTACCTCCAAAATTTGCAAGTGGCATTAGTATATTGGCCTTTTTCAAAATTGCTTTAATTGTTACTCTCATGGCCCTAGGAGCTTTGCCTGCTGGAACGGGCCATTAACCCATTCCCACACAGCAAAATTTTAGACCAGTCCAAATTGAAAGAAGTTGCAGATGACAATTTTAAGTTGATGAGATTTTTAAAATCTTTTGTGGTAGAAAACACTGTGGATAATGAAGAAATTGCCTTTAACAAGAATCCATTGTTAGGTCTCAAGTCGCACGATATAACTGAAAGATTGTTTAAAGCGGCGTAAAACCCCAAATCAAGTTTCTAGAATTATTATCCTGGGGTCCAAAGGGGTGGAAGAATTGTTCTCCTCCTAGCATATAAGTCCTAACATATAAGTCTTGGGGCTTTGAAAATTTGTCCTTTTCATCTTTTGAACTTTTTAAAGTCTGTAACTTCTTTGTATTTGATCCAAAATAATTTTGCTTTTTCTTCCATGTCTGCGTTGTCATCATCCCAAAAACTTTCTCTCTAATATCACTTTATTTAGGGATCTCATGTATAATTTGAGACAAGACTTTTACACTAGTGCTTTTCTGATCTTAGATATTATATTTAAACATATCTATTTTAAGTGTTTGCAGTCTGATTTTTGTCTACAATACCTGTTTGTCCCATTTAAACATTACTCCACTACAATATTTTAGACTTGTCCAAATTCAAAGTAGTTGTAGATAATAGTTTAAAGTTAATAGAACTTTAAAACCTTTGTCTTTTAGCGTGACAAAAATGCGGTTAATGAAGAAATTGCTTGTTACAAGTAATTTCTTTATTTTCCACACTGTTTTTGAAAGCTTTATTAAGGGGCGTAAAGAAGGGAGATTGAGTGGGAATGGGTTTTTACAAGCCAAAGAAATATAGCTATGAAAAAACCTTGTGAGAAAAGAAGAAATTGCTTGTAACAAATGTAACAAGAAATTGCTTCTTTTCTTGTTAGGGTTAGGAAAAAACCTTGTGAGAAAAGAAGAAATTGCTTGTAACAAATGTAACAAGAAATTGCTTCTTTTTTTGTTAGGGTTAGGAAAAAACCTTGTGAGAAAAGAAGAAATTGCTTGTAACAAATGTAACAAGAAATTGCTTCTTTTCTTGTTTTTTACCTCATATGGCTGTCATTATACCCCGCCGGAGGCGGTCGTATATTGGCGTCATCTTCTCCATCTGTCAATCCATCCGTATGTACATCCACTTTTCTAGTGAGCGCAACTCCTCCTACAATTCTGGCTGGATCTAAATGAAACATGGTGGATGTTATCACCTTAATTGGTAGATGTGCATGAAGGAAGGATTTTATTATTCATTGATTTTTGCCTCAGTTTTGCCCCCTTAAAACTTAGTCTCGCGGGCTTATTGAAATTGCAGCCTTGTGAGCGCAACTCCTCCTACAATTCTGACTGGATCTAAATGAAACATGGTGGATGTTATCACCTTAATTGGTAGATGTGCATGAAGGAAGGATTTTATGGTTCATTGATTTTTGTCTCAGTTATTCCTCCTTAAAACTTTGACTCTTGGACTTATTGAAATTGCAGCCATGTGAATGCAACTCCTTCTAAGTTTCTGGCTGGATCTAAATGAAACTAGGTGGATGTTATAACCTTAATTGGTAGATGTGCATGAAGGAAGGATTTTATGGTTCATTGACTTTGCCTCAGTTATTCTTCCTTAAAACTTAGACTCTGGGACTTATTGAAATTGCAGCCATGTGAATGCAACTCCTTCTAAGTTTCTGGCTGGATCTAAATGAAACTAGGTGGATGTTATAACCTAAATTGGTAGATGTGCATGAAATAAGGCTTTTATGGTTCATTATTTTTTCCCTGACTTATGCCGCATTAAAACTTAGTATCTGGGGCTTATTGAAATTGCAGCCTTGTGAACACAACTCCTCCTAACTTTTTGTCTTGATTTAAATGAAACTTAGTCAATGTCATCACCATAATTTGTAGGTGTACATGGATCAAGGATTTTATGGTACATTGATTTTTGCAAGAGTTATGCCCCTTTGCCCTTTCAATCAATCAAACATAACAGTTTGATACATGGCTAGCTTTTATTCGCCCCTCAATAAAAGAGCCTCAGTCATAGCAAATATCCTTTTCTGACATTTGTCTCCCACCAAAGATTGGTTACTCTTACATTCATTTTAAGCTCCACTGGCTGAAAGCCAGCAATCTATTGTCATAGCATAGTGTCTGTGCGTGCGCATGTCTTTCCGTAAACTTTTACCTTAAAAATCTTCTCCTCAGAAAGTAGTGAACAGAATTTGACCAAATTTCACAGAAATGATCCTTGTGTGACCCTTTATCAGATTCCTTTAAAGAATTGTGATTGGATGAAAAACATGGCTTAAATGGGTGGGGCTAATGTCAAGTTTAAAGTGAAACCTTCAAAAATCTTATCACAAACAAATTGATGGATTTCAACCAAATTTTACAGGAATGATCACTGGGTGACCCTTTATTAGGTTCCTTCAGAGAATTTCATCAGATGAAAAATATGGCTTTAAAGGGCAGGGCTCATTTCCATATAATGGTGAAACCTTCAAAAATCTTCTCAGAAACCATTTAATGGATTTCAACCAAATTTTACGGGAATGATCTTTGGTTGACCCTTTATCAGTTTCCTTCAAAGAATTCAGATAGGATGAAAAACATGGTTTAAATGGGCGGGGCTAATTTCCATATATGGTGAAATCTTCGTAAATCTTCTTCTCAGAAACCAACTGATGGATTTCAACCAAATTTCACTCAATTGATTTTTGGGTGACCCTTTATCAGGTTCTTTTAAAAATTTTGATAGGACAGAAAACATGACTTGAATGGGTGGGGCTAATTTCCATATATTGTGAAACATTTGAAAATCTTCTCAGAAACCATTGGATGGATTTCAATCAAATTTCACTTGAATGATCCTTTGGTGAGCCCTTATTAGATTTCTAAAAAAGAATTAATTGGCTTTAATGGATTGGGCTAATTTCCATATATGGTAAACAGTGAAAACCTGCAATCTTCTCCGATTACAAACTATTATAAGTTTCAACAAAATTTCACAAAATGATCCTTTAGGGACTCTGTCAGATTCCTTCATAAAATATGGCTCAGATGATAATTATGGCTTATGGGGGGGGGGGACTTGTCACCATATATGGTTTAAAGTGAAATTTCGAAAATCTTACTCTTGCAAACTGCAGGATGGTTTTCAATCAAATTTCTCAGCAGTACATACCCAGCATATTGGTTGAGTACAATTAAAGTTAAGACATGTTCTCCTGATTTCAACAAATAGTTGAAAATGGAGAAATTGCTTGTTACAAGAAATGTATTGTTATAATATTATTTCACAATTATACTTGAAGGTTATTGAAGTAAAGGCCAGTAAGAGACATGGCTCCGATGATTTTGTTAACAGTATTAGAAAGACACTACAACAACATTATGGTAATAAGGTGGTGGGGTTGGGTGGAGTGTTCCTGGTAGAAAAAGGCTCAGCTTATTTACATATAATGGTGAGTGAAAGTTTCTATCCACTGTCCTTAACACATTCCCACACACTAACACATTGTTACACCCCCTTTGAAAAAACTTTGGAAAAAAATGTGTAAAATTGAGATATTGCTTGCTACAAGCATTTTCTTCATTATCCACAATGTTTTCTCCCTCAAATAGCAAAGACATTTATAACTAAAGATTGTTTCTTTCAACTTCTTTCAATTTGGACCAGTCTAAAATTTTGTAATGGATTAACAACGAAAGAAGATGAATATTTTGACGCTGTTTAAGGTGAGATCACATTGCAGACCTGTTCAAACTTGATCATTGGACCATATATATTACCCGTCTAGCTCCCACATGACTAGTGCTTACTCATCTTTGGAACCAACCCTTCAAGCAACAGAGGTGTGTTCTTTTCATCGAGATTTCTAAGATTCCTATTTAGATTTAGAAGAAAAAGCATTCTTTAAATTAAGATTTTTAAGCCACTAAATAAGAATCTTAAGAATTCTGAATGATGAATTCAAGTGTACTCAGCCAAGCTGAAACAAGTAGCCTTGGTGACATAGAATGTTTCCACTGAAAAGGACAAATATCATTCTTTAACCCATTCCCACACAATGACGCTTTTGGTTGCCCCTCAAGAAAAACGAATGGGAAAACATTGTGGAAAATGAAGAAATTGCTTGTATCAAGCAATTTCTTCATTATCCACAATGTTTTTTATCCTAAAAGACGAAGAAATTTAAAATTCTTGAACATCTTGAAATTGTTGTCTGTAGCTTCTTTCAATTTGGACCAGTGTGAAATTTCACTGTGCGGGAATGGGTTAAGACACCGCAAAATCTTATTTAGAGGTATTTTTCATCTCGACGAAAAGCGCGCACCTCTCGATGCCTACTAGTAGTTGATTATGTAGACTCCTACGTCATAATTATATGGTCACCACTCAAGTCAAATCGACCTCCTCTCCTTTCCGGCCATAATTTCAACATGACCAGACTGTAGATGTCAAGTTTATTAGTAATATTGAGGGTTATTGAATTTCTTCCAAACAAACTAGATGGCCATTAGTTCTCAATTAAGTAAACATCCTACTAAGTCTATACCCGACAACATAACCCATAACCAAGGGATAAAGTTTTATGCCCCCGCATCGATAAGATCGGGGGCATATTGTTTTACCGGTGTCCGTCTGTCTGTCCGTCCATCCATCTGTCTGTCTGCAAAACTTAACCTGCCAACTAAACATTTTCCTATAACTTCAACCCTGATTAAGTTACAATGCTAATATTTGGTATGTAGATAGGTCTCACCAAGGCGCAACTGGAGAAGGTCATTTTATCAAGGTCAAGGTCAAAATTTTAACCCTTTACCCCTTTCTAAAGAATTCCTATTTTGGGGGCATAGTGTTTCACAAACAC
Source organism: Fragum fragum (assembly GCA_946902895.1). Taxonomy (NCBI): domain Eukaryota; kingdom Metazoa; phylum Mollusca; class Bivalvia; order Cardiida; family Cardiidae; genus Fragum; species Fragum fragum. The sequence goes on along the minus strand of OX336376.1, from coordinate 55,510,034 downwards.
ATCTTTTTGACTTGGTAAAGGACGAAACCATTTCAGAACATTAGAAAGTAGGACTGTAGTCAGTGATCAATTCTATGTTTCAGCCTGACTTTCCGAAGGAGCCATTTAAAAGTAAAGAGGAAGTCGACACCTGGTTGAAGTATTATAACATGGATCCGACTTTGGTCTGTGTCGGGGAGCTGGTATCCCATGATCCTGTAAGTTCTCTTAATCTTTGCAAGGCTGTAACTAGAATATTTCTATTTTGGAAGCAAGTATAGTCAAGGTTTGGCCTGCACATGTGTTCAGTCTGATCTTTTTCTACAACTCCTGCTTGACCTTTTTAAGCTAGAAATGTTTATGATATAAATTTTCAAAATAAATATTAAAGGGAGGTATCAATGTTTCTGAGACTTGGATAAGAAAAAATTTCTAATCGCCTAAAATGAATTAAAACGGTTGCTTAATTCTTAAATTTTAGTCAGATAATATCCTCGCGGTAATCTGATAGGCTTAAAGTGGCTCTTTTTTTTGTTATATAGAAAAGGTTCAATTGAATTCCAGGTTATTTTTAGATATCACGGAATTTGGTTGACACCACCACATGACTTCATTTGCATATGACCCAAGGTCAATGGAAGGTAACAAATTGACAAGCAAAACAACCAATGTCCTAAATTATGTCACACCAAATGGTCAGCACACATTGGTATTGACGCTTATGGCAGTTTTGGATTGATCTTTACAGAATTGAAGACCAGCTAGCAAACATAACTCCTCCTAATGAAGTATTGAAAGCGTTTGAGCAAATTCAAACTGAATACGGGATTCCAACGGTTATGCGCACCGCATGAATGACCAAATATTCTTCGCAACAGTTGTCTCGGCTTAACCTAAAATAGATTAAAAGCTTACGTAGGCTATTAGGGAAATACCCTTGTTTATTCAGATAAACAACCTCTGATTTTAGCAAAGCTACTTTTCAGAATGTTGTATTAAAATAGTATATGAGAGGGAATAAGAATAATCAAAATCTCTGACATGAAAAAAACATCGATACCTACCTTCAACCCAAGATTAGCGTTTCCTACACTTCAAGTCCTTTGTTTTTAATGCAATTTTGCAGAGGAGTTTTATGACAAGGAATACTATTTATGTGCTTAACCCTTGTCACGCTGAACCCGGAATATTCTGGTTTTAGCAGGAGGTATAAACAAATAACTTAGATCTTAGTCTACACCTCCTGTCTGTCCTTTTGAAACCAGTTGTTTATGAAAGTAATATTCAAAAGAAGTATTGACAACTGACCAACAAGTACTACCAGTGCTTTCAGCCCTTTCATTTTTGTTCAATTCTAAAAGGATTATATTCAGCATGACTGGGGTTAAATGCATAAATGCAAACTGTCATGCGTAAAGGGACCTTTTTATACGCCCGTCAAAGACGGGACGTATTATGGGATCACCCGTGGTGTCCGGGCGTCCGGGCGTCCGGGCGTCCGGCCGTCCGGGCGTCCGGTTGTCCGGCGGTGTCCACTTCTTTGTCCGGAGCATAACTCTGTCACCGTAAGTCCGATTGACTTTAAACTTGGCAGTTATATTCTTCTCATCAATACGGAGTGCAGTGCTCAATAACCATAACTCTACCTAGCCTATTTTTTGAGTTATTGCCCTTTGTTGTTTTTCATACTTGAATCTTGTCCGGAGTATATCTCTAAAAGTATTATAGCTAGGATCATAAAACTTCATGGGTGTATAGATCTCACCAAGGGGGAGTGCAGTGCACAAGAACCATAACTCTACCTATCCTATTTTTTGAGTTATTGCCCTTTGTTGTTTTTCATACTTGAATCTTGTCCGGAGTATATCTCTAAAAGTATTATAGCTAGGATCATGAAACTTCATGGGTGTATAGATCTCACCAAGGGGGAGTGCAGTGCACAGGAACCATAACTCTACCTGGCCTATTTTTTGAGTTATTGCCCTTTGTTGTTTTTCATACTTGAATCTCGTCCGGAGTATATCTCTAAAAGTATAAAAGCTAGAATCATGAAACTTCATGGGTGTATAGATCTCACCAAGGGGGAGTGCAGTGCACAAGAACCATAACTCTACCTAGCCTATTTTTGAGTTATTGCCCTTTGTTGTTTTTCATACTTGAATCATGTCCGGAGTATATCTCTTAAAGTATTATAGCTAGGATCATGAAACTTCATGGGTGTATAGATCTCACCAAGGGGGGGTGCGGTGCACAATAACCATAACTCTACCTAGCCTATTTTTTGAGTTATTGCCCTTTGTTGTTTTTCATACTTGAATCTTGTCCGGAGTATATCTCTAAAAGTATTAAAGCTAGGATCATGAAACTTCATGGGTGTATAGATCTAACCAAGTGGGAGTGCAGTGCACAAGAACCATAACTCTACCAGGCCTATTTTTTGAGTTATTGCCCTTTGTTGTTTTTCATACTTGAATCTTGTCCGGAGTATATCTCTAAAAGTATAATAGCTAGAATCATGAAACTTCATAGATGGATAATGCTCACCAAGTGGGAGTGCAGTGTACAATAACCATAACTCTACCTAGCCTATTTTTTGAGTTATTGCCCTTTGTTGTTTTTCATACTTGAATCTTGTCCGGAGTATATCTCTAAAAGTATAATAGCTAGAATCATGAAACTTCATGGATGTATAGATCTCACCAAGGGGGAGTGCAGTACACAAGAACCATAACTCTACCTATCCTATTTTTTGAATTATTGCCCTTTGTTGTTTTTCATACTTGAATCTTGTCCGGAGTATATCTCTAAAAGTATAATAGCTAGGATCATGAAACTTCATGGGTGTATAGATCTCACCAAGGGGGAGTGCAGTGCACAGGAACCATAACTCTATCTAGCCTATTTTTTGAGTTATTGCCCTTTATTGTTTTTCATACTTGAATCTTGTCCGGAGTATATCTCTAAAAGTATAATAGCTAGAATCATGAAATTTCATGGATGGATAGAGCTCACCAAGTGGGAGTGCAGTGTACAAGAACCATAACTCTACCTTTCCTATTTTTTGAGTTATTGCCCTTTGTTGCTTTTCATACTTGAATCTTGTCCGGAGTATATCTCTAAAAGTATAATAGCTAGAATCATGAAACTTCATGGATGGATAGAGCTCACCAAGTGGGAGTGCAGTGTACAAGAACCATAACTCTACCTAGCGTATATTTTGAGTTATTGCCCTTTGTTGTTTTTCATACTTTGTTTGACAAAAAAATTCATTCAAAATAACCTCAGTTCTATTCAAACCCCCAGTTAATATTAAGCAGTTTGACGGGCTTTTCTTGTGACAGTTTGGCACCTTGTTGGATTTGGTGTAGGGTAAAACAAATACTTGAAAAAAAGACTTGATCTAGCAGAAGTCCATTAGATACAGGATTTGGAGACTAAATGTAAAGTAATGTAGAATTGTAGTTTCAGAAAATCTACCAATAGCCAAAGGCTTTGACCAGGTATGTCAGCCCATTCCATTGAATCTGATCAGGTTGGATACCTGTCGCATTTCTTGGAAGGTCCCTTTTTGCTTGGCAGGTCAAGCATAATAAAAAAATCCAAAAAGAAAAAAAGTTAAATGTATACAGGTGTCTTACCTTGGTATAGGTTCTTGAAAATATAGAAATCTTAAGTCAAATAAGTGGGTATAATTCTTTTGAAAAATACTCTAAGAGTCATAATCTGTGTTGCTCTTTGGATACTTAGCTTACATTTGAGATTTTACCCATTCCCAAATAACAAAGTTTTAGGCTAGGCCAAATTGAAAGAAGTTAGACAAAAAGCTTAGTTGGTGATTTTATTTATCTTTGTGTTGAGCTTGAAAGATAATGGATAATAAAGAAAATGCTTATAGCAAACAATTTCTTCATTGTTTAACAGACATTATGAAGTGTCCATGGAATGAACAGGCACATAATCCTTTGCACTTAAAATCATCTCCCTTTGGGTTTAGATTTGTCCTTTGATTATGACCATATCACAAGTTAATATATTCATTAACACTTTTTCACACTCCCCAAGAAAAAGTCTTTGAAAATCATTGTTACAAGCAAATTCTTCAATTTTCCACAATCTTTTTTACCCTGAAACGCCAGGGACTTTAAAATTCTTTCACTTTAAGAATGTTTTCTTCGACTTCTTCCAAGTAAGACCAGCCTAAAATTCTGTCATCCGGTATTTTGGTAAAGAAATATAAATCGATTTTGTACTGAACATTTTCTACTTTTGGATCCTTCAATAGAAATATCTATTCTTAACACTTTACTGTTTTTAGGTATTTTGATCTTCCTCTGTCCAGCGTCTATCGTGTGTCAACAATCTTAAAATGACATCTCCCAAACCGCTGGGCGGATTTCAACCAAATTTGGCAGGAATGTTCCTTGTGTGGTGCCCTTTAAATGTTGCTTAAAGAATTGAAATCTGTTAAAAACTCTGGTTGCAATGGCAACAAAACTGAAATTTTAATGAAAACATTAAAATGATCTCCTCCTTACCCAGAAGGCGTAGAGCCTTGATATTTGGCATGAAGCATCAGTACAATGACCTTTTTCAAAATTGCTAAAATCATCAACCTCAGGTTTCCAGAGCGGAGGTCCAGGGTTGGGCGGGGGAGGGCTGATAAAGAAATAAAGTAGGATTTTTAAAATGACATTTCCTCAAAACCACTGGGTGGATTTCAATCAAATTTGGCAGGATGTTTTTTGGATGGTGCCCTTTAGAAATTGCTATAAGAATTGAAATCTGTTAAAAACTCTGGTTGCCATGGCCACGATACTGAAATTTTAATGAAAACTTTAAAAATTATCTCCTCCTTACCCAGAAGATGTAGAGCCTTGATATTTGTCTTGAAGCATCAGTACAATGACTTCTTTCAAAATTGCTAAATCATCACCCTCTGGTCCCCAGGGGCAGAGGATTCTTAAAATGACATTTCCTCCCAAACCGCTGGGCGGATTTCAACCAAATTTGGCAGAAATGTTCCTTGTGTGGTGCCCTTTAATTGTTGCTTTAAGAATTGAAATCTGTTCAAAACTCTGGTTGCCATGACAACAAAACTGAAATTTTAATGAAAACTTTGAATATTATCTCCTCCTTACCAAGAAGACATAGAGCCTTGATATTTGGCATGAAGCATCAGTAAAATGACCTCTCTCAGAATTGCTTAATTCATCGACCCCGGGTCCCCAGGGGTGGAGCCCTAGGGGGGTTTGGGCTTATATAGAAATAGAGACATCTCCTCCAAAATCACTTGGATTATTTCAACCAAATTGGTAGGAATGTTCCTTAGGTGATGCCATATGAAAATTGCTAAAAGAATTGAAACCTGTTTAAAACTCTGGTTGGATTTTTAAAATGACATCTCCTTCCAAACCACTAAGCTGATTTCAACCAAAGAATTTAATCAGTTGAAAACTCTGATTGACAACAAGAGTAAAATTGCGAAAAAATATTGAAAAAAAAATCTCCTCCTGACCCAGAAGTTGAAGAATCTTGAATTTTGCATGAAGCATCAGTACATTGACCTTTTTCAAAATTGATTAAATTTTAGAGCCAAAGGGTGATTAGGCTTAAATAGAAATAAAGAAGGCAAGCCTTTCAAAACTATTTGGCCAATTTAAACAAAATTGGGCAGAAATATGTTAGTTTGCCCCCTTTTAATGATTACTGAAATATTTGAAATCTGTTCAAAGCTTTGGTTGGTATGGTAACATAAGTTGATTTTAGTTAAATGTTAATGGAGGTCTTCTCCCGACCAAGTTTGTATTAGGCCTTGAAGAAAAAAAGAGCCCTATATCAGGTGAGCGCCAGGGCCACTGGCCCTCTTGTCAAAATTTTCTACTAGTCCAAATTCAAAGGGGTAGCAGACAACATTATAAAGTGAGTACAATTTAATAAGTAACCAACCTGTGTGATTAAAAAAAAATGGGGGAAAAGAAGAAATTGCTTGTTACAAGTAATTCATTCTTTTTCCACAATGTTTTCTCAGGTATAATATTACAGGGGCACAAATATCGAGGATTGTATAGTAAGGGGTTATTTTGCACTTTTCTTATACATGAAAGGGTTAGCTGAGTTTTGACTCCTTTTATTTTCAGGGTTTGGATCTTCGTGTCGAACATTTCCATTGTTTTAGTACACACGGTCAAGGTGGTCACTATCACTGGGACACCACACCAGACGAGGTCGAATATCGGGGATATTTCGTTGTTGTAGATTATCTGTACAGAATTGACCAGCCACCGAAAGTAGGGCAGTGATAGAAGCAAGTTTTGTGATAAACATAAGGGACAGATTATGAATATTACTATATTCATTAACCCATTCCCACACAACAAAATTTTAGACTGGTTCAAATTCAAAGGATTTGCAGACAACAATTTTAAGTTTATGAAATTTTAATTTTTCTAAACTTTCTGGTAGAAAAAATTGTGTAAAATGAAGAAATTGCTTGTCACAAGCAATTTCTTCATTTTCCACGTTTTCCAATGCTTCTTTCCTTCTGGGCGTCTAAAAGCGTCACTGAGCTGGAATGGCTTAATGATTGTTATGTAATCAGGAATTGATTTAGTTCAATAGAGGCTCACAGAGATGGAGTTATTCTGATTTCAAAATGTAAAATTTTATAACTGACCAATCGCTGCCCTGGCCCTCTTACATTGTGGCCCTGCCTATTGGATCCCATTGAAAGTTCTGCTTTGATTTTAAACTGTTATTTTGCAAAATTCATTGCCAGTAGTATGTAACGAAGTGAAATGGTTGGTTAACGACCTAAACATTGTAACTACAGCTTAATAAGCTGTAATTACGATGTTTAAGTCACCAAACCAACAAAAATGTTTCACACAAATTGCAGGCAATGTTGGCGTTTAAAGCTCAATTCCGGGCTGAATGAATGATTTGATTGGTTGATTGATTCCTTGATTGTCAGCGTCAATTGACCTCTCATTCCTATATTGTGGGTACTCATTGGAGCGGTCTCATCAAGACAATTTCAATGATTACCTACAAGATAGAGATAACAGATTGTCACCACTGATGAATTAGAACTATTCTTAAAATCATTTATATTTATTGGCTTTAACCCTTTACTGTACAAACCCAGGAATTTATGTCACTCTGATTGTATACTTGAAAGAAAAAAACATTGTTGGTCAATATCAATTTTTGAAATTTATTTCATCACTAACTCTGGCATGGTTTGGACAAGTTGGGAGTGTAAACTAAGATCAGACTGCACATATGTACTGGCTGATCTTTATCTATACCTCCCGCCAAAAGAAGAATATTCTGGGTTCAGCATGACATGGATCCATATGTTGCATAGGAATCACGACTGTTTTTTAAGACGCTAAAGAAATGAACTTAGAAAAACACTATGTAAATTGAAGAAATTGTAAATTGTTTGTAAGAAGTAATTTCCTTGTTGTCAAAAATCTCTTCTACCCTAAAAGGCAATTATTATTATTTTTCTTTAATTTTACCAACTTGAATTATCGTCTGCAACTTCTTTCAATTTAGACCAGTTTAAAGTTTTGTCATATGATAATATTGATGATATGCCACTTATATACAAACAGCAGCTTTGATCAAAGTATCCCCTTCCCTATACAAAGGCTGGTTTTTCTTCAGCCTAATTTATTATATGAAAGAAAACATAGTGAAAGGAGGAGAAATTGATTTTAACATTGCCACACACGCTTTGGATTTCCCTTGATAAAAAACATTTGGAAAACATTGTGTGAAATGAAGAAATTGCTTGTTAAAAGCAATTTCTTCATTTCACACAATGTTTTCACTTAGAAAGTTGAAAAATCTAAAATTTCATTAATTCTAAATTCGAAATTGGACCAGTCCAAAATTTTGTCGTCTGATAATGGGTTAACAGGCAATTTATCCTTTTCCCACATTATTTTTTTTTCCTGTAAGAAATTAGTTTTACAAATTGTAATTATATTACCTGTTTTCTCCTACAATTTTGGAATGTTTAAAAAATAGATTGTTTATAAAAGAATAATGGGACATCTGTAACTGGTGCTATTGGTTAGCACCACTTATTTAAATGTTTATCATTTTCTGGACGACAAAATTTTAGACTGATCCAAATTCAAAGATGTTGCAGACAACAATTTCATATTTACGTTTTGAAAAGATTGTGGGAAATACAGAAATTTCTTGTAAAAAGCAATGTCTTCATTTGCAAAAGTTTTTTCTTCAGGGGTTTCAGGGATTGTGTGAGGATGGATAAAGCCAGAAAGCTTACATCTCCCAAACTGTAACTCATGGTTTAGATTTTTAGCTCAACTGTTTTCAAACCCAAGGTATTGCGATAGCCTTGGTGTCATCGTCGTTGTCCTCGGTGTTCAAAAACTTTGACATTTTGTGATATCTCTGGTTCTACTGAAGGCATTCATTTGAAACTAGGCACACTTGTTCACTATCAAAAGAGCAACCTATACTATCAAGGGGGATAACTCTAGATGCATTTTTTCCACTATCCAGCACTCGAGAGCCGAGCATAGGCACCTGCAGGCGTTGCTCTTGTTATAATCTAGTGACACAAATTACTGTACATTCTTAGTCATGATTACTTAGATACATATTTATTTTTGAATAACTCAGTAGAGAGTGCAATATTTTTTAAATAATTTGTTTTGTTATATTAGTATTTTAAATTGCCATTGATTTATTATTGTTGTCTTAGTAGAGTGAAGTGTGACAAAGGGTTAAGTTTTTAGTGAGATTCTGAGTCTTCAAATGGATTTCGGCATGTATACATGGATGGACAATTAAGTCAATTTCCCAGGAATAGAATTGTAACTCTGACTACACCATCTAGTTATTTACAGTAAAATGGAACTGCATACTTTTTGTGTCAAATATCCTTTCCTACATAAGTTTCCCATCAATTGATGGATAATCGTTAACCTAAGTTGGATGAGCAGCTGGAGGCTAGGAAAGGATTCATGGTAGTACTGGTGTGAGAAATACCAGGAATCTGTGGTTAGATACTGCTTAAATAGTGTCAAAGGTAGCAATAAACCCCATTCAATCTATCAACCGGTCTTTTTCATTCAACCGATTACCAGATGGCAAATGATTGGTCCAAATTGAAAGACGTTGTAGACGGCAATTAAATTTGAATTAAAATTGAAAAGTTAATGTCGAATGAGACAGAAAATACTGTGAGTAAAGCAGAAATTGTGACAAGCAATTTCTCCTTTTCTTGCAATGTTTTCTGTATTCTATTTTCTTCAGGGCGCCAGAAAGCGTCATTGTGTTGTTTGTGTTACACAATTAATTGTCACCAATAGAGAAGCAAGGTCAAGGATACATTCTGTTAAACTTACACATATAATCATGTTTGTATGCCCCCGCATAGAAAGATTTGGGGCATATTGCTTTAAACATTGTTTGTCTGTATTAACTTTAACCAAAAAACTTGGCATTTACAGTTACTCTAAGCCTATTCAAGATACAGTGCTTATATTTGGCATAATTATGGATCTTATTGATATGCATCTGTAGATGTCAAGGTCTTGTGACAAGGTCATTTGCCAAGGTCAAACTTCTGCAAAACGTTACCAAAAAACTTAACATTCACAATTTTTCAAGCTTATCTAGGATACAACACTCATATTTCGTTTGATGATAGATTGATACATATTGATCTGCAGATACCAAGGTCAAGGTCATGTGACAAGGTCAAAGTTACTTCTCAAGGTCACATTTTGGGAAAAAAAATCATTTAACGGCATGTTTCACAAACACAACTTGTTGGTTTCTTTGTTGTTTTTTTAAATCTCAGTGCTTTCACTTTATTTAACTAGTCAATATATTTCAATCATCTTCAATTTACACATACATATGACTAGTTCTGCCTTGCTCTGTCAGCCCAAAGTGTTAATCCATTAATAGATAACAATATTGTAGACTAATCTAAATTCATATTAGTTACAGAAGACAATTTTAATTTGGTTATAATTTAAAAAAAAAAATTGGGGGGGGGGGACAAAAAGTTTTGGATAATGAAGACATTGCTTGTTACAAGTAAATTCTTCATTATCTACAATGTTTTGAATAATTTCTTTCTTGGGGGGTTTACAAAAAACCAGGATATCTGGTTAACCCACTACCAGATGACTGAATTTAGACTGGTCCAAATTTAAAGACGTTGAAGACAACACATTCAAGAGGATAGAATTTCAAATATTTCCGTCTTTCGGAGTAGAAATCAATGTGAATAATGAAGAAATTGCATTTAAGAGGTTCAACAAAAATGCAAGAAACTATACAAAATAGACAAAATTTTGTCAATTTTTAGCTCGGCCGTTTTTCGGAGGAAACCCCAGGTATTGCTATGGCCAGGACATTGTATTCGTTGATGTCTGCTTCATCCTCATTGTATTTCTGAAGACATTTGACTTGAAACTTGAGGGGCCGCCGTCATAGTGCAGTCGGTAGCGCGTCAAACTATCATTCAAAGGGTCCTGATTCGATCCCCGACGGCATTAATACTCTTTCCGACATCTGTCTCCCACCAATGGGTAGATAATCATAAACCTATGTGGGATAGCAGCTGGAGGCTAGGAAAGGGTGTAGTGGTAGTACTGGTGCGAGAAATACCAGGAATCCATTGTTAGGTACTCCAGCCGCGGCGAAATGACTGAAATACTGTTTAAAGGGGCGTTAAACCCCATTAAAAAAAAACACTTTTGAAGAGTTATGTCCCATTTTCGACTAGAAATTTTACCCACTATCAAGCATTTGAACAGCTGAGCTTAGATATCTGCTCATGGTGCTCTTATTTTCATTTCATTATCAATTTAACCGGTTACAAGACAGAAAAAAATTAGACTAGTCTAAATTAAAAGAAATTAGACAACATTTAAATTGCACTGAAATTTGAAAATTAGTGCCAAACAGGGTAGAAAACACTGAGTAAATGCGGAATTGTTTGTCACAATCATTTTCTACTTTTCCCACAAACTTTTCCAAGATCAAATTTCTTCATTGTTTCAGAAAGGGCCACTGTGTGGTAATGGGGTAACAGTAAAAAATTGATCAAATTCATGATGGTTGTAAAAATTGGTTCATAAGCCAACATTTGGAGAGATTTTTGTTCTAGAATTATAATTCAAACCAAGATATCTATAAGTTCCAAGTTCTATAAATTGTAGTTATACATATTTATAATTTTTGTATACTCAAATTTGTCAAGCAATTGTTATATAATGTTTTTGAACAAAGTAATTTAAAGTGTCTTTTATAAATGAGTGACAAACATGGAAGAAAAGGAGAAATTGTAAGTTTAATTCTTGGGTCATCAAAAAGCGTCATTGTGTTGTAATACGTTAAACATTTTATCAAAGATAATATTGCCAGTTCTCTTCATCTTTATTAGAGGCCTCAATCTGCCCTGTAGTATTTGCCTGTGAGAAATAGTAGGAATCCACGGTTAGGTGCTCCAACTGCTGTGATATGACTGAAATACTGTCAAGAGGCATTAAATCCCTTTCAGTCTATCTATAGTATTTGTCAGGTCTTTCCTGTTTGACTCTTGACAGATTGCAGCTGTCAGTCAAAGAGTCAATCAATCATATATTCCATTTAGATCGGAGGTGAACTCTGACATTGGCCAATGTTTGTAAACTATTTTTGTTGGTTTGGTGACTGATATTAAATGGCATTACTTTCTAGACAGAACTAGATGTCAATTTTTACCATTCGGACTTCAAAAAAGTTGCAGACCAAATCCTTGTCTTTCGGGGTGGATAATAAGTAACAGCTGAAGTTAAAACTTAATGAAAACTCAAATGAAAAAAACTTTAAAATTAAATATTTTAATATCTCATGTACATTAAAAAAAATAAAGATGTTAAACTGAAATGAATCTTATCTGTGAAAATGCAAAGAACAAAAATAAATTTTCAAAAATACTAGACTTTGATTACTACATAAAAGCCCGTAACATTTTCTTGACATCACAATATTTAATAGCATTATTTTGCTAACCAAAAAAAAAGAAAAAAAAAAAAAGTTGCGGACAATATAAGTCCACAGTACCAACAATACTCCAATATGTAGCTAGTACATTTCCAATGCCGGCTAATTTCATGAATTTGAATAGCATATTAGTCCCTGAAGATGTCTTTGGGCAAGCCTTTACCACACAATTTACCATTACTAATAATATCAATCTGGCATATTTTCCTTTATCAATACATGACTCCTAATCGTAGGGGTTTGATTCCTGGCCGCGGTGAATTGGTGGATAACCATAAACCTAAGTGGGATGAGCAGCTGAAGGCTTGAAAAGGATGATGTGGTGGCGCTGGTGTGAGAAATACCTGGATTCTATGGTTAGGTACTCAGCTATTGTCCTTGGATTACAATCTGTCTTAACCCATTACCACACTGCAAAGTTCTGGACTGGTCGAAATTCGAAGGAGTTGCAGACAACAATTTACATTTTATGGAACTTTGGATTTTTTCAACTTTCTGTGTAGAAAACATTGTGGAAAATGAAGAAATTGCTAGTTACAGGCAATTTCTTCATTTTACACTATGTTTTCCCAATTGTTTTTATCCAAGGGCATTGAAGCGTCATTATGTGGGAATGGGTTAATGGGTTAACCCATTCATATACACTGACACTTTTTTAAGCCCTCAAAAAGCTCTTTCTTCATTATCCAAAACATTTCCTATCATATATTTTTTTATAAATGTCTGCAATTAAATTATCCTTTATAACTAAACAAAATACATTTTAGACTCGTCCCAATTCACACCATGATGGTCTTAAATCGCTCACCTTAGTAATGTTAATCCAAGTACTTTTTGGCTTAAAAAAGGCACAACAGGAGCCAAATGAACAGGTTTTCAGGTATAGTACAAAGCCATCAAGTAATGCCACATACCAAGTATGAATGACTTTGGCTTTATTGATTAATCTATTACTAAACAATCCAAAGCAATTTCTCCTTTTCCCACAGTGTTTTCTACCCTAAAAGTTACTTATAATTTAATTCCAATACAATTTGAATTGCCAACGCAACTTATTTCATTTTGGGTCAGTCTTTAGTTTTTGGCATCTGGAGAAGGAGTTTGAGAAGAATTTAAAATTGCACTTATTGAGCATTCTTCGAAACTTTGGACTTCCTGGGTAGGGCCATTTTGACCTATTGGGTATAATTTTGGCATCCTTAGTAGAGAACCATCTGGATACCAAATTTAAATGCATTACATCTTATACCTGGGCTAGGGAGATTTTTGGCACTACGGGCACAAAATCATCTAGTAATGCTACATAGCAAATATGAATGCCTTATATTTCAGGAGCACAAGACTTTTGAACTTGCTCTAAATGAGTGTTTCCAAAATATCGATTTCGCAGGTTTGGCTATTTTTGACTCCAGGAGTATAGAGAACCATGGTTATGCTATATATGAAATATGCTGTAATTGAGCATTTTTCCAAACATTGGGCTCCTTGGGGAAGACTGCTTTCGACCAAAGGGGCATTATCCACACAAACATAGAAGATAAATATTGGCCTTATAATTAAGACAGATTTTTTTCAACTTGCTAACATTGAGCAAAATTCCCAACTTTGGAACCCTGCTGTCAGTTTTTGACACCAGAGGCATGATTTTCAATTACATTGTATATACTACAAATCATCTAGTTATGTTAAATATGAATGCCCTAGGCCATACAGTTAAGGAGTTGTGGACTTTAAAACTTGCTCTAATGGAGTGTTTTTCCAAATTTTGAGACCTTTTTTACTCCATGGCTATAATTCTTAAAATCTTGGTAGAGAACAGTGCTATGTATGTAATATAAATGCCCTTAGCCTTGTAATTTCTAAAAAAAGTTTCCGAAAGATTTACATGTACTAAAATTTCCCATTTTCAAATGCCACAGCTACTAGAGTTTTTTACAGAATGAAATCTTTGAACAACTTTGTAGAGCTTCACTCAAGGAATATCCCTGCAAAGTTTCAACTTTATTTTTCTGCTGCTTTTGGAGGAGAATTTAAAAGATATTGTTGACAGATGGATGACGGACAATGACCAATCACAATAGCTAACCTCGCACTTCGTTGCAGAAGACAATCCCAACTGGATTATAAAAAGAAAAACAAGAGCACCAACTATGGGTGCCTATGCTCGGCTATTGGGTGCTGGATAGAGGATAAAAGCACAAAATACATCTAGAGTTATCCCCCTTAATAGTATAGGTTGCTCTTTTGATAGTGAGCAAGTGTGCCAAGTTTCAAGTGAATGCCTTTTGTAGAACCAGAGATATCACAAAATGTCAAAGTTTTCGCACGACGACAATGACGACACCAAGGCTAAAGTAATACCTTAAGTTTTCTCCGAAAACAGCCAAGCTAAAAACAAGAAAAAATCGTTGAGTGTACCCCCACTTGCACTCTCTAAATAAAAGATTCTCTAAGCAAGATTAAGCATACCTAGTTGAACCACAACACCGAATTTCAAGAGCATCGTATTACCAGTTGCTGATAAAATTGCAACCAAAATATACCAATATACCAAATGTCTGAAAATGCACCAAGTAAAGAAAATAGAGTCTTATTTCAGTCAGGGCCATGGAAGCCCATAGTTGAACATCCATACCAAGTTTCAAGTCGATGCTATCAACTAATACAGGCAAGGTCAGAAAATTAAAAAGATAGTAGAATAGGAAGTGGAAAACTAGACTGGAGCATGACGACACCTAGCTGAACCTCTACATCAAGTTTATAATTCATGTTAGTAACCCTTGCTAAATAAAATCCTCTACAAAATTGTGTTAAAATCAAAGGACTGATAGCACAGAAAGCACTTATTTTGGGTTGGTAAATTTTAGGAAAAATTATGGTATAAGCAATGCTGGTGTTAAAGGGACAAGCAGGAGGTCTAGACAAAGATCAGACTGCACTTATGTGCACCCTGATCTTTGTCTAGACCTCTTGCCAAAACAGGAATATTCCGCATTCAGCATGACAAGGATTAACAGTTGCTTAGAAATGTGTGACAAAAAATATAGAACTGCATAAGACAAAGTCCAAAAATAAACTATTTCTTAACACAAGAAGAAAACTAGAGCTGTCGCCCTCAAGGGCTGACGAGAATACCCCCCACACCGCTAAAAAGGCTTTTCTATGAAGGAGTGGAATTTGAAGCTGTTTAATCACATGCATGTCATGGTGGATGAACATTGCCAACCCTCCACCTCTTTCTGATTTTGTGTTTGTTGCTAGAGTTGACTAATTAGGAAAGGTTGGTCAATATGAGCCTATGTTAAAGTAACTGTGTGAGGAGATGATGACACAAAATTATATCCACGAAAAGTCAATATGAGCCTATGTTAAATTTTTGACCCCCGGGGGGGCGGGGTCAAATTTGACCTCAGGAAATAAACCATTCAATATTTTGTAAAGGTCAACAAGATGATGTTACTTACCAAATTTGGTAACTCCCCTTATGGTTACTGAGTATTGCAATTTTAAATTTTGACTACTCCCCCCCCCCCATTAAAAAGTTCAAAATGGCATAACTCTGAAACTAACGACTGGATCAAGATGAAAATTGCAGGTGCACAACTTCATATGATAGGAAACAACCTGATAAAATTGCAGCAAAATTGGTAAAAAAATGTGGGAGGAGAAGAGGACACAAAATTATGTCCACGGACGGACAGACAGACAGACAGACGGACGGACGGACGGACAACCTGATTCCAGTATACCCCCCCATAACTTTGTTGTGGGGGGTATAATAAAATACGGACCTAAATTCAGTAAGTAAACCCCAACATCCAGTATCAAGTGGATGTTATGAATAGTTGCTGAGAAAAAATGAAACAAAAATTTACCAGTAAACTAGGTACATGTAATTTACAAAATTAACTTAGGGGTACAGTAGTTAACTTGCAGACATAAATTCAGTAAGCACTATTTTGGACCTCTAGCTGAACCTCCAAATCAAGTTTCAAATAGATTCTATCAATAGAATAGAGTGACAAAAATATACTACTGTACTACAAAATAGATAATTTTTGGAAGTGAAATTACTAAGGGCCATATAAAACCCCTAGCTGAATCATCAAACAATATTTCAAGTCAATGTTATCAATACTTGCTGAGAAAATGTGATGAAAAAATACCACTATACCAGTTAATGTCATAAAACAGGAAGTAGAAATTCACAGATCTAAATTTAGATAGCACCATGTGGAACGTCTACCTGAATCTCCACAACAAGTTTCAAGTCAATGCTATCAATAGTTGCTGAGTAAAATATGACCAAAATATACCACTATACCTGGTATTGTCCAATAATAATGTGAGTCATAAAACACGAAGTAGATAACTTGTGGACCTAATTTTGAAGCCCCATGTAGTACCCCAATAGCTGAACCTCCATACAAAATGTTAGGTCAATGCTAGGAACAGTTGCTAAGAAAAATGGGACAAAAATTATGGTTACAGATGGAAGAATGGATAGAAGTAAACCGGTATACCCACCTCTTCTTCTTAGCGGAGTATTATATGTGCCTTTTTATCCTTCAATGCATAAAAATCCCCCCAAATTTTAGACTGGTCAAGGTTAAAACAAGTCACAGACAGCAATTTTAAGTTTATGGAACTTTAAAAATCTTTGTCTTTTATGGTAGAAAATGTTCTAGTTGATGATATAATTGCTTGTAACTTAAGGAAAGTACAATTAACCCTTTACCCTTTTATCCCTGATTTTTACAATTGTGATATCATACTAGAGAAAACATTGTGGAAAAAAATTATTTGTAGCAAGCAATTTCTTCTTTACTCACAATATTTTCTATCATGAAGGATGGTTACTTTGATTGTCTTGTACTTGCTCTATAATGTCATCTGCTATCCCTTTTGTATTTTGTTAAGTCTAAAATTTTGTAAACCAGTATAGAGTTTAAGAATGGGAGGTATTGATTCACAAACAAGCAATTCACCCATTCCCATACAATCTTGCATTTTTACCCACAGAAATAAAATAGCTATGGAAAACAATGTGAGAAAACAAGAAACCCAACTTTTCAAATTAATCTTGTTTAGTTGTCTGCAACCTCTTATTTGGACCTGTGTAAAGTTTTGATATAATTAACACCGAAAAATAAAGCATCTTCAGTATAAAACTCAATTTCAATGTAAATTACCACATTAACTTTTGACAAAGCGTCAAAAAATGTCATTTTATGGGAATGGTTAAACCAAAAATCCATACACAGTCACCTGCAGGATAACTCCAGCTTTCATCATGGTTCATGCTATCAAATTATTAGTGTATGATGTCGCGGCCTAATAGTGCTTTCCACGTTCATATGGCACACAACATGCATTCTGGCCTAAGCAGCACTATCAGATAATAGAACATTTTAACCCATTACCAGACGGCAAAATTTTAGACTGGCCCAAATTGAAAGAAGCTGCAGACGACAATTTAAAGTTTATGAAATTTTGGATTTTTTAAGCTTTATGGGTAGAAACATTGTGAGTAATGATGAATCTGCTTGTAACAAGCAATTTCTTTATTTTCCACAAAGGTTTCTAAAGCTGGTTTCCCTTGGGGCGTCTAAAAGTGTCATTGAGTGGGAATGGGTTAAACCAATATTGAATGGGAGAATTTTAGCAAAGTTAACAAAATACAGAATATGAATATAGAACTTAGTATCACAGACAAATAATGCTGCTCCAAATCAGGTGGCACCCAACATGCCTTCTGGCTGAAAGCAGCCATCACTTTTGCATCTAGAAAGACGTTACAATTCAGTGTATGATCATAAGTTGAATTATTTGCAGGATAGTACATGAAACTTGTGTTAGTCTTTCTGAAGTGAACTTTGAACTCTAGAATTTGCCAACACTTGTGTGGAGCATTTTGCTGGTGTTCCAACTTAAACGTCATAACTTTACCTTATTCAAGCTGTAGTTATGATGTTTAGGCTGCCAACCAATCATTTTATTAATTTTTACATGTTAGTGACCATAAATTCAGCAATATTTTGTATAAAACCTATTCCCACACTATCCCTCTTTTCTTTACTCCCCAGAAGTAAACATTTTGGAAAACATTGTGGACAATGAAGAAATTGCTTGTTACAAGGCAATTTCTTCATTATCCACAATAATTTCTACACCAAAATACAAAAACTTTTAAAATTTCATCAACTAAACAAAATTGTCCGCAAACTCTTTCAGATTGGACACATCTAAAATTTTGTTGTGTGGTAATGGGTTAACATTCAAGGGAACCTCCTACCGGAGCCTGTGGACATTGTCAGTAATGCCTTAATTGTCTGAGTGAATATGACCTTGATAAATCACCTTGACCTTATCATAGTTAATGTAATGATAAAAAGGAACTACATATCAAATACAGTAAATCTTGTATGAACCCATTCCCTCACAATGATGCTTTTAAACACCCCTTAATATAAAAGCGTGGGAAAACATTGTGGAAAATGAAGAAATTTCTTGATACAATCCACATTGTTTTCTAACTAGAAAGATGAAAAAAATCTAAAAATTTTATAAACTTTAAATTTTGTCTGCAACTCCTTTGAATTTGGATTGGTCTAAAATTTCATCGTGTGGGAAAGGGTTGAGCAACCACTGATGGGACAACTAAAAAGCGGTTGCTTAAAAGAATGGTTGTTAACCAATTCCCACTCAATGACACTTTTAGACAACCCCCAAGAAAAAATGCTTTAGAAAACATTGTAGAAAATGAAGAAATTGCTTATGACAAGCAAATTCTTCATTTTACACAATGCTTTCTACCCTGAAAGTTGAAAAATTTAAGAATTTCATAAACTTCAAATTGTTGTCTGCAACTTGTTCCAATTTGGACCACTCTAAAAAAAATTTGTGTTGGAACAGGTTAAAGAGTCAAAGAAACAAAAAATTTGTTACGATATTTCTAAGAAAATGGGTAAACATTGTGTAAAATGAAGAAATTGCTTGTAACAAGCAATTTCTTCATTTTCCACAATGTTTTCAACCAAGAAAGTTAAAATCCAAAATTTCAGTAACTTTAAATTGTCATCTGCAACATTTTTCAATTTGGGCTAGTCCAAAATTTCACTGTGTGGAAATGGGTTAATACACAAAAATTGGTTTGATTGCATAAAGAAATTTTTACAGAATTCTAGCTTAATCTTAACCCTTGTCATGCTGGACCCGGAATATTCTGGTCCGGGGAGGAGGTATAGACAAAGATCAGCCTGCACATCAGTGCAGGCTGATCTTGGACTACAACTCTTGCTGGTACTTTTCCTACCAGAGTTGTTTATGAAATTAATTTTCAAAAGACGTATTGATTATTGAATAAGTACTATCAGTGCTTACAGCCCTTTGATTTTAATACAATTTCTGAAAGGATTTTATACAGCATGACAAGGGTTAACCTGTTCGGACTCATTAGAATCGTCTCATTGAGATAATTGTATTGAGTTCAAACAATATAAGACTTTGCTTTGATATTTTCAAGAAAAAGCTTTCATTTCCAAGGAAATTTTGCTTTCTAAATGTGGAGTTTGATCATGGTTTCTTTACCCATTCCCAAACAGTGACACTTTTTGATGCTCCTCAAAAAAATGCTTTATAAAACATTGTAGAAAATGAAGAAAGTGCTTATGACAAGCAATTTCTTCATTTTACACAAGGCTTTCTACCCAGAAAGTTGAAAAATTTTAGAATTTCATAAACTTCAAATTGTTGTCTGCAACTCCTTTCAATTTGGACCACTCTAAAATTTTCTTGTGTGGGAATGGGTTAATACAATTTATTGTGAAAGATACGAAAAATTGATCCGATTGCATAACAACATAAGACTTTGTTATGATATTTCTAAGAAAATGGGTTATCATTGTGTAAAATAAAGAAATTGCTTGTAACAAGCAATTTCTTCATTTTCAACAATGTTTTCTACTCAGAAAGTTGAAAAAGTCTAAAATTTCATAAACTTTAAACTGTCATCTGCAACTCTTTTCAATTTCGACCAGTCTCAAATTTTGTTGTGAGGGAATGGTTAAATGGAAGTTGTCGCTTAATAGACATGGTCACGCGAGCAAGATCGTCTGTACATATATGTGCTAAACGATACCCTGATTTATAATTACTAGTAATACAATTAACCCATTCCAACTCAACAAAATTTTAGACCGGTCCAAATTGAAAGGAGCTGCAGACAATATTTTCAAGTTGGTGGAATTTAAATTTTCTTTGACTTTTTGGATAGAAAACATTGTGGATAATGAAGAAATTGCTTGATCCAAGCAATTTCTTCATTTTCCACAATGTTTTCCAAAGCTTTTTCGTTGAGGGGGGTAAAAAGGAGGGATTGAGTGGGAATGGGTTAACAAAAATATTTGTGTCAAAGCTCACTCAGTTTACCCCCACTTCCTCTATCAAGTACACTACAGAGAGAATGAAATTTTCCATAAATGGAATATATTCTAAAAGTACCACGTAGCATACTGAATTAACCCATTCCCACAAATAACGCCCCCCTCCTAAATTTTGACAAACATTGTAGAAAAAGAAGAAAATGCTTGTTGCAAGCAATTTTTACATTATCCACAATATATACTTAAAGACAAACGTTTCACAGATTCTATCAACTTAAAATTGTTGTCTCAAGTTTCTTAAACTAGGTCGGCTCTAACATGTCATTGTGTGGGAATGGGTAAAACCACTATACCAAATTTCAGAAAAATGCAACTAAAACATTGTTGATGGATGGAGAACGGACAGACAAACCAGTCTATCCCCCTCTTGTTCGAAGTGAGGGTATAAATATAACAATTTTATTTCATTCTGGATCAAGCTGAATTGATATTTTAAATGTGATATAAATTGATGAATTCTAATAAGGACTAAATTCTCTGCATAAAGACACAATCTCTGCCAGATGGTCAAACTCTGCCAGATGATGTTCTTCAAAATTGTCTGGTCTGATCACAAATATGGTTGAAATTTCTGAAAAAGAACAAAAAAATACAAGGTTTACATGTATTGATACTCTTATATTTGTTAACACAATCAAACGATCCCTAAAATACTAAATTTTCAAAAATATGATCTTGACAGACGACTTTGATATCAAAAGATGACCTTGACCTTGGAACCAACAGAAAAGTCTTTCCAAAAGCTATACAAATGTAACATATGAAAAATCTAACACTTGCCATTCAAAATTTTTGCCCAATGTCAAGTTTTTTGTTAGGCAAACAGAGAGAGAAAGAGACCGGCCAAAAAATAAGGTACAATCAATAGATTTGGGAGTATAAAAATTGATGAGAATATTAACCCTTGACCTATAGAATGATATGCAGCTCTCGGTCTCTCTTTGAACAAGATGTGTTTGTGAAACATCATACCCTGGTAACAGCTCTTCTTTTCTCGGAAATGTGACTTTGATAATTAATCTTAACCTTGATGGATGTCATTATCTTACAATCAACTGATGCCTATCATTTGACCAATTGACTTAAATTCCATCAACAGACAATTGTTGTCTGCACATCTTCTTTCAATTTGGACCAGTCTAAAATTCTGTTGTGTGGTAATGATTATGCTGTCTTGTATGAGGGTATGGCCAGAGATTCGTCAATTGATCAATCCCTGGCCCCGCCCACTTTGGGCTCTACAATTGACTCCGACTAATAGTCGACTGCTCCAACTGCTTCCATTTTAACCCATTACCAGACAGCATAATTTTAGACTGGCCCAAATTGAAAGACGTTGCAGACGACATTTTTAAGTTTATGAAATTTTGGGTTTATGCAACTTT
This sequence comes from Fragum fragum, assembly GCA_946902895.1. Lineage (NCBI taxonomy): Eukaryota > Metazoa > Mollusca > Bivalvia > Cardiida > Cardiidae > Fragum > Fragum fragum. The sequence goes on along the minus strand of OX336376.1, from coordinate 55,488,181 downwards.
CTGTGTAGAAAAATTTTAGACTGTTCCGAATTCAAAGAGGTTGCAGATGACAATTTCAGCTAATGAAATTTAAATTTTCTTGTCTTTTTGGATAGAAAACATTGTGGATAATGAAGAAATTGCTGGAAACACGCAATATCTTCATTTCCAAAATGTTTTCCAAACCTTTTTTCTTGAGGTGTGTAAAAATGAGATATTGTATGGGAATGAGTTACTGTTGTCATGTACTACCTCACTATATGACAATTTTTAATGAGGCTAAACTAAGAGAGGATGATACCGATATAATTGATAAGATTATCCCAATAAGTTCACACAACACAGGGTTTGTGTAAGTATTATTGAAATATTTGTACCTAAAATCCCTCATTCCTATTGCTGTTAAAATTTACTTAGCACTTACTTGGCATGATGCGGTTTATTTTTCTGTGTCCTACATTTGCTTCCCCAATAACAGTCTGGTCTGTTTCGTACTGCCTCTGTAATATAGTTACATAATTGTAATTTAGATTTATTGATTTTCTCCCAATTTATTTTACCCATTCCCACATGACAAAATTGTACACTGGTCTAAATTTAAAGAAAGCAGCAGACAACAATTTCAAGTTGATGGATTTTTTTTCTTTTTGGATAGAAAACACTGTGGATAATGAAGAAATTGCTTGATACAAGCAATTTCTTCTTTTACCACATTGTTTTCCAAAGCTTTTTTCTTAAGGGTCGTAAAAAGGAGTGCTTGGGTAGAAATGTGTCAAAGATTAACACCCATGAAACCCTAAAACAAGAGGGTTAGGATGCCTTTGGTTTTTTATCTGCTATACTGCAAAAGTCCATGTCTTGGTCATTTTGTCGCCCCTGTATTGTAATGGTGACAGGCATATGGAGGTATCTCTGTTTATGTGCCAGTACTGGCATTGATGGATTGATGTGTGTATGTGTCTATTTCTTGCCTGCAGCACATCTTCTATGTTAATTGATACAAAGGGCTAATTCTAAACAAACTCAAATTCAAAGAAGCTGCAGACGACAATTTTAAGTTAATGCAATCTTTAAAATCTTTGTCTTTTTGGGCACAAAACATTGTGGATAATGAAGAAATTGCTTGTAACAAGCAATTTCTTCATTATCCACAATGTTTTCCAACACTTTCATATTGAGGGGCGTTTAAAAGCGTCACTGTGTGGGAATGGGTTAAATTGATTTTTTCCCCATACAGTTTTCTTTTTTCAATTCCACTTCCTTCTGAATTAATTGATCTCGCTCAAATTCTCAAATGAAATCGAGTACAGAAAACAAAAACCTTTCTTAACCCTTGTCATGCATATTCCGGTTTGGGCAGGGGGTGTAGACCAAGTACACATGTGCAGTCTGATCTTAGTCTAAACTACCTGTGTGTCCTCTATAAGCCAGATTTGTCAATAAGATCAATTTCTAAACTAAATATTGACCCTAACAACTAGACCTACAGTTTCATCAGCCCTTTGATTTAAATGCCATTCTTAAAAAGGATTTATTCAGCATGACAAGGGATAAAGAACTAATGTCAGTATCATACACTTGAAAGCCAAAGCATAGAGCCAGTATACATCACATCATTATTACCTGAAGTATTTTGGTAGAGGACTATAAGGCAATGCTACTTTCAAATTTTGAAAGCTCTAGGGCTAATGGTTTTTGAAGCAGAAGATTTTTCTAAGAAGTCATAAGAAATTCCTTTTGGGTACCATAGCAACCAGAGCTGTTCATGGATCCCTATTCTTTGAGACTATTTGGAAGACCATCACCCAAGAATCATTTCTGTAATGAGTTTCTTTGAAATCTAATGGCCGATTTACAAGGAGTTTTATATCTATTTAAAGAGAGGTATAGATGTTTCTGAAACCCAGATAAGAACAAATTGCCAATTGCAGAAAAATACGCTAAAACAAATATTTAACACTTAGATTTGAGTCTGATATTGTCTTTGTAGTACTCTGATAAGTTTAAGTAGCTTTTGTGGTTATTTGGGAAAGGTTCAGCGGAATTCCAGGTTATTTTTAGAAATTACTGAATTCAGTTGTTGACACCACATGACCTCATTTGCATTTGACCCAAAGTCAACGAAAAATAACAAATTGACAAGCCAAACAACCAACATCATAAATTATGACACATCACAGGGTAAGCGGAAGAATACAGAAAAGGACTATATTTGTATGAATGATTACAACAGTTTTGGACTGATCTTTAAAGAATTGAAAACCGGCTAGCAACATAACTCTAATGACTAAGATGTTGCTTTGAGCAAATTCAAACTAGATGCAGGATTCAAACACTTATACACACCACACTTAATCTAAAAAAATATATGAGTGAAGATTGGAAGTCTGAAGCGCTACCAACTGTGCTATGGTGGTGACAAAAAATAATTTAGGGTTGATGAAATTTTAAAAATCTTTGTCTATTTTGTGTAGAAAACATTGTAGACATTGAAGAAATTGCTTGAAACAAGCAGTTTCTTCTATGTCTATAATGTTTCCCAAAGCTTTTTCTTGAGGGGCATAAAAAGGAGGGATTGTGTGGGAATGGATTAACCGATGACAAGAGGACACATTTAGACCATTCATAAAACAGTTGAATCCCTTTATTAGCAACTCGGATAATCACAAATTTTTGATATTAGCAACTTTTTCCCTAGCACAAAACCATTTACTCTTGGATCTATGTGAATTTGATTGGATAACCAAAACTCGGTCATTAGAAACTCCCGGTTAATAGAAACAACTAAATTGTATTAACCCTTGTCATGCTGAACTGGGAATATTCTGGTTTTTGCAGGAGGTGTAGATTAAGATCAGCCTGCACATAAGTGCAGTCTGATCTTGGGCTACACCTTCTGCTTGTATTTTCCTGCCAGAGTTGTTTATGAAATTGATTTCTAAAAGAAATACTGAATTTTGAAAAACAAGTTCTATCAGTGCTTTCAGCCCTTTAATGTTACAGCAATTCAGTAAGGTAATTTATGCAGCATGACAAGGGTAAAGATATTGCAGATGACAGTTTCAAGTTGAAGAAATTTTATAACTTTTTGACTTTCTGGGTAGAAATCAAATTAGGAACGAAGAAATAGCTTGTTACAAGCGATTTCTATAACAATCAATTACTGTTACAGGCAATTTCTTCATTTTCAATAATGCTTTTCAGAAGCTTTTGTCTTGAGGATCGTAAAAATAAGACATTGTGTATGTGAGAGGGTTAACTAGAACTTGTCACAGGAGGTGACTAAATACCACCGCCAGAGCCTCGTTTTTGAAAAAGTGTCTATATTTCAAGGGGAGATCATTCTTGAACCAGGGGGAATGAAGACTTCAAAATTGTGTCTTGCAAAACTTCAAAATGTAGTTAATCTTTGAATAACGTTTCAATGGTATTGAAGCTAAACTAAAGGATGAGTTCACGACACAAAATTGGTAGTATTTTGTACACAAATGGACGGACACACAGGCAGATGGACAGACAGGCTGATTACAGTATACCCCCGAAAACATTCGTTTTTCAGGGGTATGATAAATTTGGTATTTCATTAATACTGATTCAATATCCTCTTCTTTCCCAATTCAAACATAATTCGTTTTTCACACTCCCAACCCCCAAAGAAAAATGCTTTGGAAAACATTGTGGAAAATGAAGCAATTGATTGTTAAAGTCAATTTCTCATTATCCACACTTTCATCCCCAAAAGATTTTTAAAATTTTGTCAACTTAGAATAGTTTTCTGCAACTTTTTTGAATTTTACCAGTGTAAAATTTGGTCTTCTGGTAAGAAATATGGGACTGTACCTACCTACAGTTTTCTTAACCCTTTCCTCTTTTATGAAATTTTAGACTGGTTCAATTTGAAAGAGGTTGCAGATGACAATGAAAAATGCATGCAATTTGAAATCCGACCATCCTATGTGGTAGAAAATATTGTGGTTAAAGGAGAAATTACCGGGTTTGTCCAGGAAAGGGTTAACACACTACCAGATGACAACATTCAGAATAGTCCAATTTGTGTGGAGATGTAGACCACATTTTTGGTTAAACCATTTTTGTCTTACACAAAAGAAAACATTACAGCAATTTCTTCCTTTTCAACAATGTTTTCCATTCATTTTTTCAAAGAGTGGTTAAAAAGCTGAAGTTGGTGAGAATGTGTTTAGATATCTGACAGCTTTCCTTACCTATTGATTTGATATTTGATTTTTCTACTTGGAATTTGTACATTTTATTTCATCCATTTCCAGATGGCAAAATTTTTGACTGATCCAAATTGAAAGGACTTGCAGACAATAATATAAAGGTTGAACTTTTCATATTTTTCAATTTTCTGTGTAGAAAACATTGAGTAAAATGAAGAAATTACTTCTAGCAAGC